>OY987332.1:104750314-104821085 GCA_963920685.1 Polydrusus tereticollis
ACATTTGACGTCAGTTAATTGCCGAATTTCTGACCTCATTTAATTCAAGTCATATTGTCGACTTTACTTGGTGATATCTGGTGTGATATATTTTTTATTATTTCTACTCAAAAACTATAATAACTTACACGACATTCTCTCTGCTGACGCAAAAAAAAAGAATAATGGCCTCATAATCATGCATTGGCTGCGCGCGCAGCCCATCTTGCCATCTGCAACGAAGATGAACAGGGTTGGCAGTTTATTAGGAACTCCTATCCACGCCATGCATCATGTCTCATAGTTTTACTTTTCTCGATAATAATAATCAGTCGGTAAGGTAAAAGCAAAAACAATAATAAATTTACACTGTGCTGACTATATTATTAGTGTAGTGAAAATGCTATTTTATGTTTAGCAGGAATACAGAAAAGTTTTGCCATTAATTTTGTGTTAACCTGTTGGCAACCTTGCGGACGAACGTAAGCTCGCGGCTTGGGCAGTAAGCGGCAAATCCGTATTTAATAAGCTTTCTTCTTGCTTGTATGACGCTAACGCCATTTTTTTTGTAAGTAGGTCTAGGTGGTGTTGTGTTTGTACGTTGATTAGTGGTAGTCTGGTAGTACATACTTCAACCAACGAAACCAAAGCAAAGGTAAGTACCTACTATTAATTACAGGGTATTGCTGCTGCATGACAAAGGATTTCTTTATTTCTAATATTATATTATGTTAGTGGAGTTTTACAGACGAAATCTCTAATTTGTAGTGTATTTGTGCTTAATTTTCTAGTAAAATTTATCTTTTGTTAATTTTTGCATATCCTTGTCGCCATGCTGGATTTCTAAATTACTTTAAACTTTATCACTTTATTCACTTTAGGACCATTTTTAGGTTAACTTGATGGGAATTTTATGTGAATTTACCACATAAAATACCCATAATAACGGGACATTTTAAATGACTTTAAGAAGTTGTTGGCCTACTTCTTAAAATTTCAATATTCAATTCAATTGCCAATAAAGCTCACCCTCGAGTTAACCTAAAAATGGCCTTGAAGTGCATAAAGTGATAAAGTTTAAAGTAGTTCATAAATCCAGCATGGCGATAAGGGTATGCAAAAATAAAGAAAATATAAACTTTACTAGAAAATTAAGCACAAATACACTAAAAATTAGAGATTTCGTCTATAAAACTCCACTAACATAAGTACAATACTAGAAATCAAGAAATGCTTTGTCATGCAGCAACAATACCCTGCAATTAATAGCAGGTACTTACCTTTGCTTTGGTTTCGTTAGTTGAAGTTTGTACTTACCCCTAATAAACGCTTACACAATGTATTTAGTAGTTTCAATTGAAAGTAGATTACTGGTGAATACAAAATATTTTTAGACGTGAAAGTCACTTCATTTAAAAACGTATAAATGACGTCAGATATTGACGTCATCGGTCTGTGACATTAGGAGGTCATTTTCACGTCATATCGTCACGTCATATCGTCACGTCATATCTGGTAATAAGTCACCAGAATATGACGTCATTTTGACGTGCTCCTGCGGACTGGGGAGTAGTGAAAAGTGTAGGCAAATATCTATAGAATCGAGTTTAAAAATATCCCGTACAGTGAATAAAATTTAAATTCTCAAAAACAATAAATGACCTTCCTTTTTCTCCCTTGTACTCTTCAATTACTTTATTAGCAGAAAACGGAAATTATGAAAAACTCTCATCTAGACATTCTGGAGAAGTAGATCTTGAAGGTTGCCACTCATCTTCAGTAGTAGAATCAGTCTCCGTATTCTAAAAACATACATAATATATTATAGGAACTGGTTTTTTAGTTATACAAATGTGTGAAACCACACTTTCAATAGTTCTTTCAGGGGTATTCCTTATAAATACTGACCTGTTTATTATCAAGACGGCTCAACATATACTTTGTATCATTATCCTTTTTTTGTAATTTCATAATGTGCTGAAGTTTGGATACGACGGACGTAACGCTTTTTCCTATCAATTCTGGCACAGTCTTAATTTTTTGTGCAATCACTGCCCGAGGCAGATATTTACAGATACCTGAACGGCCATCACCGAACAATTCTTTGAGTTTTGCTTTCTGTGGCGTTGTCCAGCTCTTAAATGTTCCAGCTAAAAACGAGAAATATACAGGGTGTCCCACTAAAGTCGACGAGGATATTATGGAAGCCAGTAACCTTGTCTTTGAGAAAATCTTGATTGACTAAATCAATCAAGACAAATTGATGTAATATATTTTCAACTTTCCAAAATGACCGCTAGAGGGCGTAATACTATGATGTAACTAAAAATTTTAATTTTCTCGAATAATCGCTGTTAAAGGTCTTCGTTTTAATAACGGGTATATAAAAAGACCAGTATTTTTTGCGATAATGTGTAATACTTTTTCGTATCGTTGATAAATAAGAGCGGGAAAGTTTGTAAAAAAATAATTTAAATTGCTGTATTTTCCATACCATTCATCCAAATTTAATCAACTTAGGCTATAGTTATTTATAAACCTTTATTTCCTTCAAAAGACTGATTGTTTCGGACTTCCATTGTCTATATTTTGATTTAAACCAACAAACAATGATCAAGCATTTCTCACCATACCATTCCTCAGAAAAAATTAGAAGGGTAGCTAACAAATACAATATGAAAACAGCTTTTAAATCAGGAAACACACTTAGAAGTTTTCTTACAAAAGTTAAACCAGACACGAACAACAAAAAGGAATGCATTTATCAAATTCCTTGTGAATGTGGTGATTCATACATTGGAGAAACAAAAACACCTCTTCCTGTCAGGGTTAAAGAACATCTTAAACATACCCAAAGAGGCGAGACATCAAGATCAGGTATAGCGGAACATGTCTGGGACAAGCAGCATTATATGCAACGGTCAGAGGTTAAAATTTTAAGCAAGGAGCATCACTGGCGAAAAAGAAAGTTTATTGAAGCTGCATATTTTATATTAATCAAAACACTGTGTTTTTAGCAAACCCAGTATTGATAAACCAAATATCTGGAAACCGCTCCTTGCTCAAAATAAGCAACTAAAGCTTCACAGGTCAATAAACACCGGAGCATAACGGTCAAGCTCCACTGCAGATAACTAGTATATAAAACAGTAGCCTAGTAAATTAATTTTAGTTTACACTTGAAAACGGTTAGAGATAGTACTAACCGAAACGTTGTTTTTAAATCAAAATATAGACATGGAAGTCCGAAACAATCAGTCTTTTGATCATTCTGCTTTGTCTACCACCTTTAAACTTTATTTCCTTGTTTTGCGTTATTTATTGGATTGAATATTATTGGGTGGACATATTCTTTGATATAAAAATAAATGAATATTGTTTTTTTTATAATAATTATATAGATTCCTGCCAGTTAAGCTTGTTTATGAAAGTTTTACAATCGTTACAGTGTCCTCTAGAAGTTGCAGTGTAATAGTTGTGTGTGATATTTTTAATAAGTGTACAATTATTTTTAAAACAAGCCTAAATTGAAAAAATTTGGTTAAAGAGGATTGCAGTATATACAGAAATTTTAAAAATACTTTTTTGTTGAGTACATTGGGGGCTATGGTCTCCAATTTGAAAATATTTTTAGCAATGCAGCGTTGCCGCTTGTGCCTAAAACAGGTTGCAACATCGTTACTTTAAATGGAACACCATCTAAATCTAAAAATATTTTTAGATTCTACATACAATTATAAATATTTTTTATAAATACATTATTAGTCTATACTTAATGGTTTCCGAGATATTGACTTTTGAAAAATGACATTTTTAAACTTTGACAGCTTCTAGCTTTTTAACTGTACGTCTTAGAGCAAAACGGCCCACGACATGTCCCTATCTTCGATTTTTATTATCTTCCCAAGTGTCAACTTCCGGTTAAACCGGATGTTACTCGAAATCAGGAAATACAGTACTTCCGGTTTAACCAAAAGTTGATTTTTTGGGAAAATAATAAAAATCGAAGATAGGGACATGCGTGAGCCGTTTTGCTCTAAGGCGTACAGTTAAAAAGCTAGAAGCTGTCAAAGTTCAAAAATGTCATTTTTCAAAAGTCAATATCTCGAAAACTAATAAGTATAGACTAATAATGTATTTATAAAAATTAATTATAATTGTATGTAGAATCTTAAAATGTTTTTAGTAAACGTAAAGTATTTAAAGTAACGATGTTGCAACCTGTTTTAGGCACCAGCGGCAACGCCGCATTGCTAAAAATATTTTCAAATTGGAGACCATAGCCTCCTATATACTCAACCCAAATTTCAAGTTCTGAAGTTTCTTGGTTATCTAGATATTTCTAATAGGCCATCGAGTTTGGCGCACCCTGTATATTATCCGTTATTAAACGAGAATATTTAATACATTATTCAATAAAAATTGAATGTTTCTAGCTATACAGCGTGTGTATGAATATTGGCAACATATGGAAAACTTTTTTATCTTTGATTTTAGTAAAAAGAATTATTCTTCATAAAAAGTTTTGCTTGCCCTAAAGTCACATACTTAAAAAATCACAGTTGAAGAAAAGTTATTCAGAATTACATGTTATGTCAGAATATAAAGTCACAGCCACCTGCTAAGAAGTTTTTTACGGTAAGTCACCTCAGAAACAAGCAAGTAAACAAATAGATGTCAATGTAATTTTTAAAATTGAATTTGTTTCAAATGCGAGTTAGTAACCAGGATAAAGTAGAAATTGTGCTTATTGTGGGCAATAACTAACGTTTTTTAAACGATGCTGCAGAGGAATTAAAAAAAATTCTTAGAAGTAGGTGGCGGTGATTTGATATTCTGACAACAACTGTCAATAACTTATTTACAATAAATGTTTTTGTATCATGTAAATTACTGTTACTTTACTCTAAGCATACTTTCGCATTTTTTAACCACCCTGTATATGATTTAACGGCATATAAATTTTTTTAAGGCAACATTACTTTTTATGACGAATAAGTTTTTCTCAAAAATAAAAAGTTTTCCATAAAATATGTTGCCAATATTCATACACACGCTGTATATCATAGCCCTATCATTTTTGAAACCTGAAAATATTTTACATTTATTTTTCTTGGCCGACTGAGTTCATATATTTCTTTGCCAAATACATAAGGTTTATGGATATTATATCACGCAAACCTTAGTGACCACCTGTATGGGTTTTACACCATAATATGAGCTTAACTATACGAATAAAAACTTTTATTATTAGTTATTTGAGAAAGAATCATTCTACATAACTTTTTTTGCTTATCCCAATTTAGGTATAGTAAGTTGTTGAATTAAAAATATAATAATAAAATGACAAAACAGTCTTACAATTGATCATACTTTAATAATTTCCTATTTTCACAAAGTCTCTGTCATTGTTTAATAAAATATTTGCAGCCTCGCGACGTCTAATTTATGACAGGCGTCGGTATACTTTTACCCTTAAACAAAAACTGCATATTTGTATCGAAAATTATTCTACAATATGGTGTAAATAAACTTTATGTAACACCTACCTAATGCACTACTATTGTCTACATGTTCTACAACAACAGAAACTTTTTGTTCCAAGTCTCTTTGTAAATCTTGCAAATAGGTAAAGGATTCTGTAAATCCAAAAAAACATTCAAAAAGGCCAGTTTTAACAATAAAATGTTATAATCAGTGGCGGATTTACGATTTATGGGGCCTACGCTACATAATTTATGGGGCCTACGCTACATAATTTTTGGGGCCCCTCGCCTCCACCCCCTACTTTTTATTTTTTTAATATACAGGGTGTTCCTAAACATCATGTACATACGAAGGGGGGTAATTCTTTGGCTTATTTCATGACTAAAAATTCATATAAACGTATGTCCGCAAACGCTTAGTTACCTATCTACAGGGTGTTGCAATTTCAAGATTTTTTTGTTTTTTCTTTATAACTTCTGCAGTTTTTGAGATATTCAGCTCCAATTTGGAATATAGGTTACACTGTAGGACTTCCATCATGAGGTATGCAAATTGGTTGTGTGCATCTACGGGGGGATAATTTTTCAGTAGTCATCCCCCTTTTTCTCCTCACGAAGTTTTGGTGCGGTACGCCGCTGGTAGATTCTAAAATACAGAATGCATTTCCCGTTTTGTTTAAAAACTTTTTAGTCTATTTTAGTTTTTTCGTATCTGCGATTGTTATCGAGAAAAAATTAAAATAAAAAATATTTTCTGTATTTCGCAAGATTAATTAAGATCGATAACGATTCCAGATACGAAAAAACTACAAGAGACTAAAAAGTTTTTAAACAAAACGGGAAATGCATTCTGTATTTTAGATTCTACCAGCGGCGCACCGCAAGAGTTAAGCGGGATAAAATGGGGCATGACCCCTAAAAAATGATCTCCCTGTAGATTCTTACAATCATTTGGCATGCTCAATGATGCAAGTCCTATAGCGTAACCTATATTCCAAATTTGAACTAAATATCTCAAAAACTGCAGGAGCTATAAAGAAAAAAATCTTGAAATTTCAAAACCCTGTAGATTGGTAGCCAAGCGTTTGGGGACCTATGTTTATATACATTTTTAGTCATAAATATTACCCCCTTATGTACATGATATTTGGGAACACCCTTTATAACTACCTGCCCAATTTTTTTAGGACAAAATAAAACAAATATTTTCATTTTGTTTTTGGTAAATCAACTGTTTCAAATTTGTGTGTTTTTACAGCATGTGCCTCTGAGGCAATCAGTGATAAGCAGCAATTAGATGTAATATACACTGATTGCTCAAAGGCCTTCGATAAAGTGGATCATCAGCTGTTGCTTTCGAAGCTTGCATCTTTTCATTTCTCAACTAACGCATTAAAATTTATGAATTCCTATTTGTCCACAAGATCTCAGTCTGTTAAGGTTGGAAAAACTAAATCTTCCGTGTATGGAGCAACATCTGGTGTTCCACAAGGCAGTAATTTGGGACCTATACTATTTGCCCTATTTATAAATGACCTCCCAACTGTGATTCAAAACTCTAAATGTCTACTCTTTGCTGATGACTTTAAGGTTTTTGGTACCATCACCAATGAGCTGGACTGTCAAAAATTACAACAAGATCTTAATGAAATAAGCATGTGGTTTAAGAAAAACAAAATGTTTCTTAACGCTGAGAAGTGTCACGTAATGACTTATACCAGGAAGCTCAGCTCGACAGATTATCATTACTTCCTTAATGACATTTTACTTCATCGGGCAAGTGGTATCAAGGACCTTGGGGTCTACCTCCAACAAAATCTCAAATTTAATACTCATTACGAATATGTTGTAAATAAGGCGTACAAGGCTTTAGGTTTCATAATAAGGAACTCTGGAAACTTTAAAAGTACAAAGACTGTGATACTCCTATATAATTCACTTGTTAGACCGCACCTTGAGTATGCCTCAGTTATCTGGGCACCTCAGGCTGCATCTAACTCCAATCTCATTGAAAAAGTTCAAAAACGATTTTTAAGATACTTGTATGTTAGACAGCACAATGCATATCCTTATAGAGTAGCTTATCAATCAATGATAGATAGCTTTGAGTTTGTAACACTAGAACGTAGGAGAGAAACTCATTCTGTGATTTTTGTATTTAATATTGTTAGTGGCCAAAAATACTGTGATTGTTACCTAATAAATTATATAAGACTCAATGTACCAAAGATCAATTTACGTATTACAACAGATAGAATATTTTTTGTTGATAAAGAAAGTCCTTCACCCTTAAACTATATGCTGGCAAATTGCAATGCATTTTTGAGTAGGCATGACATAGATATATTTAACACAAATGTTCGTACTATTAAATGCTGTAGCGATAGATGTACACATTTACAATAATAATTGTCTTTTAGACTGCTAGGTTTAGGTGTAATATTGTTATTTTTTTATATATTTTTATTCCCTCTAGTCTTAAGTCTCTTACATGTAATTACCACCAAGGTGTTTGTAAGATGTACCATAAATAAATAAATAAATAAATAAATTATTATTTATTGATAAATTAAAACAAAATTAAATTATTACTGGGGGGTTACATTTTAATTAATTTAATAACAGATTTTTTTTAATAATTTGGAATTTGGAGTATATTCTTAAAATGTAAGAAGGGCTCCTGCGGGGCCCCCAGGCTACATCGGGCCCTACGCTGCAGCGTACTTAGGGTACCGGTAAATCCGCCACTGGTTATAATAAAAAGTTTAGAAAGAAAAACTAATTAACATAACAACAGGGAAGTGTATCACTGTCTTATTTTTTTCAGCATGCAAAATTTTTTATGACTTCCTTAATAAATAAAATTTTTGATCTGTATGCCCTCTTGTCTACCACATCGCCGGACAGACTGTATAAATAAATAAATAAGAATTGGAAAAAATGGAATACATAAAATATAGGTATACTTAATAAATTTGTTTCTAAAAAGTAAATATTTTTATTGACAAAGAAAGAATAGTTTTGTATCCGAAGTTACCCTCGAGGCAACCACAAAAATGCACAAAACCAAATAAATTTTCAAAAAAATTTCAAATACAAATCAAAGAAATAGGTACGTCCCCGGGTAGGTACACGGTGATCATTTATAATGTCCCCCCCCTCGTAACTTTTTTGTTTTTTGCATTAGATAAAAATGTTAAATATAAAAGTTGTACAAAATCATGGAAGCTATTTGCGGAATAATATAAATATATACAGGGTATTGCAGAAATGAGTCACAGGTTAAAATTTTAACCTGTATATATTTATATTATTCTGCAAATAGCTTACCTACATGATTCTGTACAACTTTTATATTTAACAAGAGGGGGGGGGGGCACATTATAAATGATCACCGTGTACCTCCCCGGGTAGGTACCTCTATTTGGCAAAGGACTTTTAAAAAATGTACGCTAGGGGGTCAGATATCAAAAGATCGTTAAAAATGCACCTTTAAAAGGATTCCTTGCTGAAATTTATTTAGAAAAAAAATGTCGAGCGCCGCTAATTAGGTCATGTGCAACTGAAACTTTTTAAAAAATTTATTTGGTTTTGTAGAATTTTTGTTTAGTGTCTTTGTGGCTGTCCCGAGGCAAACTTCAGGTACACGAATATGTTTGTTGTTTAGAAAAACCAGGAATATAGAATGGTTCTAGCTTGGGTTCTCGTAACTGATTAACCTTGGGGGGCCCCAATTATAAATAAAAAATATAAATAACACCTTCATCTCCTGTTTATGATGTGAGAAAAGGGATTTGCCCCAAAAACTACTTATAATAAGAAGAGTAATTTATAGTAAGAAAACACCATTACCATTACTAGCTACAATTGAAGCCACATATCTACAACCTCTATATTTCACCGATACTCCAGTATCACGTTCTGAATTTGTAATCTGTTTTGAATGGCAAATTTTAAAATTTCCTTCAATAAACCTCACTAGACAATACATTTTTACATCAGGGTATTTACATAATTTGTACCTAAGATACCTGAAACATAATATAACAAATAGGTATACCATTTATCAAGTTAGCAATGTAAGAAATAACTAGATTCCTAAAATATTATATACATTTCTGTGACTATCAATGTACATAATTGATTTTGAAGAGATAAAAAAGTTTACATGTAGACAGAGGAGGAAATTGTTGAAATTAGCTATTATGTAACACATATTTAGATATTTTTAAATATCAAAGTAGGTACCTACCTACTACTTTTTTTTAAATTTCATGTAAATAGGTATTTGCATGTTATTTTTAAAAAAAATTGAAACTACACTTAACAAACTAAAACATGCTAAGTGCCTACAATTTAGTTAACACCTCGTTTAACATGATAACTGCTTATTTATATTTTATTATTTCATTAGGTATATAAAATAATATTGTTAAAGTCCGTATGAAGCTTGTTGCTAAGTAAAACATATTATATCTATTACTACTAGTAGGCACCTAATTAGGTAGCAGTTGTTTTATTCGTGCAGTTGTCAATTTATAGCATATGCATAGGTGATATTCTACGATACTTCTAATTAAGTAAAAAATAAACTTTTAGGTAACTATAAAATATAAAAAAGCTAGCTCGGTAGGAGCTAAGAGTGGCCGGGGCTTCTATTCTAATTGCCCATATATCGGCGAGTAATTATCTGGATAGCTTACAGAGCTAAAATTTACCCAGCGGAAAACTGGCCTCGTGTAATCGGCCCATAATGCACTAAATTCATCATTCATCTGTTTTTACATTAATTTTTCGCCAAAGCATCGTTGCCTTTAAGAACCTATCCTATCACTCACATTTTCACATTACCCATAGAAAAAAATACTTGTGTACCTAGTTAATTTAAAGAAAAACTTACCTGAAATCTGCAAGAGAACTCCACGAACAAATTATTCCAAGAATAATTATTATAATAATTATAATAGAGGTATGGTATTTCCATATAATTCTTGGTGGTCGTCGTAAACGTACAATCATCGTTCTTTACGTTTATTAATAAATAATAATTGCGGGAAGAAGCAAGCAGGAAGTGTCAAATGTCAAAATCGTATTGTAGTAATCACTAGGGATGGCAACGATATATCGATAATTTAGATTTATCTAAAGAATATACCTACCGTGTTTTGAGATAGGAAATGTATTGCGATATTGTAGATACTGGGTTTTGAACAAATGTAATATCTCTGAAAGTAGGGGTGATGTAATAATTTGTGTTTATATATTTTATAATAGTAATGATTTGTAGAATTTTTTTGTTTGTCTCTTTAGTAGAGTAGGTAAAGTCTGTGCGTTTTAAGAAGTCCGCTAAGCCATAAAACCTCTTGAGCATTATGTCGGTGGCTCTCAAACAATAAATTATATTGAAGGTAATTTTGGATGTTGATGAATTACATTTTCTAAATAAAATAATTTAAAGTAAATAAAAAATTAGTTTAGGTAAAGAAAAATAATAATTTTTTAGCTTTTGTAGTATTCAGACAAATTAGTTTTACGAATTCTTTTTTATAAAGTTTTGGTTCTAAAAAGAACCGATTTTGTAGTCTTGCGACAGAACGTACCTACTTGTAGATAGGTACTACTAAAAGTAGTCTTCCTCTGCATTTGAAATTTCACCCATGCTTTCAGACTCATCAGAATCAACATCATCGTCATCATCATCATCATTCGTAATAATTAACGGTCTTACTTCGTCTATAACCTGTTCTGTCTCATAAGATTCAAAAATAATTTTTTCTGTGTGTTCAATGCATTTCCGCCATTCTTCTTTGCCCGCTTGGCTAAGCGCCTCCTCCCATAACTTTATAACGCTAGGCTTACCGATATTTTTACAGGCATGTTTGTCATAATAGTTCTTGCTAATACCCCATACCAATTCAATTGCGTTGTAATGACAATGGTAGGGCGGCAATCTCAAAACTTGATGTCCATATTTGAGGGCTAATTCGTCAACAACATACTTTTTTTTAAATGACTGCTCTTTACACTTGCTTAAAAGTTCACTTTTTAAATATAAATTTTTATGGTTTATGTTTTTCTTTGACAACCACTCTTTTATTTCTTCCTTTTTCCAGCTGCTTGTAGGGAATTTCTCTTCGAGTCTCGTATGGTAAGAGGCATTGGCTAAAACAATTAAGGAAGGTTTTTCTAAACTTTTTAAAAGTTATTCCTCGAACCAATGCTCAAAAATTTCAGCAACCATATTGCCGTGATAATCATCAGTTTTTTTTGTTGATGAAAATATCAAACTGGCATTTAAAACAAAACCTTCTTCATTACCAGCATGTAATATAATATACCTTTTTCCATTACTTGCACGGGTACTTGAATAACAATGCTTTGAGTCATCCTGCCAAGACGTTTTTGTTGAAGTTCCGTTTGCAAATACCCATGTTTCGTCAAGAAAAACAACTTGTCTTGACAATTCCGATTTTTTGTTGTTTAAATAATCCCTCAAAAATTGACATCTTTTCGAAACAACATTGGACAGCTTTATTTGAGACAGACATTATTTCTTGGAAAATAGTAATTATTATGAAGATTTAATTATAATAATCCCAAAATAATGTCATTATCGGAAAAGTATATACCTGACAAAATCTTTAACATATTTAACCATCCCGCACTTGAGCAAATTTTAATTGGTTCTTGGAAAATAGCGATTATTATATAGATTTAACTATAATAATAGCAAAATAATTTAATTATCTATTTAATTATTATTTATGCTCAACGCGTAATTCTAAGATAATTTTGTTTTGAAACCTCTGATTTCGCCCAATAATAGAATACAGCAAACCAGTGGGATGTTCGGTGTGATCAAGTATAGCGAAGGTGCGAAGATATTGTAACTTAACCGACTTACTGTTTTAAAAGCGATAACATCCCTTGGTGATTTAATCCGATATCGGACTTCTTAAAACGCACAGACTTTATTATAAAATTTGTCAAGTTAGTGACGTATTTCTAAGATGTAAATCTGTTGAAATAAGACTATTTTATTTATTTATTCGATAAAGAGTCAAATCTAAAATTGACAGGAATATATCGCTAATCAGCAGGGATAGGCATGCCACATATTTTGCTAAAAATGGCAGAACTTACCTACCCCCTTTCATGCGGCGTACCTATCTATACATACAGGGTCGTTGGTATGTATGGAAATGGCCGATTATTTCTTAAAGTAAAACAGCTAGCAAAAGATATTTAAAACAAAAGTTTGTAAACCCTATTATAATTAAAAAAAGATAAGTATATACAGGATGAGTCAGAAATTCGTAGAGGAATAAAGTTACCTTTTCTTTAATAGAACACCCTGTATCTTAGAATATTTTTGGATTTTACATAAAATTACAATTATTTTTTATTAAGTGCATTATAAGTCTAAACCTAATAGCTTCCGAGATATCGACTTTTAAAAAATGACATTATTGAACTTTGACAGCTTCTAGCTTTCTAACGGTAGGCTATAGAGCAAAACGGCTTACATGTCCCTATCTTACTTTTTTATTATCTTCCTGAAAATACTAACGTCTAGTTAAACCGGAAGTACTATATTTCCGGCTTTTGAGCTACATCCGGTTTAATCGGAAGTTGACACTTTTAGAAAGAGAGTTAAAAACTAAAATAGGGACATGAAAGCCGTTTTACTCTAAGACGTACCGTTAAAAATCTAAAAGCTGTCAAAATTCAAGAATGTCATTTTTCAAAACTTAATTTCTCGGAACTATTAGGTTTAGACTTATAATGTACTTAATAAAAAATAATTGTAAATCTAAAAATATTCTAAGATATAGGGTATTCAATTAAAAAAAAAGGAACTTTTTTTCTCTACGGCTTTCTGACTCATCCTGTATACTTAACTTTTTAAAATTCTTATAGACTATAAAAAACCCTAAAACTTTTGTCTTAAATATTTTTTGCTAGCTGTTGTACTTTAAGAAATAATTAACCGTTTCCATACATACCAACGACCCTGTATAGGTACTTTAATTCTATATCACACTTTCTGACTTGTATTTTATAGTACTAGATGAGTGTCATAGACACAAAAATCAAATAAAGTTAAGAATTACAATAACTAATTAACACATAACATTTGTATGAAATATAAATGTCGATGACGATAGACCAATTTTTTTTCGACATCTGACCCGTCGGAGCATATTGGCCAAAATTACGTTTTTTAATTAAATAATACTTAGACTTTTAAACCTTACGAATTCTTGAAATAGGTAATATCAATTTGTTATTATGTAGGTAGGTATAACATATAATATAATACTTATAGTTTTTAAAAAATGTACAGATGTGTTCCATGCAATGACGGCTAGTGTATAAAAGCTGCAGAGCTATTCTGACAACATGAAAATATTGTTATATTGCTATATTTTCAAAACCAAATTTTTTTACTTTTTGACTTTATGTAAGAATTATTTCTATCCATGTAGTTTGTCCGTTCGACCAATAACCAATGATAGTCTCGCAGTGGCCACGACCAAACTGCATGGAAATTCCAAACAATATAATAAAATAATTATTATCTTACAAATCAAACGCGGCAAAGTACCGATTTTTTAAAAAATTTTCAGGTTTGCATGCAATCCATGCAAAACCAGAGTAGCAGTATTAAGGCGCTTGCAAACGTAAACTGCAATTAGATACTAATACCTAGGCCATTACAAATCTTGTAAATATTAACTTATCATCTTGTTTAGTATAAAAAAAAAGTAACTTCGTGCCAAAATAATGCAATTTTTAATTAGCTTGCAAGTACAAGTTTTTCAGTGCATTCTATAGTACTAGTCTAGTAACTAGTAGTTTCTTACAAAACATGTAAACATTATCCTGTCATTGGTTAAGTTGTTAAAAAATGTAAAAACCTGTACCTATTTGGCGCCAAAGGAGTGCAATTTTTAAACCTCTTGAATGTGCGGATCATCAATTGTAACTGCGTAAACTGTAATCTCTTACAAACCCAGTAAAAAAGATACAGGGTGATTTGTTAAAAACGTCTAAAGTTAATTCGTTTAATAGTTCGAAAGGTTTCAATTTTAGGAAAGGGTTCTTCAAATAAAATTTTTGTATTTTTTTCTTCTCTACAGAACATTAATAATAATAATAATAATAAAGTTTATTTAAAATATTTACATAAATACAATACACTTTAATATATTTTACATTAAAAATAAACTTAATAATAATAAAACCCCTGAAGGTTAACTTGTATAGGGGTTAATTTTATTAAAATATTTGGTTGATTGATTGATTGATTGATTGATTGATTGATTGACTAATGATCAGTTAATGACATATAAAGGGGATGATTGGTGTGATGCTACACAAAGTAATATCTCGCGGCAATCAAATGCAACCCACAATACACCAATCTAACAAAATCTGTTAGAGAAGGCAAAAGGGGGCATTAAAAAGTCAAATCGGTTAACGGACCGAGAACCAACGTTTGAAATAAAAGGTATGGTTGTTTCCTCCGTCAGATCCATCCACATAGCCTCACTGATGAGCTATGATATAGCGAAACGCGTCTGGGGATGGATCTGACCGAGGAAACAACCATACCTTTTATTTCAAATGTTGGTTCTGGGTCCGTTAACCGATTTGGATTTTTATTGCCTCCTTTCGCCTTCTCTAACTGATTTTGTTAGATTGGTGTATTGTGTGTTGCATTTGATTTGCCACGAGATGTCGCATTAAGTTGCAGCTCGCTGATCCTCATCTGCTTTTAAGAGTATATAGGCTGATGAGTTATGATATAGCGAAACGCGTCTGGGGATGGATCTGGCGGAGGAAACAACTATACCTTTTATTTCAAGCATTTTGTTGTTCGAGAACTTGAGGTAAGTATGTGTATATTAATTAATTTGAAATTTATCTTGTAGGATTTGAACGGAGATTTTAGTTGAAAAAGCAGACGAAAAAAACACCTAGATTTGCATAAGGAACTGGTGTTATGCTCGTTTTTTTGATAATTTAAGTTAAGTTAATGTAGTAATTAAATTGAGGTTGAATATTTATATTTAGAGTTTAGATAGAATAGAAGAATAGATTATTGTTAAGTTAGTTTTAATGATAAAATGTATAGATTTACGTTTTTAGCTATTGTAAGAAAAATAATTTGGATTTTTAATAAAATAAATATTATTTAGTTGTTTTAATTCGAGGAATGTTGTGAAATTGACAAAAAGTACAACAAGAGAGACATTGCAACATATCAATAATCCCGCCCCCCCCCAAAGGATCTCCGCGGACTCGTCGATTTTTTAAAAATGTTGACATAAATTATTGACAAAGTTTGGTCAAAATTTGGGCGTGGTCCAAAAAAAAGTTCGCGGCGGACTTTTCCTACAGGCCCTCCATAGCCCCCCCCCCCTATTTAGGATTGCTTGTGCCCCCCCCCCGAGACCAAATCCTAAAGCCGCCACTGGTCTTGGCTCACCAGTCTGGGTTTCGCTGTCATAGGTTCGAGTCTGTTTGTGTATAATTAGTGTTATTAACTTCATGGTTTGTATTATTGTCTGATGTTAGTTCCATTACACGTTTCCTTAGTTGGTTGATAATTTGTTTCTGTTTGTCGATAAGGAAGACCCACATAGCCAATTATGGATATGTATATCCATGTTATATGAAAAAGATGATTGCTAAAAGATATTCATAATATATTATGTTTATACATATTATATAGAATTTACATCTAACTTTGAATACATACATTTCTTCACAACGTATATACTGATATGTATATAAAAACGTCGAATATTCTACGTATAACCTATGTACCAACATAGATGAATCTCGCATAGCATATTTAGTAAATATCTTACGTTTATATTACTTTTATAATAATATATTATGTTATTATTTTAAATTTCAAAATCATCAATCTACCTTCTTCAGTAAGTTTTTAAATTCTTTGCTTTTAACAAAAAACATTTTCAGGATCTTGATACTTATACTAGTGACACCATTTATTTTATTTTATTTGTTTCAAGCTCGAATTAGCAACCTATAATTTATAATATGAGTCTATTGTGCAACATAATGGTTATCAAGGGTTTTGCTAAAAAAATATAGCCAGGTAAATGAGTTATTTGAAAAATTGTAGAACAAAAATTTATATGTTTTTAAAATCGAATCAAAGTTGTCCTCACTCTCCGTATTTGTATCCCTTCAATCGAATCGAATGCTATTTGACACTTGACAGCTGGCAAGGTTTTTATCTTTATTGTGATTGAATTTCAGACTTTTTTAATAATAGACAATAATAGTATATTATTAACCAAGGTTTAGACAGCCATCATTATTGCCCGAGCGGCAAGTTTAAATCACGAGGAGCGGGCGACGAGGGATTTAAGACGCGAGGGCTATAAGCTGTCTAAACCGTGGTTAATATAACATCTTTTCCACTACTACAAACTTTTATAAGACATTTATCTTTATAGTATTAATAATTATAAAAAATTATAGGTAGGTATAAGTATATTTTTTAATCAAGTTACCTGCGCTTTGGAATTGGCAAAATATTTTGTTGTTCTGTCAGGTGGCTTTGTTAATGTCAATTTTTGTTCATTTATGTCATCAGATTTCACGAGTTTTCCGTTTTTTTTTAAAAATTAACGAAGAAAATGTTAATGACATTATTATGTGTACAGTGTACACCTCCAGAATTAAGGATGGAAGCAGAAAAAATGTTGATTGTATCGGTATTTTACCATTTCAAGCATCTCTAAAAATCTAATATGTATTGATAATTATCTGGTTGCCTAACTGTTTAAAATGTTTATGAATTCATGTTGTAGAATTAAAAAATCAAGTTACCTGCGTTCAAATAGATTCTTGAAGATCGGTCAATAATGGATTTTAATGCCTTATTATTGACCATGGTCAATAATAACTTATAAGGTAGAGAAAAACGATTTCTAACGTTAATAATCGGTCAATAATAGCGATGTTATAGGTTAGTAGTGGAAAAATAGTATATTATTAACCAAGGTTTAGACAGCCATCATCATTGCCCGAGCGGCAAGTTTAAATCACGAGGAGCGAAGCGACGAGGGATTTAAGACGCGAGGGCTATAAGCTGTCTAATCCGTGGTTAATATAATATTTTTTCCACTACTACAAACTTTTATAAGACATTTATCTTTATGGTATTATTAATTATAAAAAATTATAGGTAGGTATAAGTATATTTTTTAATCAAGTTACCTGCGCTTTGGAATTGGCAAAATATTTTGTTGTTCTGTCAGGTGGCTTTGTTAATGTCAATTTTTGTTCATTTATGTCATCAGATTTCACGAGTTTCCCGTTTTTTTTTTTAAATTAACGAAGAAAATGTTAGTGATATTATTATGTCTACACCTCCAGAATTAAAGATGGAAGCAGAAAAAATGTTGATTGTATTGATATATTACCATATCAAGCATTTCTAAAAATCTAATATGTATTGATAATTATCTGGTTGCCTAACTGTTTAAAATGTTTATGAATTCATGTTGTAGAATTAAAAAATCAAGTTACCTGCGTTCAAATAGATTCTTGAAGATCGGTCAATAATGGATTTTTTCCACTACTAACCTATAACATCGTTATTATTGACCGATTATTAACGTTAGAAATCGTTTTTCTCTACCTTATAAGTTATTATTGACCATGGTCAATAATAAGGCATTGAAATCCATTATTGACCGATCTTCAAGAATCTATTTGAACGCAGGTAACTTGATTTTTTTATTCTACAACATGAATTCATAAACATGAATGTGGTTAGGCAACCAGATAATTATCAATACATATTAGATTATTAGAGATGATTGATATTGTAAAATATCGATACAATCAACATTTTTTCTGCTTCCATCCTTAATTCTGGAGGTGTACACATAATAATATCACTAACGTTTTCTTCGCTCATTTTTTTAAAAAACGGAAAATTCGTGAAATCTGATGACATAAATGAACGAAAATTGACATTCACAAAGCCACCTGACAAAACAACAAAATATTTTGCCAAGTCCAAAGCGCAGGTAACTTGATTAAAAAATATACTTATACCTACCTATAATTTTTTATAATTATTAATACTATAAAGATAAATGTCTTATAAAAGTTTGTAGTAAAGGAAAAAATATTATATTAACCACGGTTTAGACAGCTTATAGCCCTCGCGTCTTAATTCCCTCGTCGCTCCGCTTCTCGTGATTTAAACTTGCCGCTCGGGCAATAATGATGGCTGTCTAAACCTTGATTAATAATATACTATTAATGCCTTATTATTGACCATGGTCAATAATAACTTATAAGGTAGAGAAAAACGATTTCTAACATTGATAATCGGTCAATAATGGCGTGATATAGGTTAGTAGTGGAAAAATAGTATATTATTAACCAAGGTTTAGACAGACATCATTATTGCCCGAGCGGCAAGTTTAAATCACGAGGAGCGAAGCGACGAGGGATTTAAGACGCGAGGGCTATAAGCTGTTTAATCCGTGGTTAATATAATATTTTTTCCACTACTACAAACTTTTATAAGACATTTATCTTTATAGTATTATTAATTATAAAAAATTATAGGTAGGTATAAGTATATTTTTTAATCAAGTTACCTGCGCTTTGGAATTGGCAAAATATTTTGTTGTTCTGTCAGGTGGCTTTGTTAATGCCAATTTTTGTTCATTTATGTCGTCAGATTTCACGCGTTTTCCGTTTTTTTAAAAATTAACGAAGAAAATGTTAGTGATATATTATGTGTACACCTCCAGAATTAAGGATAGAAGCAGAAAAAATGTTGATTGTATCGATATTTTACCATTTCAAGCATCTCTAAAAATCTAATATGTATTGATAATTATCTGGTTGCCTAACTGTTTAAAATGTTTATGAAATTATGAATTCATGTTGTAGAATTAAAAAATCAATTTACCTGCGTTCAAATAGATTCTTGAAGATCGGTCAATAATGGATTTCAATGCCTTATTATTGACCATGGTCAATAATAACTTATAAGGTAGAGAAAAACGATTTCTAACGTTAATAATCGGTCAATAATAACGATGTTATAGGTTAGTAGTGGAAAAATTGTTTTATTCTTGAACCAAAAGGTAAGGACCCTATTAGTATAAAGAGAAAACAAGGTGGATTTACGTTGGCCATAATGTTAATTTAATTTAATTTTTCTTAATAGGCAGATTTTTGTATGAAAGAGGTCTTACAAAGAATGAAGCTATTGAAAAGGGTAGAAACATCGAGCAAGATGAATCAATAGTGCACCCACGCTATTCCCTGTTTCAAATATAGTTGATTTAGTAGGGCTGGAAATTGTACTGGATTAAAGAAATACGTTAATAATACAGTAAGTACAATAAAGGATATGGTAATGACACAAAAGCATACATAAACATAATCAGTCAACATTATTTTTAGGTTAAGAAAACACCAGAATTGGTAAAAAGCAAACGAAATTAAAAAACGGATTATGTAGGTATCGAATGTTTACCAATGAGCTGGGCTGGCTCTTCAGCTGGGAAGGATGTAAGGAGAAAAAAATATTTAAGATATTAAACGCTTTCTGCCTTATAATAAATAAGTAATTCTATTTCTTATGTAAAATATAATTATTTATAGACTTTGTCACTTGATTGACATCAGATTAATAAATAGTTCATTTTTGTTTATGCTTATGCCTGCGAAGAAGAAAATTTTCATCAAGTAATGGCATGTGGGTTGTCGGACCCAAATACAGGCCAATAATAGCTAAAGAAAGTTAAAAGTAAGTACACATTCTTTCATATCAAATTTATTTTTTATTTATTTATTTAATTCAACAATAATAGGCATCTCTCCGTTTGTGTCAAAATTCAAAGGGACTTATTTTATATCAATTATTTTCAATAAACCTTATGAGTCCCTTCTTATTGATACTGTTGTGATTTGCACAATCATACCAACAGTTTTAATTAATAAAAATACTATTTATTGTCTCAAAAGGATGCATGAGTATTATATCTCGCTATCGACTACTAAACCCTACTAGGTGGGAGCTACTCCAAATTTACATTTAATATTAACCAAACGCCACTGCCCAAGCCATTGAGGTAGAATCACGATTTCTGACATAAATTTTTCCAAAAAAGTTCAATGTCAAGTGTAATTACGTGGGCAATATTAAAATCAAAATATTTTACACTCTGTAGGGTTAGAGATATAAAATTAAAGTATAGAATATGTTTCATAATTTAATATCATACAGAATAAGGAATCAACCCTCAATATTTATATTTTAAATACGTAATGTAAGTTTTTAATTTTAGCCAATATATGGGGGCCCGGTCTTTAGGATTGCTGAGTTATTGAAGTGTTTAGTGTTAACATATTATGAGAAATTGTTTATATTGCTTTAAATACATTTATGTATAGTATCTATGTTTTTTTTGTTTAATTGGTATTCTATAATATACTGGGTGTTCGCATGTAAAGTCCGTAACTCTTCAGAGTGTAAATCCTTATATTTTAAGAAAAAAAAATTGATATACCTACCTATTCCCAAACAATATACCTACATTTTAAAAACTACTTTTTATGTGAAAATAGTTTGGTCACTCATGCTCAACCTACGCCATTGGTGGCAAATAAAAATTAACTTTACACTAAAAATACAGCTCTTTACTAACAATAAGCGTTTCTAGTTTTTTTTTTTATATTCCAGCAGGGAATGAGTTTTTTAACTATTATAAAGAATTATTACCCTCTGTAGATACGGACCTTACGCGTATTAAAGAAACACTATTATATATGGTGGATATAAAATGTACCTATATTCATTTTTGATTTAATGAATATACATGGTGAATATATTGTATATTCATTTTTGGTTTAATAAAAATATACATAGTGGATATAAAATGTATATTCATTTTTGGTTAAATGAATATACACTGGATATAATTTTCACATTTATATATGTGTTTTGAACGTGCAGTGTGAAACTATATTTTCTGTGGATATGTAATGTATATTTTTTAATGGATATGAAATGGACATCCAAGTCTGTGCCAACCGACATGAAAATGAATTACATGAGACATCCATTTTCACATTCAGGTATATTTTTCTGAATGTACATATCCACAAAAAGATATACATTGTATGAAATAGAAATATGTTTTGGTTATGTGGGGAGCTATCCGAAATTGGCAGGGCTAACGCCAATCTGCAGGGGTATGCCACTTATTTTGCTAAAAATTACATGACTTTACCTCTTGATATCCGTCGTCTAAATCACCATTTATTATATTTATTTATTCTTTTATTTTTTTTATTTATTCTCAATATTGCTGGAGTGTCACATTCATTTTCTTTTTTTTATAAATGGTATAGGTTTAATGTCGAGGGGCGGCTTACTAGTGAAAATTAAGCATAGCTAGTAGTTTTCGTACCTTTGTTTTGCTTAAGATTTGAATACACCCCTCTTTTAAAGTAGGTAGGTAACTATCTGGATGGTAATGCAATTGTTAAAACTATTACCCTGGTATTGTTGAATCATTGAATTAATAAAGTACTATTTAACAACTCAAAATTTCTTTTTCATACTTTCAATGCATTTAATATACACTTCTCATCAAAATTACGAAATAATGTAAAAGTTAGCTACTAAATATTTTATGAACCACTCCGATTTTGACGAACTCTTTTTTGCAGTGTAGACTAAGGTGTTACGAAGCTTTTTAAGATCCTAATGTTAATATGTAAAACGATTCTACTGATATACAGGGTGTTCAATCCAAATAATTATATGAAACCACTATTAGTTTTCTATTTAAAAAAAAAACTAAATTTTTAACTATTTCAAAATTTGTATTCGGGCGTTATTTTGCATTATAAACAACTTTGGTTTATACAATTTTTGATTAAAGTAATAAACAATAATGCATCTTCATGTTTTCCTAATTTATTAACGCCCTGTACATCTGATCTAAAATTTTTATATTGTAAATTAATTTTCTCAACAAGCAAAACTTTTTATAAATAATGACTTTTGGTCGTAAAATCAATAATAAAGATTTTTCCCTCTGGGAAACTCCTTGCGCGGACACACTGTATATTGCAGCACAAGAACACTTATTCAATTCAGGGAAAAAAACAATCCGAAATAATGACTCAGAGTATCAAATGACTCATAATTATGAAACAAGCACACAGCCCGATTCCATAGTTTTAATAAAAACAGTTACCATAATGGCCATCTTTAAAAATCGCTATTGTATCACCAAAAATCTGCAGAAAAAGAGCTTTCAAAATCTTAAATACTGATCGAAATCTATTCAACTATTGCCGATATACAGCGTTTTAAAAATTTTCCTATCAAAATATGACACATTTTTTGTTTAACAGTGTATCTATTGCCAAAAGACACTTATCAAAAAACTGGCAAAAAGGTCTGGAGATATTGATGTCAACTTACTAACACTAACGGCCTATACCGGGAATTTCTAACTTTACCAGTTTACTCTACAGAATGTTTCAAATTTACGGAACAAAATCACCTGTACTAACAAAACCCTGTATATCAGTAGAATCGTTTTACAGATTAACATTAGGATCTTAAAAAGCTTCGTAACACCTTAGTCTACCCTGCAAAAAATAGTTCGTCAAAATCGGATGAGTGGTTTATAAAATATTTAGTAGCAAACTTTTGCTAACTTGTACAGGGTTATCCAACCAAGACTAGACAAGGCGATTTTTTGACTTTTCCTGTACTTTTATAAAAAAACTGAAATAGCCATCTTAAGTCATTTTCTCCCGCGAATTTGAATATCTTCAGCAAAAAACAGTTGAACATCAAACAAAAGTACTAGGGGTCACTTTGATATTTTTTTAAATGGGATGCCGTATTTTTAATGAGCTTATCCGATTTCTCATATAAATTTTGATCTAAAATGTTGGATTTTTAATTCAAAAACGCCTTTTTTCTTCAGTTTTAAATTCGGAAAATGTTAAAAATAAAAAAAAAATAAAATAAAATAAATTACAAAATCCGACATTTTAGATCAAAATTTATATGAGAAATCGGATAAGCTCATTAAAAATACGGCATCCCATTTAAAAAAATATCAAAGTGACCCCTAGTACTTTTGTTTGATGTTCAATTGTTTTTTGCTGAAGATATTCGAATTCGCGGGAGAAAATGACTTAAGATGGCTATTTTAGTTTTTTTATAAAAGTACAGGAAAAGTCAAAAAATCGCCTTGTCTAGTCTTGGTTGGATAACCCTGTACATTATTCGCTAATTTTGACGAGAAGTGTATTAAAATTTAATTTTGATTATTTAAAATCAACTAAAATTTTACTAATCAGACAGACAATCTGCCGCCCTTACGTTGGTACAGCTAGCTGTTGTACACTCTTACAAGGTTATAATAACTTATACCGCCGATTAGACAAACTTGCATATCTGATGTGGGTTTAAGGTGCATCAAGACCTTTCATATCTTAAATTTATTTAGTTTATATCGGAGGTTTCGCCGCGAAAATGGTCAATCTATGAGTTTATATACCTAACCTAACCTAAAACATTAATTTTCACCCATTTTCAAGAAATTTATACTCGGCAGGGCTATACCGCTCGATGGGAATATTTTACCCCTACAGAATAATTTGGTTAACCCCACCATAGACCGCCTTTTAAACGGGTCGGAATGGCTAAACCCGAAACGGAAGAGCTAAACCCGAAATTGGAATGGCTATCGCCGATCGGAAGGAGTATGCCACTTAATGTGCTAAAAATGGCAGGGCTTTACCCCCTAAGTAGTACATATATATATAAATGTATGTATGTATTATTATTAATAATGGTCATGTTTAAAAATAAATGTTATGGTTTAATATATAAATAAAACCAATAGGAAATAAATTGTTTGTAGTAAAAGCATTGTTTTATTTTTCCCAAGATAACAAACCCTATATAAGCGTTTGTAAGATGAAAACCTTATGAAGTTATATAAGTAGAAGGTAAAATAGCAAATTAGTTTAGTTTAATTTGAGGATGAGTCGAAGTAACAGCACAGTTGATAAGTTTGGACGTAAGAAAACCAATGAAAAATGTCGGTTTTTACGTGGACCACCTGGAAATGGATTCAGGCTTACTCTCGATGATCAGTATGATATGCAAGGAAAATCCCTAGAGAATGTTGCATCACCTAAAAAACCAAATGATGCTGCTACTCAAGAATATGTTCTCACTCAACGTGATCTCCTGCGTATACAACTAACTGCTGTAATTGTTAAGAAATTATCAGATCTGCGCATACAATTTAATGATATTACTGATCACCGAGTCATAGCATTGAATAAAGAAGTTGCTCGAAGATTCAATGAAGTTCAAAAAGAAAAAAAAGAGTATGAAAACAAAGTTGGGAAGATGATATTGGCTCTCGAACAACAAATTATTACCCTGGACAAAGTTCAAATGAAATTTGAACAACGAATTATTGACCATATTACAATAATTAACCTTGATAAAATTCGAGCGAAATTTGAAGATGTACAATCTGAGTTGAAATAAAAAGTCACTCCAAGAGAGAAAGGTCACACGTGAAGGTCATCTGTTATATATAAATACACGTATCCAAATTATGGTGACTTAGTTCATTTGTAGCATTGCTTTCACAATAATTTACAATATGGAAAGTAAAACAACATTAGTGTATCCGTTTTCAATCAATGGTCGTCAAATGTGTTCAAATTGTGAACATTGGGAATTTTTAAGTGGGACAATGGGATTATGTGATTGGTGTCAAAACGAGAGAAATAGAGGATCTGTACCTGCTGACCAACCTCCAAGTCCCATTATCTTAGGTGGTGGACATCAACAACATACTCATACGTCCACCTCTTCGAGTCAAGAAGATTAAATAATGGAAGAATCGCCATCACCGCAGTCGTCATCGTCAAGTCCAACGTCGTCGCTACCAAATGCACTACTCGATTCTTCAAGTGATTAGTATATGCGCTAAAAAAGTAGTGATGAAGAAGTATTTTTCCGTGCCATATGTATTAGTGAAAGTGAACTTAGACAATTTGGTTATAGTCCCTAAGTGTTTTTGGTCATTATGTATTATTGCTTAAATGTGAATAAAACATTTTTTAGTACTTCATATTATGTTTATAATTATATTATAAATTAATAAATCGTTCATGAACAATTTTATTTCTAAAATTACTTTCTAAAATCATATCCAAAGTTGTTTTGATTTTCTCTATTCGCCGTTGGAAACGGTACCTATCAAGCATTAGCTGTTGAAAGTCGCTCTTTCGAGCTTCTCGATATGCAAACGCCCAAACAAATGTTTGGTGGACAATATTTTTCTCTCCATCAAATGTTACTCTCTTCATGGTTATTAATTCAATGAAAACAATTTTTAAAATGATAGCAATATATACTGATAAATAAAATTCATGTTTATTTTATCATTCAACTGATACAGTAATTGTAATAGGAAATACAAAGATGTTTATACAATATCAGACTTATCTACCCAAGAATTAAATTGATTGGGGAAACCCAACCATTTTACAAACAATTGATCAATGTGATTTTTCTGACGTTTTCTAAGAATTTTTTCAACCAGATAAACACCTGGACTGGTTGTCTTTTGCAGTTCAGCTTCATAGAAACAACCTTTAATCGGTTCACCTTCTAACGATTCCAGTATGTAGGTGGGTGGATTGTTAATGTTACTTTTTACAATTTTAAACAGTTGCGTTGACCATGAAGGTGTATACCCCTTTTCAAATATGGTATTGTATTTACTGATTCGAACTATATCACCTAGACGAAATTTATATTTCTTCGGTCTAACCTTTAAATAATCGTATGCCCTAATTTGTGTATCTTCTAGCACATCTCTGGGCTTCATGCCAATTGTGCGATGTATTGTATTATTATAGACACTTGAAGACCACACTGCAAAAAGGATGAATGTTACCAAATCCAAGTTTTTGGCTGGAGCAAATTTAAAGTTTAGACCACTGGTATAAAATTATACAATATTTTTTTTAAATATTACGACCAAATAATTTTTCCTTAACTATTATACTATCAATTCATACCTAAAATCGCTTGTTTTTTTTTATTTTTATGCCAAAAAACAACAAAACCAAAAAAAAATACGAACTTTTTTCTGCAAAAAAGATGAATGTCCTGACCGTCATCCTTTTTACGCAGTAAAATAAAAGGTTTTACCTTTCAATAAAACGCAGTATTTTTACTGTAACTATTTACTTTATAGCGAACAATAATAAGGTCATTAAAATTAAACCTGTACCAGTAGAGAAATACTTTTAGCCGTCAGTACACCATTTCACTGTGGATTTCTTAATTTTGTAGTTTTAGGTTTTGCCTTCGTCGTTTTAGGTTTTGCCTTTGTAGTTTTAGGTTTTGCCTTTGTAGTTTTAGGTTTTGCTTTTGTAGTTTTAGGTTTTGCTATTGCAGTTTTAGCTTTTGCTTTTGTAGTTTTAGGTTTTGCTTTTGCAGTTTTAGCCTGGGATTTATCTGCTTTTGATGCATGAGGTAGATTATCAAAATAACTTTTTGTAGCTGGACCACAAAACTGTTTCAAATGTTGAAGGTCCTGAAATTTTTCTTCAGAAATTGGTTTAGGGTCTGAAAAAGAACATCTTTGTCAATAATTTATATATATATAAACGTAATGTCACAAGATAAGTACCTTTGCGAAGTGGGTTTGGCAAGAAAAATTCCTTTCGGTTCCAGTCTGGACAAAAGAGTGGTGCAGATGATTGTTGAGGTCTGATTGGAGTACTTTCCCAGTGGCCGTTAAAGGAGGATCTATGCTCCACTAATCTACTATGTTCAGATTGAAATAGAATTTCTCTTAGAGGTCTCGTGGCAATTGGATTTTTCTTCATGTAATGTGGCTCAAGAAAGGAGTTCCAATCCCTAAAGAAAGTGCAGTCAACACTGATTACTTGAAATGGCGAAGGCTTAACTCGTGCATTTTGTACCACATTAACCCAATCTTCTGGTACTTCACAAGGTGATTTCTGATTAATGACAGCCATATTTCTATCGCAGTCCATATACGAATGACCACGGATTGGAAACGTGATTTTGACAGATTCCAGACGTTTAACAATGGCAACTACGTAGTGGCAAAATTTAATCACTAGATAGTTTTTATTTTGTCCACTGCAAGAATCACAGAAGATTTCTAGGTGTTTCACTTCTGGGTCCAAAATATAAAAAATAAAATGATGTAACATTGATGTTACTTCATCCGCCCCTTTTGAGGCCATTTCTTCTGAGTAGCAATAAAAAACTGAATCCCCACTTGATAAAATATGAATGTTGAACATGTAGAAGCTTAGCTGGCGCCGATAATACACATCATTGGTTGCTATATTCGGTAAGCTCAGATTTTTTTGATAATCCATCGTTATCGCTTCTCTATCTGTTCTCTTACTTGAATCTGTTCTTGCAATTTTTTTTCTGTCATAAAAAACTTGAGCTCTCTTCTTATGAACCAGGTTTTCTATTTCTAGTTTCCTTAATTGTTCTAATAACTTAACTTTACATTCTCCTTCAACCGTTATTTCTTGCAATTTACAATTTATAAGTTTCACCTCAGCTTGATATCTATCGCAAGTACTACACGTATCGCTCCGGGGATATCCAAATCCTAGATTAAATTTGGTTACAAATATTTTACGGTAGTACTCATATGAAACACGAGGATGGTTATCAGCTAAATAAAGCTCATACATCTTTTTCACGTTTAGTGATTCAGGTAGGTATATTTTTCTCGTTTTAGTCAAGCTATAATGACTCTGCCGCCCCTTAAAGGAATCAATGTGACTGACTACATTAGCTTCAACGTCAGGAGATGTCCGGCAATGTTTATGATCGTACGTACCCCTTTTATCTACTGGGGCTTTTCCACTAATTTTTAAGGACTTTTGAATATTTTGAATCCTTTTAGCTGACACACCATGAAGGGATAGAAAGGCTTTATAACATACTGGGATGTCCTTAGCTTCGTTATTGTCGTAGATTCTAACTTTGTATGTAAAAACATTGTCATGGAACTTGGCATCCTGCTCGTTTTTCCTAGGTCTACGATTTTTAACTTTATGTACCGCGATCAAGCCTGTTAGATACAACGATTGCTCATTATAAGATGATAGCTCATTAAAATCTCTAATAATCTTTTTAGCATTATCCTTAGATACTACCTGAAAACATTTGTAACGTTTGCAGTCACAGTCAGGCCCAGTTTCGTGTGAACATAACCTCATTTTCTTCATAACATCACTCGATCGTCCGTGACATTTTCTTTTCCTAGTACCTGCCTTAACCGAATTATTGTCAATTGATTCACAGTCACTGTTTTCATTATTTGAGCCACTAACACCCTTATCACTCTCCATTTTCCCAAGTTAGTTCAGATAATTCGTCAAAACAATGAAACTGACACTAGCCAATATATTACACGACATTGAACTAAACGTAAATAAGCCAGGCCAGCAGTGCCTACGTGACTAACGATGCGAGCGCCGTTACGACTCTCATCCTTGTTGCGTTGGACGGGCTGACGCTCATCCTTCTTGTAAAATATACGATTCTTTGAAAGTATTATAATAGCTAAACCATAATCTTTTTTGCATAAAACGACCACCCTGTTACTTCTTACCGTCCTTGGCTATGGGTTACGAACATAATCTCGGTTTCGAAAAAAACCGACATTCATCCTTTTTGCAGTGTGGTCTTCACTTGTTACTGATACTAAAATTTCCACCCACCTGTAGGAACCTCTAATTGAAAATTCCTTATATAAATTATTTTTTAAAGTTCTTATCACACGTTCAACAATTGCCGCCTTTTTCGTGCTAAATGTAGAATAATGATTTATATTAAATTTTTTCATAAGTGTTTTAAAACGACTATTATAGAATTCTTTTCCCTGATCACTTTGTAAATTATCTGGTGTATACGATGCCTCTTCAATTATACTCTTCATTGCATTGGTCACTTCAGCACCGGTCTTGTTTTTGATTGCTCTGGTGTACACAAATTTGGAGTAACAATTGATGCATACAAGGATGTAGCGATAACCACCGTTTTCATCAGCATATTGTTGCATTTCAGCTAAATATATTTGCCATAAATCCTTGTATCCTTTAATAATCGTCCGCCTTCTAATAAAGTTTTTTCTAGCAGTCCGGTGCAGTTCATTAACAATTTTAATTTTTCCCCTGCTTGCCTCCATATTTTGTAGCGAAGCGAACACGTCTCATTAGACACTGAGCAAACGAAACAAGGTACATAATTTAATATATTATTTGTTCTTTGCGAAGTTCCTCAACAATTGACATAATCTCATTGTCATGCCCAGTATTACCAGCTAATTTTGAACTCCACAACAATCTTAAGCGATCAACCAGCTCCTTTGGTTTATTCCAATAAATGTATTGAGGTGATTTGGAAGAAAGAAGTTTCTTGTTGGGTATTTTTATTTTTTTAGCGATGTTATTTTTTACAACAGCACCACCTGATTTAGTGTCCGCCGGCATTAGTAGGGGTTTTATAATATACAAATATTTCACTAATCTGGTTTCTCGTAGACCCTTATTTTTGTCATAATTTTCATATGCTGCACTAGTTAATTCTAAAATTTCCTTGTATTTCTGTAGCACACCATCATCGGTTTTATCGTGTTGTGTTAGGAATGGTGGATTTCTTAAAAAAAGCAAATCGTAAAGTTTCATCAAATACAGCAACATTTTTTCCGTTTTTATATAAAGTAATTTTGCCATTTGGAAAACGCACTTCTAGGTTACCAATATATCTTTTAAGGTTATTCGGCTTTTTACCGAAATGTACACCACAAATGGTATCGTATTGGGATGGTTTATTTTTTAATCCATTTAAGTATGCTTGAATCTTGTCGAGTGGTGATGAACTTGTATAACTTGAAGGGGAAGGTGTCTCAAACAATGTAACATTGGTATCACGTTTCGGTGTTGTATCGATGTGAGCTTTTCGGCTTATCCGCGGTGTAGACGATTGAAATGATGATATGTGATCGGATATTTCCTCAGGCTCCTCCATTGTGCTAGTACTACGACTATATTGCTTTCTGGGTTTTGGGTTGCTGCTGCTGCTGGCGTTGCTTTACTACATTAGATATCGATGTTAGTGGTTTAGTGATTGGTTCGTAAAATTTATCCAAGTCGAGCGCACTTTGTGTCTTCGCCGCCTTGAATTGTTTAAATTTTTTTCGAACAGCATTGGTCGTTTCCACTAGTTTTCGTTTTAAGTCAATTTCTTCATTCATGGTGTTGACAAACTACCGAACCGCAATGAAATGAATGCATTCATCATTGTTAAACAAATATATAGCTATCAAGTCCCTTGCGATATCTTCCCGAATTCACATCACTATCTTTATCGATAACCAAGAATCCATATTTATTATCCCAACATTTCGAGCACATTTCCTGAATTTGTGTAAAATTCAGGTCGGGTGATACATGATCGGAAAATACGTGTCTCATATTCATTTCATCTTGTTTAAACATAATAATAAAGTTGGCATTATCTCGCACAAGCTGTTTAGGAACTCGTGAATATGTTTGAGCCAAATAAAAGGCATCCACATTTTTGTGACGTCCCATACATAAATATGATCGTATAACATCCTGCTTTTCACACATAACATCATCAAATATAAATTCCATGATATTCGTGGCATCGCTGAAAGCATAATAACCAAGACCTTTGATGGGTGTAAGAATTTTCTTCAAATATTCATATTTTAGTTGATACAGTGACTTGGAGTAGATATGGGTATTTCTCCCGTAACTTTCAAAAATGCAGAAATTCTTGCAAAAATTTTGTTTTCGCTTTATGGGTTAGTATTTAACTCTATTCGATTTAAAAAGCTTTAAATTTTGCAAAATAAATTCTTAAACACAAGGCAAGTAGTAATTTCTGTTGGCAAGTGACTGGCAAAATGTTTAAAGCGTTATAAAAGTCACTTCTGTCCCCTTGACTTTATTATATAATAATTCATAATATGTATGACATAACGTCTCGATCTATAATAATTTCGTTAGAAGACTTTTGCTTTTTAATGGGTTTTTTACTGTACTCTTAAAAAGTTCAATAGATTTGAAAAACTGATATAGCAAAGACAAAAAAAATATATTTTTTTATTTTAAAATTTAATTTTTCTCTCCTGAAACAGTAAATGCCTAATATGATTATGGCTTATTTTTTATAGCTAAATTAGTAGTATACAAAGCAGCTTTGGAAGCCAAAATAACCACAGCAATATAAAATAATGTTTTATAAGCAAAAACTTCAAGGGGACAGAAGTGACAGAATGAGGACAGGTGTGACAAAATAATACAACCTCTAATCAGTTTATTTTATATAGTTAAATTATAAGCCATTTAAAGAAAAGAAACAAAGTAACAATCTCCAATAAAACAGTATTCTTAGGATTAATTAGTAATTAAAATATATTATTCGGCATTAGTATTAATTTTAAATTTTAATAAACCACGGCTATTATTTTTTGGTTCTTCCAGTTTTCCGATTACATCTTCATAGGTGAATTCGTAAATATCTACAATGTCTGGAAATCCATACACAAATCCTTGAAAATCTCTGGTCGATTTATTTCGTAAAAATTTTCCCTCAAATTTATTTTCAATTTCTATTACTTGACATATATATTCTAAAGGTTTTCCCCCTATTGCCTCTGATTTAAATCGGATAAGTAGCCAATCGCCGTTTTTAATTTCAGCTTTATTAACACTCATGACCAGATTCCAATTTTCAAAAAGCACCTGGAGTTGCTGGTCTTTGATTATCGGGAGTTCCTGCTCTGCTTTGGGGTGGACTGTTATTAATTAAAAAATTTTCAACGGTTTTCAATTTCATACGGCGTTTTTGTTGCCTCATGCGCCACTGTTTTCTTTGAATGCGTTGATGCGTTGTTGTTGTTCTTTTCTGATACTAGTGTAATTTTTCCTAAACGCTTTTTTTTCTGATAAATTTCTCTTTCTTTTCGACAATATTCTTCATGTTTTGCCTTGCCTTCCTTTAATTTTTGGCGCTGTCTTCTTTTTTTTCCCTTTCATTTCTTCTCTTCTCCTCACTTGAAATAGTTTTATTTATCTTGGGTCGAGTTACTTAAGCTACCTTTTTGGTTATCTTAAGTCCCTAAAAAAAATATTTTTAAATAAAAAAAAATAAAAATTAAAACCTTTGACAATGTAGAATTGGCCGAGGCCGGCTTGATCTCCGCTTCTAGTAATGACGACGAGCACCCAGGACTGGGAATGTTCATATCGCGTACTATTTGTATGGCAAGTTGAGCTTTTCTTTTCTCATGGTATCTTTGCTTCTCCCTTAACTTCTCATATTTAGCCTTTTCTTTCTCTCTTCTTTTTACAGCAGCTTCATTCTTTAATATTTTAAGTCTCCCAGTTAAGCCCTTAATGTCAATTATCCTATTTTTCTTTGATGTAATATCCATTTTCTACAAATTGTTAGTTTCCAACACAATTAGTATTGCTATTACTTCAAATGTTGGTACTGCCCAAGGTGTAATTATGCATATATAAACTAAAGATATCAAACTATCAGTATTATCAACAGATATAAATTATGTACTAAAAATTTTATTATTGGTGTCACTTCTGTCCATTTAAGTCACCTCTGTCTCTTTTTAAAATTATTAAAAAGGGGGACAGAAGTGACAGGGACAGATGTGACATTTATCAGGCTTTCTTGTGCTAAAAGAGTTTGTCGATGGAAAATTTTTGTTTCAAATGTACTATCCGCATATTGATAGAATCAATACTTTATAGCAAACTTTTCACTTAAATGGTCATTCAGATGCTGATCACCGGACGAAGTAGATCGTCTCGTTTACAGACTAAGACTGGAAGAGGCTTTGTTAATTTCTTAATTAATAACCTGCCAGTGGAGCTGCATATCCCCGGTTATCAGTATTGCGGTCCCGGAACAAAAGTGATTAAACGTGTGAAAAGAGGTGATCAAGGAATTAATCCTTTGGACGTGGCGTGTAAGAAGCACGATTTAGCTTATTTAAATAATAGAGACGATATAAGTGAGCGACACCGAGCAGATTACGAGTTGGAACAAAGTGCTTGGAAACGAGTGAAATCTATAGCTAGCGTCTATCGTTGGTGAAAAGAGTGCTGCGTGGTTGGTAACAAATATTATGAAAACAAAGGTCATCTGTTATATATAAATACACGTATCCAAATTATGGTGACTTAGTTCATTTGTAGCATTGCTTTCACAATAATTTACAATATGGAAAGTAAAACAACATTAGTGTATCCGTTTTCAATCAATGGTCGTCAAATGTGTTCAAATTGTGAACATTGGGAATTTTTAAGTGGGACAATGGGATTATGTGATTGGTGTCAAAACGAGAGAAATAGAGGATCTGTACCTGCTGACCAACCTCCAAGTCCCATTATCTTAGGTGGTGGACATCAACAACATACTCATACGTCCACCTCTTCGAGTCAAGAAGATTAAATAATGGAAGAATCGCCATCACCGCAGTCGTCATCGTCAAGTCCAACGTCGTCGCTACCAAATGCACTACTCGATTCTTCAAGTGATTAGTATATGCGCTAAAAAAGTAGTGATGAAGAAGTATTTTTCCGTGCCATATGTATTAGTGAAAGTGAACTTAGACAATTTGGTTATAGTCCCTAAGTGTTTTTGGTCATTATGTATTATTGCTTAAATGTGAATAAAACATTTTTTAGTACTTCATATTATGTTTATAATTATATTATAAATTAATAAATCGTTCATGAACAATTTTATTTCTAAAATTACTTTCTAAAATCATATCCAAAGTTGTTTTGATTTTCTCTATTCGCCGTTGGAAACGGTACCTATCAAGCATTAGCTGTTGAAAGTCGCTCTTTCGAGCTTCTCGATATGCAAACGCCCAAACAAATGTTTGGTGGACAATATTTTTCTCTCCATCAAATGTTACTCTCTTCATGGTTATTAATTCAATGAAAACAATTTTTAAAATGATAGCAATATATACTGATAAATAAAATTCATGTTTATTTTATCATTCAACTGATACAGTAATTGTAATAGGAAATACAAAGATGTTTATACAATATCAGACTTATCTACCCAAGAATTAAATTGATTGGGGAAACCCAACCATTTTACAAACAATTGATCAATGTGATTTTTCTGACGTTTTCTAAGAATTTTTTCAACCAGATAAACACCTGGACTGGTTGTCTTTTGCAGTTCAGCTTCATAGAAACAACCTTTAATCGGTTCACCTTCTAACGATTCCAGTATGTAGGTGGGTGGATTGTTAATGTTACTTTTTACAATTTTAAACAGTTGCGTTGACCATGAAGGTGTATACCCCTTTTCAAATATGGTATTGTATTTACTGATTCGAACTATATCACCTAGACGAAATTTATATTTCTTCGGTCTAACCTTTAAATAATCGTATGCCCTAATTTGTGTATCTTCTAGCACATCTCTGGGCTTCATGCCAATTGTGCGATGTATTGTATTATTATAGACACTTGTTACTGATACTAAAATTTCCACCCACCTGTAGGAACCTCTAATTGAAAATTCCTTATATAAATTATTTTTTAAAGTTCTTATCACACGTTCAACAATTGCCGCCTTTTTCGTGCTAAATGTAGAATAATGATTTATATTAAATTTTTTCATAAGTGTTTTAAAACGACTATTATAGAATTCTTTTCCCTGATCACTTTGTAAATTATCTGGTGTATACGATGCCTCTTCAATTATACTCTTCATTGCATTGGTCACTTCAGCACCGGTCTTGTTTTTGATTGCTCTGGTGTACACAAATTTGGAGTAACAATTGATGCATACAAGGATGTAGCGATAACCACCGTTTTCATCAGCATATTGTTGCATTTCAGCTAAATATATTTGCCATAAATCCTTGTATCCTTTAATAATCGTCCGCCTTCTAATAAAGTTTTTTCTAGCAGTCCGGTGCAGTTCATTAACAATTTTAATTTTTCCCCTGCTTGCCTCCATATTTTGTAGCTAAGCGAACACGTCTCATTAGACACTGAGCAAACGAAACAAGGTACATAATTTAATATATTGGTACTGCCCAAGGTGTAATTATGCATATATAAACTAAAGATATCAAACTATCAGTATTATCAACAGATATAAATTATGTACTAAAAATTTTATTATTGGTGTCACTTCTGTCCATTTAAGTCACCTCTGTCTCTTTTTAAAATTATTAAAAAGGGGGACAGAAGTGACAGGGACAGATGTGACATTTATCAGGCTTTCTTGTGCTAAAAAATATTAGGTTATGTTTAACTTTCAATTACATTTGAATTTGTTTGAAATATCATCTGTTTTTGGTATAAAAATATCAATAATCGTATAATTAACATACTCAATACGTTTCTGCCCAGGGACAGTAAAGACTAAAAATTGATTTTACTTACTTTTTTACGTTTTGCCACGTTTTTTCACCAATAAGTCTTAAATACCGGAAGAAAACAACTGTTCACTGTTAAAGACCATCAAGAACTAAACCGTTTAGGCGATGCCGATACATAGTGGTGCCACCTATGAACGCGCAAGATCACTATTATCAAGCGGGACAGAAGTGACTTACAATCGCTGGGGACAAGTTTAAGCTGCTGATAAGTGGAATTTGTTGATTTTTGTTTCGTGGGAAATATACTTTTTCTTGTAGAGGACAAACATAAAAGTAATTTTTTAAATACATTTAGCTACTGACGGTACTATTTTGACTGGCAAAATTTGATCAAAGTGGAAATTTTTGTATTGGGGACAGGGACAGAAGTGACATTTTGCATGTTTGCCGTCTTCTGCAAAAATAAACCATAAATGATTCCAATAAAATTATCTTTTTTCTATTAGCCAGGATTACGTAGAACATGTTTTTCAAAAAATAGTTTAAGTAGGCGAACTTTTTAAGGCTATTACATGCCGGGGACATGGTTTTTTAAAGTTAAGGGAGAAATACCCATATAAACATTTTCAAAACGTAATCCCAAGGGGTGAGTAAGTAGTGAAATCATAACATTGGTTTTGCCACAATTCGAAGGTCCAATTATTATTCCACGAATGGATGATGGAAGCAAAGGAACGTGTTTCCTTAATAATCTCTCTCCATGTCCACATCCAACTTTTTCGTCGAGATTGTCGATGGAAAATTTTTGTTTCAAATGTACTATCCGCATATTGATATAATCAATACTTTATAGCAAACTTTTCACTTAAATGGTCATTCAGATGCTGATCACCGGACGAAGTAGATCGTCTCGTTTACAGACTAAGACTGGAAGAGGCTTTGTTAATTTCTTAATTAATAACCTGCCAGTGGAGCTGCATATCCCCGGTTATCAGTATTGCGGTCCCGGAACAAAAGTGATTAAACGTGTGAAAAGAGGTGATCAAGGAATTAATCCTTTGGACGTGGCGTGTAAGAAGCACGATTTAGCTTATTTAAATAATAGAGACGATATAAGTGAGCGACACCGAGCAGATTACGAGTTGGAACAAAGTGCTTGGAAACGAGTGAAATCTATAGCTAGCGTCTATCGTTGGTGAAAAGAGTGCTGCGTGGTTGGTAACAAATATTATGAAAACAAAGCAGCGTTTTGGTATGGGTGTGTCATCAAGCAAAAGGAAGAGTCGCTCAAAAATTACCAAGAGGAAGCGGCGAGCTGGTAAGCGACGTGTTGGAAAGCGGGTGCGTGTGCAGAAAGTAGCTGTTGGTTCTGCTGTTCGACGTCCGATTCGAGCAGAGTTGTTAAGAGGTGGTGGAAAGAAAATGAATATTCTAAATCCATCGAAAATAGCCGTTACAGCAGCCCGTAAATCAGTAAAAGCAGCAGGTGGTAAACGAAAAGTCCGCACGCCTAGAATTATTCCGATTCCTAAAACTGGTGGAGTATTACCATTAATACCAATATTAGCTGGGCTGCCTTAGGCTCGTTAGCAGGTGGCGTCGCCGGCATTGTTCGCACCATCAAGGACGTGAAGAAGGCAAATGCAGAAAAGACAGGTGCTACTTTAAAACTACGTGGAAATGGATTATATCTGAAACCATATCGTTCAGGTATGGGATTGTTTATGAGCCATAGGAATATGTCAAAAAACTAATTGAGTCTCTACCCAATAGACCGCTATCAAATGTCGATCTGGAAAAGTATGTTTGAAAACTGAAGATACCACACTTTAGGGGAGTTTATATGCGAGATTCATTACCTGCACGTGGTCCCCGACGGTATGAAGCAGCGATTATTAATTTGGATAGCGCATCGGGGGTAGGGACGCATTGGGTGGCATATCGAAAAGTCAACTCTGAAGTAACATACTATGATAGCTTTGGTGATTGCCACCACCTACCTAATTGGTTAGATATCTGCAAACAGGTTCGAACGCGTCGAAAAACATTTACTATACATACGATCGTCAGCAAGAATTCGATTCAGTTTGGTGTGGCCATCTGTGTTTGAAGTTTCTCTTCGATATAAAATAATAATAATTATGTCTTTGACGTCACAAGTTGAACGTGATAACTACACAAAGATCTTGCACTCACTTAAAGTGTTTAAACATGTGGGTGGATTGTTGAAAATGACTGCCGAACAATTAGAAAACGTGCCGAAGGAAGTAATGATTTCGATGGCACCAAATGAAATTGCTCTAGTTTGGGATAAGCTGTCAAATGAACTGAAAAGTGACGAGGATATGATGAAATATCAGTTTTGCTATGAACATTACAATAGCGACAGTGACGATTCCAACAAGGATGTGGGTGATGGGCCATTGCCTCGGAAATTATTTTGTTGTTACTGCAAAATTAGTGATGTGAATATAACAGCTGAAAATTCGATTAACACGACATCAGATGAGAAGAAAAAAAAGCGCTAGTGTATTAAACCCATTGAGCTGCTGCAAATCATAATAAAAACCATCACAGATAGCTACTTAACGTCAGTCATGTCGCATACATTCACGCTAACAGGATCCTCGAGCGTGTTAAGCGCCGACTTTTATCCACCCATTGAACTGAGTACAACAAGTAAATATGGTCTTGCACTTGCCGGATTTTACACATATAATTCAATTTTTAACATTGATGAAAACAACAACTCTTTTGATTACATAATTGATGAAAACAACAGCTCATTTGGTAAAATAAGGAAGGATGAAAAAATATCACATCTACTGACCATTCCACCAGGAGCATATGAAATTGATGAAATTGGTCAAGCTATGTTGACAGTTCTAAAAGAGTCAACCCGCAACGATAGTGATGAAATATTTTCGTTAACAGCCAACAATAATACATTAAAATGTGAGATGAAATCGAAGTATGACATTGATTTGCGTGGTGACAAAAGTATTGCCAAAATGTTGGAGTTTGACGCTAAAGTGTTAAAAAAAAATGAAAAGCATCAGTCAGTGTACAATGTGGTTATTATGAAAGTACGCATTATACGGGTGGATTGTAATATAATCTCTGGTGCATTCCTGAACTCGTCAAAATGCCACATCCTATTTGAATTTGATATTGACGTTGAAGCAGGTTATAAAATTACGAAAGAGCCGCAGAATATTATTTATATGCCGATTATACCAGAGGGACGTCAGTTCATAGACAACATCAGTCTGCGAATCTTGGATGACGACGTAGATCTGATTGACTTTCGAGGTGAGAAGATAATTATTAAATTGGAGTTAAAGAAAATAGCATAAGTATGGGTTTCTGCTTTAACACTCAACAACGTTTGTTGCATACTGTGAAAGATTCAGTTAAACATAATAAAAGTAAACAAAGTAGGCAAATCAGGCTCATTCGTAATCCAGTCATTAGATCGAAAGCACCTTATCGGCGGCAGCAGCAGCAGCAGCAACTTTCCCGTGGAGATTACAGTTTTTTACGATCAATTGGTTTGAAAATACGAAAATCTAGAAAATGACGGCTACCAATGAAAAAATGGAGGTTTTCACCGAACCCATCTTCGAGAACTCCATAATAAGTTTACAGGAACATACTTATAAACTATATGGTTCACCAACCTTTAAGAACTCTGATGAAATTCGTATTCCTGTGCACTTTCAAGACATAATCTTGGATGTTTCCGAAAGTTACATATACATCGAAGGAAAGTTCACACCTAAAGATGCAACAAAGAAATGTTATTTATCTAATAATGCTATAGCATTTCTTTTCGACGAAATTCGGTATGAAATGGGCGGTGAACAAGTCGCAGTTGTCCGAAAACCAGGTATTACTACAACACTGAAAACGATGGCATCCTTCGGCGCCTTACAAAGCAATTCTCTAATGGTTTGTGGATGGGGTCTAAATGAAAATAATCAAGCTCTTGTTGATGCCACAAGTTATGTATTTTCCGGAAAGCTCCCGCCAAAGTATCTTATGGGTTTTGCAGAGGATTATACGAAAGGAATTTTTAATGTTAAGCAAGAGCTTATTTTAATTATCTTTCGCAATTTTACCAATTGTTATGTCGGCGAAGTGGAAGCAGACATTGGTATTGATAAAATCGAATGGAAAATTCGTCATATAATTCCAGATGATCGTCAAAAGCTAAAGATAATGTCTCGGATGAATAAAGGTGTAAATAGCGCAAATATTCCAATGGCATATCGTAAATGGGATCTTTACGAACTACCTGCTTTGCGACAAACATCATCAGACGTGTGGGCTTTAAGGACTAGCACGAGTCTTGAAAAACCGAGATATTTGATTATTGGGTTTCAGAATAGTACTTATTGCGACAAAAAGCCAAAGATGCCACTCAGTTTACTGCAGCCAATATAAGTGACATTCGAGTATACCTTAATTCTACTGTTTACCCATATGAACGGTGGAATTTAGAATTTGGAAAAAAATTATATGCTACAGCTTACTATACCTATGCGAATTTCCAAAGTAGCTACTACGGACGAGAAATGGTCGACCCAATGTTAAATTTCGTCGATTATCCTGACAACCCCATTTTCATCGTTGATTGCAGTCATCAGCCAGAAGCTATCAAATCGTCCACCGTGGATGTGAAATTGGAGTTTGAAACACGAACCAGTAAATTTACCAAAGACACTAAAGTTTATGCGTTGGTTATTCACGACTCATTCTTAAGTTATAATATCTTAAACGGTTCAGTTACTAACAAATCTATATTTTAATCTAAGTTTTGTAGTTTCTCTTTATAACTTTATAATAATAATAATAATTATAATAATAAACTTAGATATTTAGTATTTCTATGGTTTTATTTTATAATACCATTGGGCAAGCACACAGACACACGCCATAACACACAAAATAGCTAGCATATTTGTAAAAGTAGGTGGGGATAATGAGATAAAAGCAGCACAATTTTCAAAGTTTATTTTATTTCTAACTCAAGCATCACGATGGCAACAAGCTCTGATGATGAAGGTTTCGCTAGTGATGAGGGGCAGAATAATAATATCCCATTGGAACGAAGAATAAACTTTGTCAATCGGAATGTTAATATTCCAGCCCAACATCTGGGTGTAGTTTACTGCCGCATGTTGTCCTATGTGCGTGTTGGTGGTTATCACTTGTGTTTGGCGTGCTATGCCACGGCTCGTCATGGAACACCTGAGGATATCCACTACCAAACACATTCGACGCATAGGATCGGCAGGAACTTACGAAACCACGAGAAGTGCTTCGTTTGTGATGCAAGGTTGTTTTTGATAACACCTCAAAGGGATTGTCTTATTTGTAATAGAAGGTAAATTTTATTACAAGTAGGACAAGCTGGGAGAGCTTATAACGTTTATGCAAACGATGTTCATTTCAACATGAAGTGGGGATGGTTTGCTTAAATGCTAGAGCTGGAGTACACAATGAAAGATTGGTCTTTGGCTGGTGTACACAAACAGAGGCGTTGTCATATGGTGCCTCTGTTTCTCTCAAAACTCATAGTTAGCACGACATTTACAGCGCCGATTTAACCCCCACCCTCATTCTCACTCCGAAATCTTACTATATAAACGATGAGAGAACATTCAAATATTATTATCCCCCACTACAATGTTAGCATATAAATACTAGTTCAGCTTCACAATTAATTCATATACATCTTGGACATGGCCCAAGAAAGACCTGCAAGCCGTGGCTCGTCGCTGTTTAGCGATGAGACTGAATATGTTCCTCGACCCCAAGAAGGACCTGCAAGCCGTGGCTCGTCGCTGTTTAGCGATGAGACTGAAATTGTTCCTCGACCCAACAGACCACCACCATCGAGGCGAGTTGCAAATGTTGAGACCACTGGACCGGCGGACTCCACATCGGATGCGGGACCGGTAGAAGTCAGCGATGACTTTAGCGGTCCAGCCGATTCCACATCTTGGTGGGATTTTGAAGATGATATGGACGCCGGTCCTGCGGACTCAACCACTCCGTAGAAGGACTACGATAAGTCCTATTATCTTTCCTATGCGACCGCCCGAACCCTGACCCACCCCAACCCCCTTCCCCAGGTCCACTTCGGAGGGCCACATAAAGACTTGAGCGTAGTTAGTTGTTAAATGTCAATTTTGTTAATCGGAATATTAGTACACAATGAAAGATTGGTCTTTGGCTGGTGTACAGAAACTGAGGCGTTGTCATATGGTGCCTATGTTTCTCTCAAAACTTATAGTTAAGTCGTTTACAACACTGATTTTACCCCCACTACCATTCCCACTACGAAATTTTACTATAAAAACGATGACAACACTGATGTAGCTCATACTTGGTTCAATCTTTCAACCATTACGATGGCTGATGAAGGAATTGAACGCGACTTTGAAGGGCGTTGCTGGGTATATTCGTTTTACTATGGTAATTACAGGAACTGCATTGTATGTGTGCCATGCTGGGATTCTTGGCACGTTTTTCGTGAATATGCCCCCGATAGAGATATTAATCATGTCTCGTGGTTAAGGGCCGAAGGCGTGCTAAGACAGCCACCATCGACAACATGCGACTTTTGTAAGAAACCTGTCTTCATCATAATGGAGACGGAGAGCTGCTTGGTATGTAACAGTAGTTAAGTCTTCACTTAACCATTGTTACATATCAAGTATCGATACACCCCCAACCCCCACACCTACCTCGGTCCCGAAAGGGACCAAAAAAAGGCTTTGATCGTAGTTTAGTTGTCACTTATTTGTGTGCAATATTGTGTTTAAAAAATATGATATTTACATGCTAAGTGTATAAGTTTGGTAACATGAGAAAACATAATATGTTTTATACAGACTTCTATTTTTTCGAGCAGTCTAGTTCTTTATTGAATAAATTTAGGAATTTATTATGATCTATATTTTTATATCACAATTAGGTGCAAGTTAATGCTGGCTAGCTAGCTAGAGAAAGTGTATTTATTACTAACGAATAATAAAAAAAAAACCAAGTAAATAATCATATATTTTTTATTAGTAGCAGTTTTTATAATTGTATAATAATTTTACGTTGGATGCAGCGCAGTGCCAGGCCTGGGCACTTTTATGGAAAAAACACTCGGGAATCTTCTTAAATGTACTTAGTTTCGGTTGTCGCTCACAGGGAATATTGATGATAATTTTTTCACTTATAAACTTTTTAAGAAAATTTGCTTTCTGTGTTCCTTTTACGTAAATCCTGGGTATTTGATACAAATCCAACACATATTTCAATATATTATTAATTTCGCAGAGTTCCAAATTTCCGGAATCCCACTTCAGTCCATGGTAATCTTCGGCATATTTGACAGTCTTAAGCTCATCAACAGACAACATATTTTTATTAAAAGGAGCGTTAAATAAATAATTTGATATTCGAACGCCATCGTAAATGGCTAATTCTTTTGGGAAAAATGCAAAAGAACATTGAAAGCCCTGTATGTCAATAAAAAGATCTGAATGATGTTCCGCCATCGTAGCTTGCAACTAACTGATGTATATACCGCGAGAATGATGATTTTACCTATTCGATTGGATCCGTGCTTCAATCTGTTAGTAGTAAAATTCCTTATAACTTAGTTTGTTTATGTGCGCGGTCTCGTAATGCGAATGTGTGAGCCCTTTTTTACTCTATAAATACGTTAGTCGCCCCAAGAGAGCACCATTCCATCACGAACTTCAACATGGAAAACATCTTGAAGTATCTGCAGGAGAGATTCCCCAATAAGGAGTTTGCGGTAGTAAAACCTACCGCAATTAAGGAGCGGCGGCAATGTGTAAAATGCAGCAAGTGGCGCATACATATGGACTCTTCGGGATTATGTCGCAGGTGTTGTGCGACATGCAAAAGGTTGCGGTTGAGCACAAGAAGATGGTGCTCACACCACCCGAGACCGGTGGCGCAGCAGCCAAGACGTGCTGCACCTCGACCAAGACCGGTCGCGGCAACAACTCCACGGCCAGCACAGGCCGCCGTTCCCGATCCCCCCAGCCTTATCGAGCTGCACCCCGCTCGATCTTGGTTGCCCGTGGTGAGGTGCCTAGGAATTAGGCCCTTACACCTACCCTGCACAACCCGGCCCTTTTCAGGGTCACAGAAAGACTTATCGTAGTTTAGTTATGACCTAGTGTGTGTAATATTGTGTTTAATACAAATACAATATTTCAATGCAAAGTGAACAAGTTTTTGTATTTTAAATTTAAAAAATTTTTTTTGGGCACTTACAGGCATTTTACAAAAAAAATTTATGGTGCAAAATTGTTTCATTTATGGAGGAGAATCTATTTCAACCTTTATTTTGTGTAAATATTTTCAAAACTGAATTATAGCGTCTGCGCATGATTTTCAACTTTAAATTAAATAATTTTTTTCAGGTACTTACAGACATTTTACAAAAAAATGTTATAGTGAAAACTTATTTATTTTATACAGGAGAATCGATTTCCAATTTCATTTCTTCGGTTTTTTTGAAAAATTAGCGCTTTAAACCCTACTGCGCAGGCTCCCGCCCGAAGACGAGTCGCGCCAACCCGAAGCCTCTAAGCACCCCCTCCCACTCTCCCACCCCCATCCCCTAGGGTCGAACAAGCGTTTTCCGCATCGTCCACTTCACTTTTTTACTTCCTTATATATGATATCTGCTTCATTTTCTTGAACATTTTGAGATTTTTCCCCATATCATATGTAAATTTTAATTTTTTCCCGTTATATTTTCAAAAATATTTGGCCCGTGTCGCGGCGTTTTTTTCTATTTCTATCCGTTCCGACGCTGCGAGGCGTCAAAGTTGCAAAAAAACAAAGTTTTTAAAAAACTTTTTTTTTTAAATTTACTTTTCGAATTTTGAAAATTGGATTCTTATTCACAAAGCTTGCCCCTACAACTTTTCCAAACAGGGTTTTACCCTTCCTTTTATCGTTTTTCTGCAAATGACGCACAAAGTCAACATTTGTCATTAAAAAAAAAATTGGAAATTATATCGGCCGTAAAAATTTTTTCCTCACCTTTTTCATAATTTTATGACAAGATTCCCGTAGAAACGGTTGCACTCTAAAATTTTTACCTAACAGAATTTTCCCTAAAGTGGACGGTTTTCCTCGAAACAAATTCTAAACTTTCTTACAATTTTCCGAAATTTTCACGTTTTTCCCAAAAAAAATTTTTTTTCCAGTCATGTTTTCAAAAATATTTGACCCGTGTTCAGGCGTTTTTTTCTATTTCTATCCGTCTCGACGCTATAAGACGTCAAAGTTACGAAAAACAGGGTTGGCTGAAAACCCCGTTTTTAAAACTCAATATTTTTTAAATTTGAAAATTGGATTCATCAACACAAAAATTCTCTCTATAAAATTCACAAATACATTTTTTCGCTAACATCTATATTTTCCCTACAAAGCCTTAAAAAAATTAAAATTGTTTATAACATTATGATGGTACTACCTGCATTATTTATTGCAACAAATGAAATTTAAAAATGAGGACTTGTACTTTACGACAGCCCAAACAATTTTAGTTATATACTTCATGTCGGTAAAATGAAGGGAAATGCCTTAAAAAAATTAAAATTGTTTATAACAATGATGGTACAGTAAAATTTCTCAATAGCGGCCACTAAAAATTTCATTACAAATTGACCGTTTGAGGGGGTGACCGTTTTTGAGGGGAAGGAAAAAAATAAATTACATATCTACATATAATATACAGTGTCACCATTAAAGTCCGCACCATATGGAACTTTTTTTTATTAATGAGGTTAGTTAAAATTAAATTTCGGCAATCGTTTTTGCTTCAAATTAGACTTGTAAGACGTTGAATTCGGCTTTAAAATCTTTTATAAGTAAAATAATTTCGCTTTCACAAAATGGTAAAATAAGGGACCAATATTCTCTAGCTGGCTAGTACGAGCTGAAGTGAGGCTCTGACTCGTCTACAAATTACCCGACTCGCGTGAGTTCGTTGGCGCCACGGACTCTTAGCAGTTAAGAGGCCGAAAAGTACTCCACGGTGTTAGGGTGGCTCACTTAAACCAGCACTAGTAGCTTCGAGATACTCCAAAGGAATAAATGAAATTCGAATTCATAACAAGTACTTGAAAGATTTATTTCCAGTTATAAAAAAAACAAAGCTCAATTGCTCCAAGAAATCAAATGAAAGTTAGCCTCCTTGGCTATTGAAAGCTACGTAGTAAATAAATAAAACAATAAAAATAAGTACAATAGTGTAGCATCAAATATTTTCTTTATATCATTTTAAAATTTTGTATGATGCCTTGATCTAATGGCTGGCAGTAAGATGTAGTGTTTGGAGGCAGAAAAACAATTCGAACATTTTCCAGTTGTGTTTTCGGGTGAGAACTTGCGTTATCCAAAAATAAAAGTACTTTTCTTCTTTGTTTTTTCATTTTGGTGTAAAATTTTTTTAGCCAGGAAATCATTATCTCTGTTGTCATCCAAGCTTTTTTATTGGAGACCCATTCTAATGGTAATTTGTCTACATGTGCTCCTTTGAAACATCGCGGATTTTTGCTTTTTTCTATAACTAATGGGGTCTCCTTCTCACCATCCATGCTACTGCAAAACAGAATTGTCACTCGTTGCTTAGCTGATTTTCTTCCAGCACATTTGTCACTCTCTCAGGCAAAAGTTTTGTTTGGCATTGCGAGATAATAAAGGCCTGTTTCGTCTGCATTAAAAATATCTTTATCATCATAACCTTGATAATTAATTTTAACTTAGTGAACCAATCTTGAACACTCACTTCATCCACATCAGCAGACTCACCAGAAATTGTTTTAAAATTGATGTCATGTCTTTTGCAGAATCTATCTAACCAGCCATTTGATGCCTTAAAATCACAATTTTTCAAATTTTCTGACACTTCCAGAGCTTTTTCCTTTAGTAGTGGTCCGGATATTGGAATGTTTTTGTTTCTTGCTTTGCAAAACCATTCATAAACCATTTGGTCAATCGCAAGTCCGTCTGTTTTTGGAAACTTCCGTTTTTGATCTGCATTAACTCCTCCTTCTTCATAAAGTTTTTTCAGTTCAGTTTTACTTTTTAGAATATCATTTACTTGCGTTCTTCCAACACCAAACTTTTCCGCTATCTTTCGAGCACTGATACCATATTTTTCACTATCCGCGATGATTTCGAACTTTTGTTTAAAAGATAAACGTTTACGTTTCAGAGACATGATCGACTATTGTGCTGTTAAAATTCAACTGAATAAAATTTTACCTTTTATGAAAACATCTTAAGATTTAACAAATTATATTTGTACGTACTTAAAAACCCATTTACATAATTAGGTTTTATCATTCTCCGGTATTTCCAATAGTATCAGTAATAAAGTACCGGCTGGGTGCAAACATTCCCAGAAGAGTCGAGACGACCGCAATTAAGGGTAAAAATTCAAGGTAATTTTCTTAAAAGTTACGGATTCATGTGACCGTGGCCGTTTTAGAAGTGTTTCGGTATTCGAGGGGTCTTTTATTATTAAAAATGCTATAAGATTTATTTTAAGAAGCCAAAACTGACCGTTCAGAGGGGTGACCGTTTTTAACGGGTGGCCGAAATGAGAAGTTTTACTGTACTACCTGGATTATTTAATGCAACAAATGAAATTTAAAAATGAGGACTTGTACTTTGCGACAGCCCAAACAATTTTAGTTCTATACTTCATGTCGGTAAAATGAAGGGAAATGCCTTAAAAAAATTAAAATTGTTTATAACAATGATGGTACTACCTGGATTATTTAATGCAACAAATGAAATTTAAAAATGGGGACTTGTAGTTTACGCTAAGCTAAACATTTTTAGTTAAATATTTTCTTGCTATAAAGTTGAGCCAAATACCTAGAAAAATTAATAAGAACCGATTCCAATTAAGTAGGTGCACTTAATGCTTTCTTCCTGATAATTTAGTGTATTTATGTGTGCCTCTATGTACAGTTACATGCTGCGCATGTGGTTGACTTTTAAATTAGTTATCCTACATCCTAACTTTATTTAAATAAAACAACTTATATTTTATTATTGCAACATATTTATTTTAATTTCCAAGTATATAGTATACACTAGCGGCAAAGTAAAACTTTGCAGGCCAATTTTAATGCAATAGAATAGTATGGTTATAAAATGCCTAAGATTAAAAAGAGAACGACAGCGATTTCCCCTATTCCCCTTCCAATACGACGAGAACAAACGAGAGTATTCCTTTCGCGCGGCCTCGGAACTGCTGGATTTTGCGACGTTGTCACGTAGACTTTTCGAACCTAAGTTTTTAATATTTTATTGGGGAAGACAACATAAATAATTTCATTTTTACTGGTTGATCGAAACCCTGCCCTTTGCTTTCGCGGGTGGCGATACTATGCAAGACTTGTAAGGACTGGTGGGGGCGGCTACGGCAAGGCTCATATTCACAGAGTCTTTTGCATAGAAAGGAGTAAATTAATATTTAAAAAAAATGTATTCGCGTGAACAGAAAATTAATATAGTTTTATGTTATTCCAAAGCTGAAAGTGCCGAAGGTGTTGTTGGGCAATTTGCATTTGCGTACCCTGATCAACAGGTTCCTTCCCGCCAAACGATTATTAATATTTATAATCGTTTTAAAAAATCCGGGTGCATTAACCAATGTGGTAAATGCTATCACGAGGATCAACAAGCCAGTCCTATTCCTGAAGAAAGAGTCGAGAGGGACGAAAATGTATGCGCTTTTGTGGAAGCAAGTGAGCCATGTTCGAGCACCCATATTTCTCAAGAAATTGGCATTCCAGACCGCACAGTTAGACATGTTTTAAAAAAGCATGGGTATAAATCCTATAAAATTAAAGGGAAATGAAAGTCTGTCTTTACCACCAAAATTTCTTTATATTAACTACAATACACCCTAGATTTGGGTATCGAGGGCATATATATGGGAGGGATTCACCATATGAGTTAGATGTTCAATATAAGTTTGAAAATTGAGTCGGACTAGTTTCGACCTTAGGAAAGATCATCATCAGCAACTCTATATAATTGTAATATAAACAAGTTAAAACACAGTAGTGGATGGTTCAATGAATGTGTATGCCTGCCCATGGACTTGACTGGGAACGTCCCTTTGGCTACACAGATGGTTAAGAGTAAGGGGTTAATTGATACACTTGTTGAGTATCGAGTGTAGAGGTTTTATATTTATTTGACGTAAGCCAATAACTGTAAACAGTAGGAGAAGTAGGTCTTAAACAAGTTTGTTTTTACTCTTGACACATGCTAGTAGAGAAATGATTTTATTTATTTTCATTACATATATTATTGAGAGAAAAGGAATATGATTTTGAATCTGTGGTGGTATTCTTTGTGGAATAGACTTTTTAATTAAGGTGGGTTAATTTTTTAATTTTTAATGTAACATTTTTAGATGTAAGGTAGTACTAAAGGTTTGTTTTATGTTATATTTAGGTTTTAGTTCGTTTTTTTAATTTTGTCTTTATTTCTCAGTCACTCAACAAAGGTGAGGCTTTTCTCTTTTTTCTCTTGAGAAAGTAGAACATATTAATTTGGTAATATTTGATCATCAGTTAAAAACTGTAAACAGTAAGACACTCTAAGTACTCTACTTATTTCAGACAGGCCTAATAAATATTTTGTTTGGTGTCTCTGTGGTGGTTGCCTACTTTCATTTCAGATAAATTAAGGTTACTTGCCTGTTGACTCTTTGAGGTACTACCACTGTCATTCCCCCCGCTCAGCCGTGCTCGGGTGAAGATATCTACCTTTTCTATTAATAATATACAGAATATTAAAATACTAAACGATAAAATCCAAACTTAATTTTATTGATTAATTTGCAGATTTCGTCTATATAACTAGTAACTAAATTTAACTTAAATAAACATGTATACACCCCGAATAAGGGATGTTAATTAGTACTGGGATGACCTCTTTGTGGTTTGAGATTGTCTCTAAATTTAACATTTAATTTCAATTCCTTTCAAATATTGCCGCCAATGGACTTGACGGTTTACCCCGGAAACTAAAATTGTAGGAGGGAAAAACTTTGAATCGTAGTACCATCTTTCCGGTATCTAAATTACTCTGCTAGTACTTAGAGTGTCTTACTGTTTACAGTTTTTAACTGATGATCAAATATTACCAAATTAATATGTTCTACTTTCTCAAGAGAAAAAAGAGAGAAGCCTCACCTTTGTTGAGTGACTGAGAAATAAAGACAAAATTAAAAAAACGAACTAAAACCTAAATATAACATAAAACAAACCTTTAGTACTATCTTACATCTAAAAATGTTACATTAAAAATTAAAAAATTAACCAACCTTAATTAAAAAGTCTATTCCACAAAGAATACCACCACAAATTCAAAATCATATTCCTTTTCTCTCAATAATATATGTAATGAAAATAAATAAAATCATTTCTCTACTAGCATGTGTCAAGAGTAAAAACAAACTTGTTTAAGACCTACTTCTCCTACTGTTTACAGTTATTGGCTTACGTCAAATAAATATAAAACCTCTACACTCGATACTCAACAAGTGTATCAATTAACCCCTTACTCTTAACCATCTGTGTAGCCAAAGGGACGTTCCCAGTCAAGTCCATGGGCAGGCATACACATTCATTGAACCATCCACTACTGTGTTTTAACTTGTTTATATTACAATTATATAGAGTTGCTGATGATGATCTTTTCTAAGGTCGAAACTAGTCCGACTCAATTTTCAAACTTATATTGAACATCTAACTCATATGGTGAATCCCTCCCATATATATGCCCTCGATACCCAAATCTAGGGTGTATTGTAGTTAATATAAAGAAATTTTGGTGGTAAAGACAGACTTTCATTTCCCTTTAAAATACATAACCACAGACCATGGACTACTTCTTCAATCTATAAAATTAAAACTACTCAAGAAATTTTTCCAGATGATTTTATGAGGCGAATGGAGTTTTGTGAGACCATGAGAAGGCAAATTGATAAAAATGAAGATTTTTTAAAAAATATTCTGTTTACGGATGAATCATCATTTTCTCTTCATGGTTATCATAATCCTGCAGTCGCCAGATATTGGTCACGGGAAAATAAACATTTAAGTGCGCCTTTGCGGACACAATATCCCCAAAAAACGGTTGGGCGGGTATTTTGGGCGACAATATTGTAGGACCTTTTGTCATTGACGGCAACTTAAATGGGGAAAAATATTTGCAGATGCTGCAAGAGGAAATAATACCAGCTGTGCGTGCCTTGAATGTTAATTTCGAGGAAATTTGGTTTCAGCAGGATGGTTGCCCTGCTCACAATGCAAGGCGAGTTCAGGAGTTTTTGAGTATGACATTTCCTGAACGGCTTATTTGTGGCAGAGGTCCCATACCATGGCCGGCAAGGTCACCGGATTTGACTCCCCTCGACTTTTTTTTGTGGGGCCACTTAACTCAACTAATTTACAGGTATCCACATGAGAGGGCTGTAAATTTGGTTGACTTAAGAGCAAAAATATTCGACATTACTAATCCATAACACCGGAGGGGTATTGTCGAATGTTAGGACGGAGTTTTATGATCGGCTCGTGATTGCGAAGCCCAGCAAGGCAATGTCTTCGAGCATTTATTAAAATGACTTTTTTAGTTTTATACCATTTTAAGAATACTTATTGTTTAAAGTTATTTTTTAATTACAATTACCATTAATTTTATTTCTTTTTAAGAATGTTCATGAGTTTATTTTTTTTTAGAATAACAGGTTTTATTTTACTTTTATGCTTAAGGCCGATAAAAACTTAAACACCTTAAAATTACTGTTAGTTGTATGTATTAATAGAACTACCAGTAATAAACATGACCGCAAAAAAACGACGTCGTAAAACATCGCACAAAATGCGATTGACAATCACTACTGCTCCAATATCTGGCTGATACGATACTGCCGTCGCCCGTCGCCCACCTACCGTGCCAGCTAGTATTCCCCTCTACCATAAAAGCGTATTGGTCGATGGAAGGGGAATCGGCTAGAGCATGATTTTGTCTCTCTTTATTTCTCTCGAGCCTTTGCCTATACCGTTTTATCACACTGAAAACCTCCGCATGTAAGATAAATGCTTGCCAATAGTGTATACATATTTATATACATGCATTTTGACTTATACACCACCAAAACATATACTCTGTGGTCGCAGACGCCTCCAAAATCGGAGGCGCTTGCGAAAAATCGGAGGCGAAAACGAATCCCTATGTATAACCTATCCAAACAATCATCAAGGTCAAGAGACGTCCGTTGGCAAATTTTTTGGTGGAGGCATATCGGTACGGTACACAAGCACAGTTACACAAATGAGTTCAGCGTAATTCCACCACGTGGCGCTGCTGTTTTATACTGTATACCGCCGACTAACGGGCAATGCTTCGATTCATCCGACCATCGCTCGGTCTATTATACCTCCAGAAAATCGACAACACTGTTAGGAGGCGCATACATGCGACGACTATATTTAATAAAACATTTAAATTATCATATTTTAAAAATAAAATACAAATGATTTGCTTATCGATTTGTACTTGGAGGCGACGTCAAATTTATACAGATCTGGTGTTTCTTGAAGGGAAATGACCAAAATGTAGTTCTGTTCCAATTTTGACAACTTATTTTGTGTTTGTTATTTACTTCATCTATTCCATTGATAAATGAAATTAATTTTACTGGTTAGTTTTGATATTTTTCAATCATTTTCTTATATTCGACATGCCGTAGGATGTCCAGGGTGTCCCAACAGGAAACCCATCAATCGATTATGGAAAAACTATAATTAGGAAAAATGTGAAAGTTTGGTAGCTTACTAATGTCGATGGGGGCCATTCGCCTAAAATATTTTTAAGAATCTGACATTTCCGGTTATACAGGAAGTCGATGTCAATTTGCTTATTTTAAATAATATGGGTGTCTCAGAATATGTGGGCAATCACCCTGATTCAGATAGAAGACATAAAAATAATTTGACAAGTTCCTATATATTTTTTGCCAATGGCTTACGGAGATACGGGCCCATAACGGACGCCCCTGGAAATCGTTTGTTTTTAAATAACTTTTGAAATAGGTACTAGGTGTAATTTAATAATTTTTTAAAATTATGGTTACTAGGTAAGTCTCCTTAAAATGAGCCCTTTTAATCATATTCGGCTTATTTAGTTTGCCAGGGACGGACTAGCTCTAACAAAGTAATACTATTTTTTTACACCCTGTACGATAAAGGCACAACTATAATATCTTTGGACAACTTTGATCGACATCGATAAAATGAACTGTTTACGACAAAAAAAAAATTTGTTCAATATGGTTTTTTATTTAGAAACTTTAGTCTATGTTAGTCCAATAGACAATCGAGAAAACTTATTGGAAATTATTAATTTTCATTGTGGCGAAATAAGGACCAATGTTAAGGCATTGTGAAGGGTCCAACAATCTTCAATTCTTAGAGCTAGGCTAGGAATGCATAAGAATAGAAGGAGCTCATATTGAACCGACATCGACATACCAAATGATTCAATGAAAATCATGAAAAAAAAATATTTTTTTTGTTCTAATCAGTTCATTTTATCGATGCCGATCAAGAGTATCTTTTTCTAGTTTAAGATTTAAGCTGTCCAAAATAGTATATTATGTTACAAGGACGAAAAATGCAGTATTTCGGACGTATTGCGGGAGATTACTGGACGAGGCAAAGCCGAGGCCAGTAACCTGCATAGTCCGAAATACATTTTTCGTCCGTATAACATACGTTATTTTTTATCCGATTGTGTTTTTGCTCGGATTATAAAATAATGTAAAAATTAAGAAAACCAATATATTTCATCTTGCATTGTAATTTTTTGTCCCTTGAATGTTTGAACAATGAAACCTGTAATATGCGTATCAATGGATCTAACAAATAATTAAATTAATATTATCAACTGACGTTTTATCAATCAGGCGATAGTTTTAACTAATCTTTCGTGTTCTGCTAGTTTTAAAACCTGAAAAACACAATTAAAAATGGAAATAGACGATGATCTTATAGAAGGTACACCACCTGACATTCAAGAAACTGCCAAGGAAGTAATGTTACATTTGTTGCCACAAAAATCTAAGGAAATATATGAAAGAGCTTATAAAAAATTTATGGATTACCGGCAAGAAAAAAATATACAGTCGTTCTCCGAAAACGTCTTCTTGGTCTATATGGCGGAATTATCGAAAACTATGAAGTCATCTACTCTGTGGTCGCAGTATTCTATGCTACGTGCAGTGGTAAATGTAAAACAGAATATTGATATATCTAAATACATGAGATTACGAGCATTGTTGAAACAAAAAAGTGTTGGATTTTGTCCAAAGAAATCAAGGATCCTAACTAGAGAAGAGGTTCACAAATTCCTTTGCCATGCTCCAGATGACAAATACTTAATGTTGAAGGTAAATGTAACTATATAATAGTATTTTAAATTTCTGACTAACAATTTTCTTAATTACAGGTTGCTTTTATTTTTGGAATCGCGGGCGCATGTCGTCGAGAAGAACTGGCTCATATGAAAATTGATGACATACAAGATTTGGGAACGGCTTTGTTAATAAAAATTCCCTATAATAAAACAAACAAACCGAGATCATTTACGGTGACTGGAGAATATCTAAAGTATTATAGAAATTATCTGGCTTTACGTCCAACAAATATGAGTGATGGGCGATTTTTTGTGTCTTATCGCAATGGAAAATGCCATAAGCAAGTTGTCGGTATACACAAATTTGGCTCTATACCTCAGGAAATAGCATCTTACTTAAAACTGCCGAATGCCAAGGAATTCACGGGACATTGTTTCAGAAGAACATCGGCCACATTACTTGTAGATGCGGGAGCAGACATAACATCTCTAAAACGGCATGGAGGCTGGAAGTCTTCGGGAGTAGCCGAGGGCTACATAGATGATTCCTTAAGTAATAAGTTAGAGCTGACCAAGAAAATATTCAACATTCCACAATCTGACCTGCAGTCAGTCTCGACTCAGGTGTCGCAATCCGTCTCCCAATCGAGTTCAACATTGGAGAATAATATCATAACGGAGACCAAAAATAATAACACATCCTCAAAATCAAATTTACATCACCCCGTTCTTGTTCAAAATTGTTCTAATTGTACATTTAATATAAATATTGTAAATAATTGAATAAAATAAACTGTTGAAAATATTTTAGCGTCCGACAAAATGTTTTTCGGACTAGGACGACAAAGGTTGCCTAGCTACCAGCGCAATAATCAATACCTTATTGAAAAGGTTACCTTTTCGTCCAAATATCTGATCTATAAAACGTAATTTTTTGACACAATCGGATAAAAATATTATTGTTGTGCCTTTATCGTATGGGGGGTAAAAAAAATAGCATTACTGTGTTAAGAGCTAGTCCGTCCCTGGCAAACTAATAAATAAGCCGAATGTGATTAAAAGGGCCCATTTTAAGAAAACTTATCTAGTAACCATCATATCAAAAAATAATTATATTATACCTAGTGCACTTTATTGGCTTCTAAGAAAAGAATATATTTTTTTCTACGAGCGTGCGAAAAGTGACAACTTTCAGCACTGATGACAGTGCTGAAAAAAATTTTTTCACTAGGGCTGAGAATTTTTTCAATACTGACGTGTGGAATACGCTAATTTTTTGTTTGTCAGTAAAGACGTTCAAATAAAATTACAAAGGTTACTCGATATGTACCTATCTAATTTTTGGGTATAGGAACTGGAAAATTAATTTATTGAATGCAAGTTACTCTTCATCATTAATACCTTTTGTTAATAAAAAATTAAAATAAGCTTGAGTTTTGAATTGTATTTCCACTTTGATAATAGCAAATCTAGATCATTTTCCGCATGCTCTCGTGGAAAAAACATTGTATGTACATAACACGTGCCAAAAGTGTTTTTCCGCACTGTTGACCGAACTCCGTTTCGCGTCGGTCGTTCAACTGCAGTCTCTTGCAGAAGTATCACTTTTAGCTCTCGTTATGTAAATAGCTATTCCATGTAGCTGGTGACTTTCACCTCATACTGACGGGGAGAGATCTAGTAATTATGCATAGCTTCGTTTTAAAATTACTACTCCCTAGTCTTACCTATATTTACTCTAAAACAATTTAGTATAGAAGTACTTGTGTCCTATGATAGTATTTCTTAAACAGCTAGATAGTTTTTTTTTTTCTTCCAGGGATCCGTCCAAGTGCCGAATGCATTTCAGCCAGGTTTGGCCTATTGTGCTTACCTTAGTTTATTCTTAAACCCACTCATTGATTCCAGTTCCTTGCACTAGTTTATGTAGGTCAACTGGGGAGAGTGTCGGAATTTCCTCTGGTTCTAGTCTTGGTTGCCCGAGTATTTGTTGCCTTTTCCCATCCAATGACTCGCAGTGGCAAATAATATGCTGTACCGTTTCACTTTCTCGCCCGCATAACCTGCAGCTTAGGTCTCCGTTGTACAGTTGCATACGGTGCAGGTGCTTCTTGACGGCCATGTGTCCTGTCAGAATTCCTGTGGTAATTCTCAGCTGATTTCTGCTCATCAGAAGTAGCTGTTTTGTTAGGTTCTGGTCTGTGTTCCCAATGAAAGATTTGCTATGGTTTAATCCCTGCCTCTTGTTCCAGTAGATTTTGTGTTGACTCCTTGTCCATCGTTTTATGACATCTCGTACTGGACCAATGCATGTTTTCTCTAACCCCCTTTTTGCAAGTTCGTCGGCCCTTTCGTTTCCTATAATACCTTTATGTCCTTGTACCCACTGTAATATTACTTTGTTGGCTTTTGCCAGGGCCACTAGTTCCTCTAGGCATTCCCATAACAGACTAGATGTCTTGACTTTATTGCATGTTAGCGCTCCAAGGGCTGCTGGGCTGTCGGAGTATTTGTGGATCCACGTATTAAGATAAGTCCTCCTATTGTTTTCATATGCACACTGTAGGATGCCGTAGATTTCCGCTTGGAACACCGTGAGAGACTTACCCGGGGAGAAATAGGCATCTCTCTTCGGTTTTACTCCGTGTATCCCTGCTCCGGTACCGTCTTTAGTTTTTGAGCCGTCGATGTACCAGATTATTGCCCCAGGAGTATCTGGTGTTTTATTGTTCCACACATCCCGGTCGTCGATTACGGTCTTGAGTGGTATGTCATAGCGATATGTAGGGTTTGTGTGGTCTGATCTCACTTCTAACTTGGGCCCTCTTATGCCCTTATGATATCGCATGGAAGTACGTGTCCAGTTCTGTGCCACCCAGAAAGTGACGTAGAACTCTGTAGCCTGTATAGTCCCATTCTTGGCTCTCCTCTGATCAGCAAATGAAGTGGAGGAAGGTCCAAGATGGTTTCCATTGCAGTCGATTTCATGACCCCTGTGATGCTCAAACAAGCCAGTCTTTGTAGGCTTCCTAGCTTTGATATTGTGGTTTTCTGCAGTGTCTTTGTTCATCATACCAGTGCTGCATACGTAATTGCAGGTCTCACTACCCTGGTGTACAGCCAGTGCACCAGCTTGGGTGAGAGTCCCTATGTTTTTCCATACATCCCTCTAGTAACTATCAGAGTTACTTTCGACTTCCGGATTGTTTTTTCCACGTGTTTATTCCAGGTCAGTTTCTAGTCTAAAGTTATTCCCGGGTATTTGACCTCTTTCGACAGTGGAATGTTTACTCCCTGCAGGGCAAGAAGTCCTAAGCCCTCCCTTTTCCTGCGTTATGTAAAGGGGATAATGACAGTCTTTTGGGGACTGATGTTAAGTCCTTCCTGCCCTACCTATCTTTCCACGATATTGACAGCCCTTTGCATTCTCTCTCTTACTGTCGTGTTGTATTTGCCTTGGGTCATTATAGCTATATATAAGGTATCCTTCTCTGCTAAGTGAGCATAGCAGCCCATTCATGACAAGATTCCAGAATGCAGTGGAGAGTACCCCCCCTGCGGGCTCCCCCCTGTCACCCGGGCTGCCAAAGTCTCGCCAAGCAGATCCGTATATACAATTCTGCCCTGAAGCATACCTTCTATCCACCTGCAGCAGGTTTCCTTCAGTCCGAGAGCCCAGGTTGCACTAGTGATTGATGCGAAGGATGAGTTGTCGATTCGTCTAAAATTCTTGAATTGGGAAAGTGTACTTGAAAAAGTTCGGTCATTGTTTCTTTCCCGGATTTAGTTTACTCCCATTAGCTATTCTTAGGGAGTTGATGGAGTTTTGTGGATCCTTAGAGAGTATTTTCCTGAGTCTGGCACATTCTGGAGTGATTTCGATAGCCTCACAGTGCTTCCTTCAGGATGTTCTTTTAGTTCTTCCTTAGCGCCCTTTTGTATACAGTCAGGGATGCCTTGTATGCATGCCAAAAACCTGAAATTTTCGCTACATTAAAGTTTTCTTCTTACTTGTTCTCGTCTCACTTCCAGATCTTTGCTCCACCAGGGCACGTTCCTGGTAGATTCTGTTATGGTTGGAGGGCAGTTTGCTATAAAAGCCGATTGCAGCACGTCCTCTATTTGATCTGTGATTAACTCGACTTCTAGTGTATTGTTTACCGTATCTTTGATCCCTGCAAGCTTCGCATCAAGGTCTCATTTATAGTTTTCCCAGTTGGTCTTGCGAGGATTTCGGTAAATATTGGTAGTTCGCTTTACGCATGTTATTTGATTTAGGTAGATAGTTTAGAGAGGACAATAAAAAATGTTTCTAACAAATGCTTTCCAACGTTTCGCTTTATTAGTTTAAAGCTTCTTCAGTGTTTTGCATTTAAAAAAGAGGGGTGAACCAATTCGACACTAAAAACATAAAAAAAAAAACTTGTTTAGGATGAGAAGACATTAACTTGAGTGTGATTTTCCAAAACAATAATTTAAACTTTCACAAACTTTTAAAACTTCTGTAAAAAACCTCAAAAACAATTACAAGATAAATAGACTCAACGCATCGAATTGGATCACCACTCTTTTTTAAATGCAAGCCCTGAAGAAGCTTTAAACTAATAAAGCGAAACGTTTGCAAAAAAATCAATTTAGTGCACCGTATTAAATTATTTTCTTCAAAAGGGCTGGTGAAAAAAAGCTACTAACTGCATATCAGTATTTCTCTGCATACCAAGGTGTTTATTTATATTTTTAAAAGCTCACTAAAATAATAAATTTCTACCAAGCCCCAACATATATTGGCCTATTGTTCGTCTTATGCTAAAAATAGACCAAGGCCAAATTTAGGCGGGGTGTAATGGTTTACAATTGGCAACATCGCTGGTGGCGTGTGCGATCGACTGATCTGTATTGATATACAGCGGGGAAGGGATATGGCCATGTCGTATTTGGAGGTCCATTACGTTTAAGAATGTAGCAAAAATTTAGATATAAATTTTTTGTTTTTTGCTTACCCCTCTCATGGTGGCCATATTTGTGCTTAATTATGGAGTCCAAAAGTGAAAAATACACATGCATAAACATACCTGTTCTGGTGGAGGCTTGGGCGCCTGTCCCGTATGCGGAGGTCAAAGAGATACGCATGCACGTATATATATATTTCCAATTATTACATACATACTGACTAATAATTAAAATTAAAATTCTTACAACAATACACAACATACATTACTAATATCTACTTCTAAATTCTAAACAACAAACCTAAAACTAACTGCTAAACAATATATTACATTTCAGCGGAGTAGGGAAAGTGGCTAAAGTGTTTAAGCCGCTGCTTGCACTTTGCGACTTTCTCCTGCGCCGCCTTCATCTTTTGCCTTAAAACTAAAATTTGTCTATCGCAGTCCGTCACTACACTTTCAACGCTGCCGCAAGCGCGTCCCTTTGGCTGGGTGTAAATTCACCCAACCACTGAGACTCGCCTTCCCCACTTGCAATATTTTCAGTCCGTCGCTTCTTTAACGCTTTTATTGCAAGCGGAGATTGGGGCCTCTTAAAGGACCGCCTGTGCTCTGTCTCCTCATCCCCCTCGACGACAATAATTTCGGCCGTTGACGCTGCGGAGGAAGTTGGTGGTTCTGTTGGCGGAACACGAACGGTATTTTTCTTCTGCTTCTTATTCAGTGACAAACTCCGCAAGGCAGGCATCTTGAGAAGTTTCTCTAGTTTACCGCCACCACCACCACAACCAGCTGCTGGACTCGCCTCCTTCACAATTACGTCGCTGAGAATGACGACGTTCAACTCACGATCCTGCTGTTGACGGGTAGAAATCTCCGCCACCATCTCAGCACATGCCGCGTCCTCGGCCTGTTCTTCCGCACCCTGCTCGGTCAAGTTGCGCTGCTCCAACACCCATTCTTCCACCGTGCGTGGTGTTAACACTGATGAGGGGTCAAACCCATCTAGCATTGCTTCTTCAGCCGCACTACCGAAACTAAATAAGGACATTAGGTCACTCTCCATTTTTTAACTTTGCTTTTGGTCTTTAACGCCACTAACACAAGTTGTACAACAACTGCGAACTGATCCGCTGTTCGTGCGTCGCCTTCCTTTATACACGTCAAGACCACCCCCACTTCTCAAACCCAGCCAACAAGTTTACCCTCTTCGGTCTTTCTTGACGTCACGACTTCCCAAGGACGAAACTACTTCTCCAGCGGATCATCGTTCGGGTCTCAACTAATTGAATAACTTATTTTATTCTTAAATTTACTTATTTTCCATAATTTCAGTTATATTACATATAAACACTTTTTTTTCATCTGTCACTTACAAATGCAAACATGGCATTTTAGCTACTTTACATTTAAACTACTAAAACAGTTAATTAAAATATTATTAATATGGACTTTCCAGCGGGCAAATTTTTTTTTTTATAAAAACAATTGTATTACGCGCAATAAATTTTTTGCATTACGTTCAGGATCTGACTTAAAAAACTCTATGTCTGCATGCCCCCAAGGTAGCGTTTTTGTGCTATTTGGAATTACATAACGTTTATCGTCGTTGTGCGACAGAGCAACTTTATTTATAACCTGCGTATAAACATCATGTAATTCACTTCGAAAGGTTTTCATTTTTCGAAATATTAACCCACCTTGTTCGACGATTTTCCGGTAATCATCTTGATAAAGTTCTTTCTCGATAACACACTTTTTAATCCCTTTAGCTTTTTTCAATTCATTGCCTACAGATTTTATATAGTAAGCTTTGGCTCCAGTGCCATAAAAAGAAATTATTGTATCACCTGGAAATTTAACCTTCATCCTACCCAATACGGATTTACTTTTAACTATATTGAACTTATTTTCTTCTGGGTAGTTTGATGTATCGAACATTTGGGTTTTCTGTTATTGTGCGATAAAAATTATCGGTCGACACTTTTATTATAAGCGAATCCGTGTCAGTGTAAAGTAGGGAAGCATTATTGCCAAATTTTTTCTTAATGAAGTTATAGAAAAAATCATAAATTACTGTTTTTGATATGTCCAATATGGAAAATCCTATATACAGGGTGATTCAAAAGTACTTCGACAAACTTCGGGAGGTAATTGCCGGCAATATTTCAAGATGAAAAGTTCTTATAAACAGTGGTCCCTGGCGACTTCGTTACGGAGATACAGGGTGTTGAAATGTTAGAAGGAATGGTAATAATTTTTAAATAACTCCTTAACGAGTAATTTTTTTTTTATGAAATTTGGTGAATTAAATAAGCATCTCAGGACACTTATTTTCAAAGTAAAACACATTCGTAAATTTAACCAGTGGCGTCGGTACAAAATGTGGCTATCATATTTTTTGTGAAAACTATGCCTAACCTAACCACACCACTGACTTATTTGATTTTAACTTTTTTTTTATGAATCCCCCATTCAATTACAACAAAAAAGTTGACGTGTGTTATTTTGTTACGAGGGCCAGTTTAATGTCAAATGATTATTTTATTTGACTATACACAAATATTAAAAAATATGTTTTAAATTCAAAGATTTATTATGTAAGGGGTAAGGTATAACATTTAATTTAATTATAATTAAATAAGTGCGTTGCAAAAATTAAATGATTTTTAAATAAATTGTTCAAAATGTCCACCTTCAGCCAAGATGCAGGCATCTAATCTCCTTTGCATGGAATCTCGTACGCGTGCTAAGATATCTGGTCTGTTTCTTATTGCCTCAAAACCATCGATTATTCGGTTTCTTAGCACTTCTGCATTTTCGACTGGCGTCTTGTAAACGATTGACTTCAAATGTCCCCACAAATAAAAATCAAGAGGATTTAAATCTGGGGACCTTGGTGGCCACGGTTGATTTCCTTCCTCAACTCCCCTACCTATCCATCGATTTGGATAAATTTGATTAAGATGGGTCCTGGCCATTATGCTGAAATGGGCGGGAGCTCCGTCATGCATAAACCATATACGTCTTCGAGTTTCTAAGGGTACATCATCCAGTAAGGGAGGAAGTTCATTTTCCAAAAAATGTCGGTACGTCTCGCCATTAAGCCGAAGTGGAAGAAAAAAAGGTCCTATTAAGTAATCGCCAACTATTCCCCCCCACACGTTTAATGAAAATTGGTATTGAAAATTTCGTTCACTAACGGCGTGGGGATTTTCCAAAGACCAGATATGGTTATTGTGAAAGTTTGTAATCGCACTCTGAGAAAAATTTGCCTCGTCCGTAAAAAGTACATAATTTAAAAATTGGGGATTTTCAGCAAATTTTTCCAAAAACCACTGACACAAATTAATGCGCTGAGGAAAGTCCCTGGGTAAAAGAGCTTGTACCCTTTGAATATGGTACGGATACAACTGCTCATCGTGCAGAATTCTCCAAACTGTGGCTTGGGTGGAATTGAGAGCATCAGCAATTATTCGAGTGCTTGTATCTGGATTTTCCACTACAGCATTTAAAACAGCTTCTTCTAATTCTGGAGTTCGGGCTGTTCGCGGTCTTCCAGGAATGTCACGTGACCTCGCAAAACTCCCTGTTTCAGCTAAACGTCGGTGAAGATTTGAAAATGTTTCAGCAGCAGGCAGTACTCTGTTAGGATATCGCTCTTGATAGATTCGTCTAGCTGCTCGTGCATTTCCATCGGCAAGGCCATATACAAAATGCATGTCAGCTAAATGCGCATTATTTCTTAAGTAATCCATACCTTTTAAACAATACTATTAATATTCAATGAAAATGACAAAACTGAGAAATAAACCACATAAGCAACTAACTGTCAAATATGTTTTAATTCACGACAAATGCATTTCCAAAGCCGCCTTATCAAAATACAAAATATCAAAAAAGTATTTCCAAAGCCGCCTTGTCAAAATAGAAAATATTAGAAAATAACATACTATTCATACTAATAAATAAATATGCATGTCACTGAGAACATGTTATACTTAAATAGGCATCCTCAGATGCCTTCCTTTGGCATATACCTACATATTTGTTTATTGTAAGTATGTATAGATCTTAGTTAATATACTTAAATTAATATTTGAGTGTTTGATCAATTATTTAAAACATATTTTTTAATATTTGTGTATAGTCAAATAAAATAATCATTTGACATTAAACTGGCCCTCGTAGCAAAATAACACACGTGAACTTTTTTGTTGTAATTGAATGGGGGATTCATAAAAAAAAAGTTAAAATCAAATAAGTCAGTGGTGTGGTTAGGTTAGGCATAGTTTCCACAAAAAAATATGATAGCCACATTTTGTACCGACGCCACTGGTTAAATTTACGAATGTGTTTTACTTTGAAAATAAGTGTCCTGAGATGCTTATTTAATTCACCAAATTTCATAAAAAAAAAATTACTCGTTAAGGAGTTATTTAAAAATTATTACCATTCCTTCTAACATTTCAACACCCTGTATCTCCGTAACGAAGTCGCCAGGGACCACTGTTTATAAGAACTTTTCATCTTGAAATATTGCCGGCAATTACCTCCCGAAGTTTGTCGAAGTACTTTTGAATCACCCGTATATTGGTTTATTGTACATAATTTTTAATTTATCCATGTGAATCGCAACAAAGTTTTCAGAAAATATGGAGCGGCTATTGAAATTCGGGCGAGAAATTAATGCCCTAGCTCCAACTTTACCGCGACTACTTTCCTATTGAGTAATCAATTTAATGTCTTTTCGCTTTTCCACGTTTTCCATGGTCTTACCAAAAACAGCATTTATTATTAATTTAAAAAGGTCTTTACCAAATTTTGTTGTGGCTGAGTTTCGCAGTTCAGTGTTAAAGTCAATGTATTTCTTTAGCCACTTAGATTGATCGAATTTTAACACTCTATGAGTTTGCATTACCATTAGACCGTTGCAGATGGCTTGTTTTAGCGTTCTATAGTGAACAACATATCTCTTTTTGTCGTTTAAATTCGGAATTAATTTTGGTAATTTTGCTGTCTCAGTAGGAGGTATTATGTTTTCTACTAAGAACGGAAGATCAGAATGTGCATCATGTAATTCTTCAGGGTAATGAACATCCACTTCGAAAACATATCCTTGCGGGCTATCATCGTCAACAGCCAAAATATTTAAATCAAGTATTTCACCTGCTGAGAGCAATCTAAAACCGCCTAATGGTAAAGTTTGGGACATACTATGACCGTATAGGTTTGTTGCATCCAGATAGCTTATAAATGAAGAAGGTTCGTTGGGGTCAAAATTTGGTAAAAATGAATTATTGGCAATATGCATTCTATCTGTACACTGACTTATGCCACCGCGAATTCCCTTTTGGAAAAAATGGATTATATCAATATCCGTTAGCAGTTCTAACTCCACCTTGGTCATGCGCAAAATACAATCAAATGATAAACTTGGAAGGGTAAAATACTGCGCAGGATCGAGTTTGTAAACTTTTAAACATGTATCGCAAAATTGCTCAAAAACATCAGTTAATAATAATACGTCAGACTTTAAAAATAAATCCGAATAATCACCTAAATTCTTACATGCAAACAAGCGCCACACTTCTTTAGCCCTTACACAGCACTCATCACTGATATGCTCTTCTCGTAAATTATCATAAAATTCATTTTTTGTTGGAAAATTGCGATTATTCATTTTATCGATAGAATCAATAAAATTATAGGGAAGAACGCCTTTTTGACGCATTAAATTAAATTCATCATCGTTAACAAAATGTTTTCGAGTTTCTCTAAATTCATTAGCATTTAAACCATTACCCAAATTTTCCAGAGATGCTGATAAAAATTTAAAGCTGTCAATAAATCGCAACTTAAAATTTTTCCGCTTGGTTTGCCCGGTTTTTCGATCAATGTAGTCATGCATGTAAATACTCTTTGTGAATGATACATATTTCTCCTTACTTTGAGCTATAACTTCAATTTTGTCACCATATCGACATAATTCCTTTATAAACATGTGGCTGTCATAACCACTTAAATTGTGGAAAATAATGGGGATAAAGTTTGGTATTTGATAATTTAAATTACAAATGAAATGTGCGGCACCATATCTTTTCTTGCCAGTTATGTGGCAATGGTCTTTAACTTTAGCATCATTACCCTCAAAGGATCGCTCACATATCCCACATGTCGTAGCATTTTCAAATTCTTGTTGCTCAGTGGCTGTTAAATGGTGCATTGGTTTTATATCTTTCAAATATGTATTATAAAGGAACCTTAAATCTGTCTCGATACGATCCACAAAAACTTTGGCGGCATCAGTGCCCCGATATAGCTCAAACTTGGATAAGGAATCATCAAAAGAGCATTTAATTAAATATGCAAAAAGTATGGCTCATGTTTTAAACTTTTAACAGTGGTGTGTGTGTGTGTATGTACGTTAAGAATTTTGATTATTTGGTTCTACTGTTTAAGGTTTTAAAACGGATTCAAAATCCGCGTAAACAACAAAGGGAACACGCATTTGTTTTTCGATACTCTCAAATTTTAAAATATTTTCAGGTACACTCTTTCCAAATTTATCTATTTTGCGATCCATTGAGGGTGTCAGCGCATAGATATGCTTACAGTCATGCTTTTGATGTAATATTAAAGCTCCTGGTGAGCCGAAGGAGATTAAACACCCATCACAAAAATATAATTGCCCATTATGTTTCGATATTTGACTGGAAACTAAACGAGACAAATCTTTTATCCAACAGTAATGACTTTTTATACAGTTTTCTTCACAAACATGCTCATCATCGAAATTTTTAATATTACAATTTTCAGTTATTAACAATAAATTTACATGTATTGGTAGCTTTTTTGTAGCATATCGTAATGGGCCGACAACCTCATAAAGTATTTTATTATTTTTAAAATAAGATTCTAGACCATATACATTAACGGAAATATTATTTAAAGCCTCAAACTTTTTTATGTCACACAATTTTACTGGAAAATCCATACCTGTAAAGTTCAATGAGGTGCTGTAGTGCGGGTAGGAACTAAGTTGTAAGGGATCTGCGACTACCGGAAATAATGCTGACATTATGGCCCAAGCAAAACAACACTGGTCCTTCACCTCCAAGTATAGAATTTTTTCTAGGGCCCACCCTGCAAAACAAAAAAAGGATAATTAAATTATTGTATTTCACATTAAAACTAACTGTAAATGGAAACTTTTCTATTCTACCATACCTGAATCTTTCTCTTGAAATTCTGTAGACTGCACCTTCATTGCCTCTACAAAAGATTTGTAAACATCCTTCAAATCGCTTCCTACCGCAACTATTTCATTGCTGGTATTAAAAGATTTCTCACTAAACAATTCCTGCGTTGGAAGAAAATATCTGCCGACAACCACCATATTTATTTTAAACGTATGTTCTCTACGTAGTATCTCCATTATTAACTGCAACACTTTCGATTCGATTTCAGCAAAAAATGCTGAATAGTCCACATGTTCATTTTCACTGCTAATATGATATGATGCGATTCTATTTTTAAATGCAGAATTTATTAGCTGAACACCATCACAGAGTGGCACACAAGATGTATTTTTATGGTCTGACGTTCTTAAATGGGCTGACATCTGGCCATGTGGAACCATTACGTCACATACTGCACAATTCTGCATAGTTGATGTAGATGCACCACCATCAATTCTTCGCCGCTTATCTCCAACAACAGCATTATCAAATCTTTTTCCACAAGATTCTCTTTGATGTCGTAACATATTAGCTGAGCGAGTAAACGACATATCACACTTTTCACACTTGTAATAATTCATGATTGCTAACTATACAATTCACAAACTCGGAATTTGCACTAAGAAATGAAACGACTCCAACTCGTTTATAGATGGCAAGCAGGTGTGCACTGTAATTGTCAAGGTCACAAAATCAAGTTCAAGATCAAGGTCAAAGCCAAGGGCAAGTTCAAAGTCAAGGTCAAAGTCAAGGTTAAGTTCAAGGTCAAGGTCAAAGTCAAGGTCAAAGTCAAGGTCAAAGTCAAGTTCAAGGTCAAATCCGGGTTAGTCTAGGTCATCCGAGGTCAAGGTCATTCGGGTTCGGTCAAGGTCATCCAAGGTCATTCGGGTTAGGTCAAGGTCATGGAAGGTACGAGAGGACGAAGAAAACTTCAGCGACCATCGATCTATAAGCTTCCAGATCGACTCGATAGATGACAGAATAAAACCAGAAACAAGAATATCAAGGGGCTGGATTGTAAATGAAAGGACAGAGAAAAACTTCAAACAGGATATCAAACATAAGCTAAAGGAAAAACACTACGAAAACCCAGAAAATCTAATTGAAGACATAAAAACGACATGTAATAAACACTTTATCCAAAAACAAAACCTTAAACATAAACCCCCGGTATACTGGTGGAATAATGATATAGCTCAGAAAAGACAATGTTGTACACAAATAAGAAGAAAACTAACAAGAACAAGAGGTAGAATAGGGAACGCGAGAGAAGTAGAAGCTTTATACTCGGAACATAAACTCGCCAAAAAAGAATTAAAAAAGGCAATTAGAGAGAGCAAAAAACAAAAATGGAAAGAAACCTGTGATGACTTGGATAATAATATATGGGGAAAGGCATATCACATAGTCATGAACAAATATAACCTAATAAATAGAAGACAAATATGTCAGGATGTCACTAACACACAAGTCGTAAAACTCTTCCCAAGTAAGGACAAAGAAATATGGCATAAGAGGATAATACGGACAAACCAAATCCCGATCTTCAAACTGGAAGAACTGAAGACAGCCGCAGGGCAAATGAAACGTAAAAAAGCTCCAGGACTAGACAACATTACATCTGAAATAATAAAGATATGTGTGGAAAATAGCCCTGATACTTTCTTGGAAGTGTATAACGGGTGTTTGACAAAAGGAACCTTCCCAATAATATGGAAAAATGCCCGACTAGTCTTGATCGAAAAGCCAAAAAAGAACCCAGAGGAAGAAAAAGGATACAGACCGATATGCATAGGGGACGCGGCCGGCAAACTGCTCGAGACACTGATCAGAAACAGACTCCAAGAAGAAGCAGACAGAAAAAACCTAATAAGTGAAAACCAGTATGGTTTTTGTAAAGGAAAATCCACAGTAGACGCCCTTGATAAAGTCAAGAAGATAAAAGTTAAAATTAACGAAAAAACCAGTAGAATCAGAGACTTCAGTGTCATGGTCCTGCTGGACATCCAGAACGCGTTCAACACTGCGCCATGGAGAGGAATCATGACGGCTTTGGAAAAAGGGGGGATAAGTGAATACTTGCAGCGAATCATTGGTTCATACTTGGAGGATAGAAGCATAACCACGGAATATGGCGAGGGATTCGAGGTGACTTGCGGAGTACCGCAAGTCTCGGTCTTGGGACCACTATTATGGAACCTATTCTACGACAGCATCTTGAAAATAGAAACGGAAGAAGGGGTAGACTTAATCGCATACGCAGATGACCTAGCGGTGATCGTGAGAGCGAAAAATAGAACTAAATTAGAAGAAAAAACTCAATATGTGATTAGCAGAATTATAGAGAGACTGGTAGAAATGGGAGTCACGGTGGCCACCAAGAAGACGGAGCTACTGATAATAGCCGGACGGAGACTCATGCCATATTGCGAAATAGAACTAGCAGACGCGGTACTGCAGAGCCTAGAAGTGGTTAGATACCTGGGGGTATACCTGGATAGAGATCTAAAAATGACATCCCACATCGGAAAGATATGTGAAAAAGCTAATGGTATGATAAACCTGCTCATGAAAATAATGCCAAACGTGGGAGGCCCAAAAGGAAGTAAAAGGAAAACTCTTATGAGTGCGGTAACGTCTGCTCTGCTCTACGCAACGCCAATATGGGGGGAGGCGGTAAAATATAAAAAATATAATAAGGCCCTAGAAAAGGTTAATAGACGAATGGCAATTGGCATCACATCCGCTTATCGAACTGCGCCCACGACGGTGATACTGGTTCTGGCTGGCATACCACCAATGGAACTGGCGATTCAAGATAGGGATAGAATATATAGAGATGGAAGACAACACAAAGGCCAGGCCAGGGAAGAACTCATGGATAAGTGGCAGGCAAGATGGAGAACATATGACGGCTGGGCAAAAAATTTTATAAGGGATATAAGACCATGAGTAAATAGAAAATATGGAGGGGTTGACTATCACCTGACACAGGCAATTACGGGCCACGGAATATTTGGCACTTATTTGAAAAGAATAAATAAGCAACCGGAGGAGGATTGCTGGTTCTGCGGGGAAAGGGATACCCCGGAACACACCCTATTCTATTGTAGAAACTTCCAAGAAATAAGAAGTAATACTGAAAACACACTAGGTGTGCATATCACTCTGGAAAATATTGCAGAAAAAAATGATATCCTCAGAAGTGGGCTGGGGGGAAATCACGGAGATGATAAGAAGGATTATGAAGGCGAAACAGGAGGAGGAAAACAGAAGAAAGGAAATGATTCATCAGAATGACGGAAATGGGGAATGATAGAAAAGGAGTAGAGAAGTAATAAAGTCCCCGAAGTAATACCGAGAGGTGGTTTCCGGGAAGAGTAGGGGAAGGGTTTTAGTTGGTCAGAGTCCAACACTACCTGGGTCAAATGAACATTCAGACTCAGGTGCGCATGAATGCGTTTCCCAATCCCTACTATGAAAAAAAAAAAAATGTCATTCGGGTTTGGTCAAGGTCATCCAAGGTCATTCGGGTTAGGTCAAGGTCAAGGTCATAAAAAGTGGAGGGGGGATCCGCAGTTCTCTCAAACTTTGACTACTCACATGCATAAAAATTAAACATTTTTTCTAGTAAAACCGGTGTTTGTTCTAAATTGCAACATAATGGCTATTTATTTATTTATTAATAATCATTGACGTTAGGAGAAGCGTATTTTTTAGGAATAATTTGATACCACACAACCTAATGTTTGTTTTAAAACTTTTCTTAAAAGTCACCTTAAAAGTAAAAAATACTTAAATTCAAATTCAACAAATCTTTGTTTCAAAGTTGTTACAGTAACAATAACAAAGTGAAACATCGTCACAGCACAGTTAAACTTTACCTATTTAAATAATCACTCGGACAATTGGGTTACAAATCTACAACACATATATTCTCGCTCTTCTTGTAGAGTTGAATGGGATGTATAGGGTAATTAAGATGATCTGATCTGTTAGAACACTAATTATTAGTAGTTACTGCTTAATTCAAATATATTTTTGTTTCTATAAATAAG
>OY987332.1:104821285-105162675 GCA_963920685.1 Polydrusus tereticollis
CTTTTATTTGCCCAAAGATTAAAAAAAAGAATTTAATTTTAGTGAATATTAGCAAGAAAAGAAAAAGTAATTACTGCCAACGAAGTTCAGCCGAGGGTGAGAGGCCTTGAGCGAGCGAGCAAATGCCCTAGCCCAAATGCCGAAGAGTAGGGGGGGTAATAAGGGGCGCCACCGTTTTGTAGCCAGGCCAAAACGGAAGCCTCCGCGATCTCGGTGGGACCTCACTCTCCACTGAACTTAATAATGAATAAAAAAAAAATTAAAAAGAAGAAAAGCAAATTACGAAGGGGTGTTGGGGGACGTCTCAAATAAAACTAAAAATTTTACAAACACACTAGTTACATTTATTAAGAAACAAAAATAATAATTGGGCTCGACCCTCAAAAAAAAATGAATTCACTTGAATTAAATTGGGAAATTACAGAACCATACACTTGTATATCCGCCCTATGGTTATGATCACAACCATTACCTTCTACTAATAACGATAGATAAAGTAAATGATACGGTTGACACCTCAAAATTAAAACCTGTATTACTTTATCGGGATGGTATTACCGATACTGCCGTGGCTGCTTGGTACTATGCCTGGTGGGCAACTCTAGGTACACCCTAGTATAAAAGGCTGGTAGCGCCTCTAGGTCAAACTGATGGCCTTGATGTACCCCAGCATAGCAACTGGCAGGTGGACCCCAGATAAAAGAAGCTCACGTAATAGGAGCTGGGTAGAAGCACCCCGGTATAAGGACCCTAAGAAGTAAAACAGGCGCATCAGCACAACGGCAATATTTGCGAAAAATTTACATTTAATAAATGGCTGAAGGCCCAAATGATTAGATAAATGGACCAACACTGTGCAACCACCCTAATAATACCGAAAACCCAAAATTTAGAAAAATTATTACTGCGCATGCGTCTAAAATTGACTGCGCACCTCACAGGGTGTGCCGTAACCCTTCTGCAGACATTAATTAACAAAAATATCGACGTGAGGGCACTGCGCATGCTCAGGATGACGAATAAAATTAAAAGAACTTCATCTAAGCCAAGCAGGAAACTCACTAAACTAAATCCACTGGTTTCTAGAAAAAGTAGTTAGTGCGCATGCGCCACGCGCATGATCAAAATTTGAATCACTTCTTTCAGATTAAAAAAAAAATAGTCGTAAAGTAATTTCCTACTTGAACTTAGAGATATATTTGCTAAATCGCACTACGGCAACTGCGCATGCGCCGCCCACACGCCGATATGGGGTGCTAATGACTTCAAATAAAATCCCCTTTCAAACCCTGAATAAGCGACCCATAAAAATATTATTTCCACATAATTACAAAAATCCCAGAAAATAATGTTATTTAATTACCAAACCTATTCGACAATAATTTTACAATTTTACAACCCTGAATAAATTCCCCAGAAAAATATTAACACGACGTAATCCCGAAAAACCCGAAAACTACGGTTATTTACTTCAATTCAGCAATACCAAAAAAAACAGCTGCACAATGTCGGCCATTTAAATCAATTAAAGCAAATAATACATAATTATCAATCAAATAAAAATTAATTAAACCATATCCAACAATTGCAGTAAACACATGTAAAACTTAGCAATTAACCAGAAAAATTACAAAATTATATTCGGCTAATTAAGCACATTATAAATTATTGAAATTAGATTAAATTAATAGCGACACAAAGAAATAAAACCCTAGGCATTAACGTACAACATGCAGGCTTAAGGCCACGCGGTTCGGTTCGGATGAGATCCTTTTTTTTTTACAATAAAATAACAATGACAATAGAATAAAAAAAGATAGGCTTGAAAAACGTGCATTTTGTAAGTACAATGGGCACTAAGGTATCGAAAAATTCTAGCGACATAAATAGATATCGATAACAGGAAGCATAAAAAAAAATACATGAGTTTTGACCAAAAATTTAAGGTTTTAAATATTAACGTAAGATAATATTATATTTTATTTACGAATAAAAGCAAAATTAAAGTGACTGCAATTGATTTCAAACATAAAATGGTTAGACTTACCCGATGACAATGGGGTCTCACACTTTTCACGTTTCTTGACCTGCACTCCGTCGCTTTAAAATCCGGCTATGCCGTAAAAAAAGCTTTCAATCCAATACTAAACTAAACCAAAGCAATTTAAAAGCTTTAATGAGAAAACGGTGTCCAAAATCCACTCACGTGTAAAAAAAAATTGGCTGGACACACGCTTTCACGACGGAGACAGGTCAGTAAGTAAGTAAGAAAGGCCGTAACAATCGCGCACGACCTCCCGGAAGAGCTGCAATCCTACCAACAAAATAGAAAGCTTCCTGTCAATAAAAAGGGGGCTAGAATTCAAAACCTCGTACCTACACAAAAACCTAATGAACTAACCTAGCCGAAGCGAACCCGTACAAATAATAAAATAACCACAGAGCGGAAACAAAAGAATTCAGGGTTACCATTGTACCCCTCCCTGCGCGACGGTGAAACTAAAGAAATTCGTTTTTAATTAACTAATAAATGGGCAATATAAATTATTACCAAACACGGTCACCCGTATACAACCAACGGTACATCAGATAAATATTTCCCACATCTAAGGAATAAGCGATATAATCGATCTCGCAAAGGTCGATAGATGTCAACCTAGAAACTAAATGATTTTACACCAATTACCAGCTTTAAATAAACACCCAAGTGGCTCCTACATTACATAACGATAAACAGATTTCAATACAATGCAATTGGCTGGTAAAAATCACCCGATAGCAGTCAATATAATATCAATAAGTTAGGTCGATCGAAGAGATTAAAATCGATAGTGACGCCCACTTCTATTTATATAAATTAAAGGAACAGGGTTTATTTATAACCAACATAGTGAAATGTCCCTAACGATCAGATTGTCACACCATTCTAGAACCAAACAAAGGAAAATATAATACGGAAAATCCACTGTATTTCCCACGAAAATGTATTTGACACAACCATAGCGGTAAGTCCTATAACTTACTCTATTTACACCGTCTGTAGCTGACTGTTTTTAGGCTACTAACTTAGGACACGGTCTGCCATTTAACAAGGGAGAAAAATCGACTTTCAACCCCTAAGCCGAGGGAGATATGGAATCAAGATGAAAGATAAGGTAAGTATCTGCTTTATTAACCAGGCATTCGCAGCCAGAGACCATTTTAACAACTCTTACATACCTATATAACCTTACGTACCATCGAAGGCAAAATTACCTAAGATCTCAGTCTGCAGTCATAGAATTCAAATAGTTATCTTTATTTTAGGTACAACACAAGGTGGATCAGCTACTCGAGGTAACGGCATTGCAAAAAGATAAAGGAGGAACCAGGTAATCAACAAATGTCATAAGAAAGGAAAGCAACCTCTACACACCGAGAGAGAGAGATATGTAACAGTACAATGTTACGAGTAATATATATATATGTATAGCCTTAGTTTTACTAGTAAAATGTGTTATAAATAACTACGTATATTGAACAATCACCGAAACAAATATATTAAAAGGTTCTTGACAAAAAGGTGAAGGCAACATAATAATAAACTTTAAATAAAATTTTGGTTTGTTTCAATTCACCACATATGGTTTTTCATAGAGCACATTGTACTACCTTAATGACTATTTCTCACACCTTAGCAAAAATAGGCTTTAACCCCTAGTACTAAAATTAAACCGTTACAACTCCCCTCTTCTTCGGCAGGAGAAAAACTTCCACTAAGAAGTTTTACGACGATAATTCAACTAAGTAATAACCAAACAAAAAAAAAATTTATACTCGCGCCAGCACAAGAGAACACAAGGTACCCAGTTATGTATAATCCAATAAAGTTAACAGAAATATTCAGATAGGTAAGCTAACTCTAAATACGGAATCATCTATCAGTTATATGTACAAAATAATCACACGAGTTATCAATCAACTCCTAGACCAAAAAAAAAAATTTGACGCTACCGACGTAGCCATTAAAATATAGCAGTCAATCACTAAAAGCAATAAAATAAAAATAATAGAAACCTAAAATCATTTCAAGCACTGTTGCACAGCCGACGACCCATGGAGACTCCGAGAGAGGAAAGGATGCAACCCCGAGCTGTTTGTATGGTATAGAGGTCAAAAAAGCGAACTTGATGGATATCGGACTTAAGTTAGCATTGCGTTGCAACCAAATGTGACTTGGCGAACCTCGTGTACTAACCTCATACAAACAAACTCGCGGTACAACCCCGCACCCACAAGAAAGACCCAAGGAAAGCAAATACACAGCAGTACTTGAAAGGTGGAAAACTCAAGATAATCAATATCAACAACAAAAAAATAACAGTTGTAACCCAGATGTTCCACCAATCAAAGGGAGTATGTTTTAGTACACACTAAACTAAAACATACAAACGTGTCGATGACAACTAAATGTACCACAGCCTTCAACGGAAAATTTAATTAGGGTGTTCCGAAAGGCGGCTCTGCTCCTGGCCTGGCGTATCACACGAGACCTGCGGACGAGGTCATACGCAGTAGTTTCGCCCTCCCCTGTGCTGCAGCGATGTACAGACTGAATCAGGGGTCAGACAGCCACCCCCCACAATACAACTCTGCCCGCAAATCTGCCTTTAGCAGAACGAAAATTCCACAAAAGACGGCAAAGCGCCACCCAGGGGCACCAACGGCCCCTCAGCCTTTTATTTAGCAAAAAAAAGAAGGCTGTAAATAAATAGGACAAAATCGGTAACTATAAAGTTGGGCTATACCCAAACCAGGACAAAATCGGTAAGTATAAAGCGTCTAAATGACGAAGTCAAAATCAATCAATAATCAATAAATCGCTTCTGAGCGACATTAATAACGAAATTACTCCGTTATTTGCAATTCAGTTCCAACAGCGGCTTAAATCCCCAAATGGGTTATCTCACTCTATCTATAAAGCAACGTAAATCAATCAAAAATAACTCAAAGTCCAACAAAGTAAATCAAGCAAATGTATCAACAACGCAAATCAAGCAAAAACAGAGAGAGAAATTACGTTCTCGTTGCAAATATCCCGTACTCAACACGGTTTACAAAAAAAAAATTACAACGAAAACCTACCACTAAAACTAAAAGGAAGAACGAAGCACCGAAAAAAAGTTCATCATAAATAAATAACGTCTTTAAGACGAGCGACAGCAAAGATCAACCGGCGTTAGCCAATCCATCCAAGCTAACCAAATAACTGAAGAGACAAATCAAGGTAAAAGTAAAATACTAAGTCCAAATCAGGGTAATCACTAAAGAAAATCCGGCAAAGCCAAATTTCCAAGGAATCAAGTCAAAATCGGTAGGTACTGAAATCGAAAGTAAAGATAGAATGAAAGGAAGAAAAATAACGAAAAGTAAAACCAAAAAAAAAAAAACGAAAAGAAAGTCAACTCCTAGAGAAAATAAAGTCGTACCCACTCCTGTCTTGTTTCACGCCAAGACAACAGCATACACGACCACAGACAATTGAGTGACCTTCAATTAAGTAATAAAGTAAATAAAAACCATTAGGAAGAAACAAGCAAGAATAAAGGTTCTACTAAATGAACGTCATAAAACTAATACTATAAAATGTTAAATGCTGGAGTGGCAACCTAAAGACATAATCGATAAGCAAGAAACTATTGTACCAAAAAAAAAATCTACGAAAAAGCTAATAATACACCGAAGGTACTGAAGGCGAAGATTCATATAACAGGTTTGCCACAACATTTACAAGTGAAGTGAGAAGCCAACTGAAGGTTAACAACTCAGATACCCATTGTAGTAAACCGCTGAGGGCCTGATTCACTACCAACGACACAAACCGGCTGAAGGCGATTGGTCTGTCTCCGTACTCTTGATATGATTTCTACTATCACGGGTACGCCGTGCGGAGTATTTCTAACCAACTACATTCGGCCTGTCAAGTTTCACGCCGAGACAGAAACCGAACTTCATTAGAACTCCACATCCGCTGGAGGTGATGTAAAAATATTTGGAACAAAAAAAAAGAAAGAAGCGAACCTTTATTCGTTACTCACACACCAAAAGAAATTAATAAAGTTTAAAGGAATGAAGTAACAGAAAAGATAAGTAAAGATAAATAACTCAATTTATTCATTGTCCGAACTCTCACTTGCAATCGACGGATTGTACAACTTGAGGTCCTGTACATGCCAAACACCTTTATTTTGACCGGTCTGATCTTGAAGCTCGTATGTGCAAGTACCAGTCTTCCTTTTAATAATAAAAGGCCCTAAGTATGTTGGTGCTAATTTGGCACTGTAGTATTTCGTGGCATCCGAGAGACTTTTATTTTTACGCCAAACTCTCTGTCCAGGTGTATATTCGACTGGTCGCCTACGTAAATTGTAACGTCGTTGGCTGATAAGGCGAGAAGCCTTGATCTTTTCCTGAACTTCCACATAGAGTTTTAAAAATGCGGCTTGTCTCTTTTTGACATAATCTTGAGGATCCAAATCGATCTTGTGAATATCTTCGACGAAGTCTTGTCCATAAAGTTTATGCTCTCTTCCAAAATTCAGATAGTAAGGACTAAATCCAGTTGTTTCGTGTCGTGAAGTTCTCATAGCACAACCAATAGCGGCTAAATTTTCGTCCCATGTACGGTGATTATTGTTCTGAATGTATGAACGAATCATAGTTTTTGCCACTCGGTTTGCACGTTCAGTAGGATCAGCCTGAGGATGGTAAGAAGCTGTATAGAAAATTTTGCTTTTATAACGCTGACAAAGTCCTTGGAACTCTTTAGATTTCATTTGAGCTCCTTGATGGCACATTAAAAATTGCGGAGATCCAAACATCAGTAAAATACCTTCTTCGACTTGCTTAGTAAGCGATTTGGCTGTCGCAGAACGCGATGGGAACATGACGGTGAACTTGGTAAAATAATCATTAACCACAAGAACATACTGATTTCCTGATCTTGAGCGAGGAAACGGGCCGATGAAATCCAAGCTGATACATTGCCAAGGTTGATTAATGTTTGGTCGATTTCCCATTAGACCTGCCGGTGCTCTTTGTTCCACTTTGTTCTGGGCACAAATCCTACATGCTTTCACGTATCTGGTTACGTCACTCCTCATTTTAGGCCAATAGTAACGTTGACATACTTTCCAATAAGTTTTAAATATGCCTACATGACCTGAAGCTGGTATATCATGGCAACGGAAAAGTACTTCGCGCCTCTTATCTTTCGGAACGACGAGTTTCCAGCAGCTGGATGGAATTGCTAATTCAGAAGGGCTGGATTTCACATATTTGTACAGCATTTTATTCTCTACACGCCACGTGGGAAATTTGTGAGGATGCTCTTCGAGTCTGGAGAACATGTTTTTATACCATTTGTCGGTGGTGGATGAGAATGCGTCTTCTTTGACTTCGGCATCTATAGTGTCAACAGAAACAGGAACTGATCTCGAGAGAAAATCGGGAACTACGTGGTCTTTTCCAGGTCGATGAATTAAAGTAAAGTCGTACGGTTGAAGACGAAGTGCCCATCGTGCTAGTCTCCCTTGTGGGTCTTTTAATCGATGTAGCCACAGCAACGAGTGATGATCGGTTATCACGGTGAAGTGAACTCCTTCCAGGTAATGACGCAATTTCTCAACGCTCCAAATCACTGCCAAACATTCTTTCTCAGTCACAGTCAATTTCATTTCCTGCCTAGATAGTGAGCGCGATAGGAAACATATTACTTTCTCACCTTCATCAAAGGTTTGAGACAAAACGGCTCCAAGGCCAAAGCCACTCGCATCAGTTTGAAGAACGAATGGACGACTGAAATCGGGGCAAGTAAGAATGGGTGCTGTAATCAGGGCTTCTTTGATGGTTCTAAAAGCAGCGTCGCAATCGAATGTCCATGACCACTTAACGTTTTTCTTGGTCAGGTTGGTTAGCGGAAATATTTTGGAGGAGAAATTCGGTACAAATCGTCGGTACCAAGACGCTGTTCCTATAAATCGACGAATCTCTGTCACATTTTTCGGCGGTGGTATATTTACAATAGCCTCTACTTTCGATGGATCGGGCCGAAGTCCTTGACGGTCCACTACATAGCCTAGATATTTTAATTCAGGTCGGCAAAATTGACACTTTTCCAATGAAACCACTAATCCTGCTTCGAGAAGGCGGTCGAACACTAAGTCCAGAAGTCGCAAATGTTCATCAAAGTCCTGAGAGATTAGGATAATGTCGTCTAGGTAAACCATTACTGAAGGCTGAAGGTCAGCTCCAAGCACGGTATCGACAATTCGCTGCCACGTGGCCGGAGAATTGGTCAATCCGAACGGCATTCGGCGAAATTGAAACAATCCTCTTCCAGGAACAGTAAAAGCGGTGTATTCACGCGAAGACTCTGACAAAGGGACGGTCCAAAAAGCAGACTTAATATCGATAGAGCTGAGGTATTTAGCATCTCTTAAGCGGTCCAGGATTGAAGAGATATATGGAATGGGGTACGCATCCTTGTTGGTTACCTCGTTCAGCAGCAGCGATAGGAATCATCCTTTTTACGAACTAGACATATTGGGCTAGACCAAGCACTTTTGGAAGGTTCTATCACACCGTCTTTTAACATTGTCTTTAACTCCTCATCTATGATCTTTTGTTTAAAAGGAGACACGGGGTAGTATCGTTGTTTGACGGGTTTTGTACCTGGTTTAACTTCAATAGTATGTTCTGCTACGTTACAACATCCCAATCCAGAACTCATAGTTGAAAGCTTTATTTTTATTAAATTGTCAAGTTGTATTCGCTGATCTCTTGTGAGCGTGCTTTCGTCTTGAATGCTATTAATGAACATCGGATCGGTGCTATCTGCAAAATGCCAAATATCTTGTCTCAGATCGGGGACTATTTCCATATTTTTCCAAAAATCTATTCCTAGGATAAGGGTATGAGTAAGTTCTGGTAAGACGAGCACATCAATGATTCTGGTTTTGCCCATTAAACAGAATGGAACCTGCATACAACCGATGCTGGAACAGCTCTGTCCATTGGCGACTGTGCATTTTGTTTCTTTCGCCAAAAGTTTTAATCCTAACCGTTGTAATAGTTCATATCCAGGAAGACCGACGATGGTTCTTGTAGCGCCGGAATCTAATAATCCTCGAACTGGAGTGCCTAAGATAGTGACTTCTAAATATGGACGTTGATCACCATGAGCGTGACTAATAATGTAGTCTAAGAGAAATTTTGCAGGAAAGCCAGTATCGTTGTTGGTCGAAGTGGTATCGATTTTGGAAGACATCTCACGACCTATTGATTCCCCCGGGAAGCGTTTCCCGAATTCGTGCATTTGGGGCAATTTCTGGTAGTAACGTCAGGTGTTCCGCAACGATAACAGTGCATTTTCCGAGGACTAGTGCAGTCTCGGTTATAATGCCCGGCCTTTTGACAATTAAAGCAGACCACTTCTCTGGGACGTCGATCGTTCGTAGGCATTTCTCTAGGACGTCTGTCATTTATAGGTATTTCTCTAGAGCGTCTATCGTTCATAGGCATTTCCCTGGGACGTCTATCGTTTGTAGTTGGGTTAAAGTGACGAATTTCCTGTACGTACTCGTCCGAATGATTGCTAGGAAGGGCTTCTTGCATATCTGACACAAAGGCGAAATCAGGCTCGACAAATCCTTGCCTTCTTCTAGAAGGTGGCACGTAGTGCTCTGCACGGTATTTCTTGGCTTCCAAAGATAAGCAGCACTCCTCCAATTCTTCCAATGTATTGACTAGTGGAAGTTGAGTCGTATAAAAGGGAGCTAAGTTTCGGGAAATAATGTCCAGCTTCACATCATCGGACATTCCACCGTAACGTCTACATAAAGCATGCATACTTGATAGGTAATCTACAATGCTTTCGGACGGATCTTGCGTTCTATCTAAAATCTCCCTAAAGAGTCGAGCTCTGTAATCTGGCGGTTCGAAATGTCGGCGAAGTAGGTCTGATAGTTCTCTCCAGTCAGTAAATCTGGATCGGTTCGATCTAAACCAATTAAGAGCCTTTCCCTCAAACAGGTCTATGGCGGACTCAAATACTTCTCGTTCAGTCACGTGACGGGCTACTCTAAGTTCTGAAACTCGCTCTAAAAAGCCGTGAACTGACATACTCTTGGTGTCTCCAGTGAATTTAATTCCCCATTTATCCATTTTAGGACCCTTGAAGTATGAAGGTTGTCTATTTGGGGTAGAAACAGGTAGCGAGGCACCTTGAACGCCGGACGAATCATCGGAATCCGAATCTTCAGTCTGAGCAGCAGCTAACATAGCACTAAGGTTGGGATCTTGCTTTGACACGGTTTCTAAATGGTCCAGAGTGGCCAAAATATCGACCATAAGCTTCGCTCTCGTATCCACATTCTCAGCAGTCAAGCTACTAGGTGGTGCGCGATCTACGCGATTGAGTAGGTGTACTAGACGAGATTGATAGCGCTCAAATCTGGCCCTAGCATTTTCTCCAGTCACCGATTTCAGTGCAGATTTGATTCTCTGCAGCGCATCATGCACGAGAACTTTCTCGTCGTCGAAGTCGAGAGAATAGGGTGGATGACTCAAAGATTTGTTCCTCTTCTCCAGTTGGAGTAACGGACGCAGTGTCGCTCTCAGCGAATCGACGGTTTTGGAATCGTCAGAGGGAATTCCACGGACAGTCAGTTCATGTATTAGCATGTCCTTCTTCAGGTAGTTGATCCTCATATTGTAATCCATTTTTTTTCTCTTCAAGTCAGACAATGACAGAATAAAGTAATAATAACACTATTTACTGTAAAGCAACACAAACTCACTCACTTACAGTAACACTATGCAAATAAAATCACTGGATTTCACTTCACTTACGTAAGCAATAGGAAATTCAAATTCAAAATATGAAGTGAGCAGCAGTGGTAGTATTTTAAATAGACAATTTTAATGAAAGTCAAGTAATTAACGTAGTAAACCAATCAATTAGGTAATACTAAAAGGTCACCAATATCGCAAAACAAAGTAAGCCAAAATTAAAAAAAAGGAATCAGTACCAAATCAATACGCTCTGTGCGAGCACGAAAATAAAAAAAAAGTATAACCACCGAAGGCCACGATTGATTCAAAGCAATTGCAGGTAAAATCAGGGCAAGGTATAATACTGTAAATTTAAGGTCAACCAATATAAATATGTAACAAGGTATGCAAAATCAATTCAAAATTCAATAAAGTTATTACAGTCCCTAAGGGTAGGCTCAATACAATGAAATTAATAATCAAAATATATACTTAAGTAAATTGCTCTACTTGAGAACGCCCAACAACACTTTTTTAAAAAAGATTTACCAAAACATGGCCCAAACGTTGAGCGCCAAAATTTTGCTACGCTTTTATTTGCCCAAAGATTAAAAAAAAGAATTTAATTTTAGTGAATATTAGCAAGAAAAGAAAAAGTAATTACTGCCAACGAAGTTCAGCCGAGGGTGAGAGGCCTTGAGCGAGCGAGCAAATGCCCTAGCCCAAATGCCGAAGAGTAGGGGGGGTAATAAGGGGCGCCACCGTTTTGTAGCCAGGCCAAAACGGAAGCCTCCGCGATCTCGGTGGGACCTCACTCTCCACTGAACTTAATAATGAATAAAAAAAAAATTAAAAAGAAGAAAAGCAAATTACGAAGGGGTGTTGGGGGACGTCTCAAATAAAACTAAAAATTTTACAAACACACTAGTTACATTTATTAAGAAACAAAAATAATAATTGGGCTCGACCCTCAAAAAAAAATGAATTCACTTGAATTAAATTGGGAAATTACAGAACCATACACTTGTATATCCGCCCTATGGTTATGATCACAACCATTACCTTCTACTAATAACGATAGATAAAGTAAATGATACGGTTGACACCTCAAAATTAAAACCTGTATTACTTTATCGGGATGGTATTACCGATACTGCCGTGGCTGCTTGGTACTATGCCTGGTGGGCAACTCTAGGTACACCCTAGTATAAAAGGCTGGTAGCGCCTCTAGGTCAAACTGATGGCCTTGATGTACCCCAGCATAGCAACTGGCAGGTGGACCCCAGATAAAAGAAGCTCACGTAATAGGAGCTGGGTAGAAGCACCCCGGTATAAGGACCCTAAGAAGTAAAACAGGCGCATCAGCACAACGGCAATATTTGCGAAAAATTTACATTTAATAAATGGCTGAAGGCCCAAATGATTAGATAAATGGACCAACACTGTGCAACCACCCTAATAATACCGAAAACCCAAAATTTAGAAAAATTATTACTGCGCATGCGTCTAAAATTGACTGCGCACCTCACAGGGTGTGCCGTAACCCTTCTGCAGACATTAATTAACAAAAATATCGACGTGAGGGCACTGCGCATGCTCAGGATGACGAATAAAATTAAAAGAACTTCATCTAAGCCAAGCAGGAAACTCACTAAACTAAATCCACTGGTTTCTAGAAAAAGTAGTTAGTGCGCATGCGCCACGCGCATGATCAAAATTTGAATCACTTCTTTCAGATTAAAAAAAAAATAGTCGTAAAGTAATTTCCTACTTGAACTTAGAGATATATTTGCTAAATCGCACTACGGCAACTGCGCATGCGCCGCCCACACGCCGATATGGGGTGCTAATGACTTCAAATAAAATCCCCTTTCAAACCCTGAATAAGCGACCCATAAAAATATTATTTCCACATAATTACAAAAATCCCAGAAAATAATGTTATTTAATTACCAAACCTATTCGACAATAATTTTACAATTTTACAACCCTGAATAAATTCCCCAGAAAAATATTAACACGACGTAATCCCGAAAAACCCGAAAACTACGGTTATTTACTTCAATTCAGCAATACCAAAAAAAACAGCTGCACAATGTCGGCCATTTAAATCAATTAAAGCAAATAATACATAATTATCAATCAAATAAAAATTAATTAAACCATATCCAACAATTGCAGTAAACACATGTAAAACTTAGCAATTAACCAGAAAAATTACAAAATTATATTCGGCTAATTAAGCACATTATAAATTATTGAAATTAGATTAAATTAATAGCGACACAAAGAAATAAAACCCTAGGCATTAACGTACAACATGCAGGCTTAAGGCCACGCGGTTCGGTTCGGATGAGATCCTTTTTTTTTTACAATAAAATAACAATGACAATAGAATAAAAAAAGATAGGCTTGAAAAACGTGCATTTTGTAAGTACAATGGGCACTAAGGTATCGAAAAATTCTAGCGACATAAATAGATATCGATAACAGGAAGCATAAAAAAAAATACATGAGTTTTGACCAAAAATTTAAGGTTTTAAATATTAACGTAAGATAATATTATATTTTATTTACGAATAAAAGCAAAATTAAAGTGACTGCAATTGATTTCAAACATAAAATGGTTAGACTTACCCGATGACAATGGGGTCTCACACTTTTCACGTTTCTTGACCTGCACTCCGTCGCTTTAAAATCCGGCTATGCCGTAAAAAAAGCTTTCAATCCAATACTAAACTAAACCAAAGCAATTTAAAAGCTTTAATGAGAAAACGGTGTCCAAAATCCACTCACGTGTAAAAAAAAATTGGCTGGACACACGCTTTCACGACGGAGACAGGTCAGTAAGTAAGTAAGAAAGGCCGTAACAATCGCGCACGACCTCCCGGAAGAGCTGCAATCCTACCAACAAAATAGAAAGCTTCCTGTCAATAAAAAGGGGGCTAGAATTCAAAACCTCGTACCTACACAAAAACCTAATGAACTAACCTAGCCGAAGCGAACCCGTACAAATAATAAAATAACCACAGAGCGGAAACAAAAGAATTCAGGGTTACCATTGTACCCCTCCCTGCGCGACGGTGAAACTAAAGAAATTCGTTTTTAATTAACTAATAAATGGGCAATATAAATTATTACCAAACACGGTCACCCGTATACAACCAACGGTACATCAGATAAATATTTCCCACATCTAAGGAATAAGCGATATAATCGATCTCGCAAAGGTCGATAGATGTCAACCTAGAAACTAAATGATTTTACACCAATTACCAGCTTTAAATAAACACCCAAGTGGCTCCTACATTACATAACGATAAACAGATTTCAATACAATGCAATTGGCTGGTAAAAATCACCCGATAGCAGTCAATATAATATCAATAAGTTAGGTCGATCGAAGAGATTAAAATCGATAGTGACGCCCACTTCTATTTATATAAATTAAAGGAACAGGGTTTATTTATAACCAACATAGTGAAATGTCCCTAACGATCAGATTGTCACACCATTCTAGAACCAAACAAAGGAAAATATAATACGGAAAATCCACTGTATTTCCCACGAAAATGTATTTGACACAACCATAGCGGTAAGTCCTATAACTTACTCTATTTACACCGTCTGTAGCTGACTGTTTTTAGGCTACTAACTTAGGACACGGTCTGCCATTTAACAAGGGAGAAAAATCGACTTTCAACCCCTAAGCCGAGGGAGATATGGAATCAAGATGAAAGATAAGGTAAGTATCTGCTTTATTAACCAGGCATTCGCAGCCAGAGACCATTTTAACAACTCTTACATACCTATATAACCTTACGTACCATCGAAGGCAAAATTACCTAAGATCTCAGTCTGCAGTCATAGAATTCAAATAGTTATCTTTATTTTAGGTACAACACAAGGTGGATCAGCTACTCGAGGTAACGGCATTGCAAAAAGATAAAGGAGGAACCAGGTAATCAACAAATGTCATAAGAAAGGAAAGCAACCTCTACACACCGAGAGAGAGAGATATGTAACAGTACAATGTTACGAGTAATATATATATATGTATAGCCTTAGTTTTACTAGTAAAATGTGTTATAAATAACTACGTATATTGAACAATCACCGAAACAAATATATTAAAAGGTTCTTGACAAAAAGGTGAAGGCAACATAATAATAAACTTTAAATAAAATTTTGGTTTGTTTCAATTCACCACATATGGTTTTTCATAGAGCACATTGTACTACCTTAATGACTATTTCTCACACCTTAGCAAAAATAGGCTTTAACCCCTAGTACTAAAATTAAACCGTTACAACTCCCCTCTTCTTCGGCAGGAGAAAAACTTCCACTAAGAAGTTTTACGACGATAATTCAACTAAGTAATAACCAAACAAAAAAAAAATTTATACTCGCGCCAGCACAAGAGAACACAAGGTACCCAGTTATGTATAATCCAATAAAGTTAACAGAAATATTCAGATAGGTAAGCTAACTCTAAATACGGAATCATCTATCAGTTATATGTACAAAATAATCACACGAGTTATCAATCAACTCCTAGACCAAAAAAAAAAATTTGACGCTACCGACGTAGCCATTAAAATATAGCAGTCAATCACTAAAAGCAATAAAATAAAAATAATAGAAACCTAAAATCATTTCAAGCACTGTTGCACAGCCGACGACCCATGGAGACTCCGAGAGAGGAAAGGATGCAACCCCGAGCTGTTTGTATGGTATAGAGGTCAAAAAAGCGAACTTGATGGATATCGGACTTAAGTTAGCATTGCGTTGCAACCAAATGTGACTTGGCGAACCTCGTGTACTAACCTCATACAAACAAACTCGCGGTACAACCCCGCACCCACAAGAAAGACCCAAGGAAAGCAAATACACAGCAGTACTTGAAAGGTGGAAAACTCAAGATAATCAATATCAACAACAAAAAAATAACAGTTGTAACCCAGATGTTCCACCAATCAAAGGGAGTATGTTTTAGTACACACTAAACTAAAACATACAAACGTGTCGATGACAACTAAATGTACCACAGCCTTCAACGGAAAATTTAATTAGGGTGTTCCGAAAGGCGGCTCTGCTCCTGGCCTGGCGTATCACACGAGACCTGCGGACGAGGTCATACGCAGTAGTTTCGCCCTCCCCTGTGCTGCAGCGATGTACAGACTGAATCAGGGGTCAGACAGCCACCCCCCACAATACAACTCTGCCCGCAAATCTGCCTTTAGCAGAACGAAAATTCCACAAAAGACGGCAAAGCGCCACCCAGGGGCACCAACGGCCCCTCAGCCTTTTATTTAGCAAAAAAAAGAAGGCTGTAAATAAATAGGACAAAATCGGTAACTATAAAGTTGGGCTATACCCAAACCAGGACAAAATCGGTAAGTATAAAGCGTCTAAATGACGAAGTCAAAATCAATCAATAATCAATAAATCGCTTCTGAGCGACATTAATAACGAAATTACTCCGTTATTTGCAATTCAGTTCCAACAGCGGCTTAAATCCCCAAATGGGTTATCTCACTCTATCTATAAAGCAACGTAAATCAATCAAAAATAACTCAAAGTCCAACAAAGTAAATCAAGCAAATGTATCAACAACGCAAATCAAGCAAAAACAGAGAGAGAAATTACGTTCTCGTTGCAAATATCCCGTACTCAACACGGTTTACAAAAAAAAAATTACAACGAAAACCTACCACTAAAACTAAAAGGAAGAACGAAGCACCGAAAAAAAGTTCATCATAAATAAATAACGTCTTTAAGACGAGCGACAGCAAAGATCAACCGGCGTTAGCCAATCCATCCAAGCTAACCAAATAACTGAAGAGACAAATCAAGGTAAAAGTAAAATACTAAGTCCAAATCAGGGTAATCACTAAAGAAAATCCGGCAAAGCCAAATTTCCAAGGAATCAAGTCAAAATCGGTAGGTACTGAAATCGAAAGTAAAGATAGAATGAAAGGAAGAAAAATAACGAAAAGTAAAACCAAAAAAAAAAAAACGAAAAGAAAGTCAACTCCTAGAGAAAATAAAGTCGTACCCACTCCTGTCTTGTTTCACGCCAAGACAACAGCATACACGACCACAGACAATTGAGTGACCTTCAATTAAGTAATAAAGTAAATAAAAACCATTAGGAAGAAACAAGCAAGAATAAAGGTTCTACTAAATGAACGTCATAAAACTAATACTATAAAATGTTAAATGCTGGAGTGGCAACCTAAAGACATAATCGATAAGCAAGAAACTATTGTACCAAAAAAAAAATCTACGAAAAAGCTAATAATACACCGAAGGTACTGAAGGCGAAGATTCATATAACAGGTTTGCCACAACATTTACAAGTGAAGTGAGAAGCCAACTGAAGGTTAACAACTCAGATACCCATTGTAGTAAACCGCTGAGGGCCTGATTCACTACCAACGACACAAACCGGCTGAAGGCGATTGGTCTGTCTCCGTACTCTTGATATGATTTCTACTATCACGGGTACGCCGTGCGGAGTATTTCTAACCAACTACATTCGGCCTGTCAAGTTTCACGCCGAGACAGAAACCGAACTTCATTAGAACTCCACATCCGCTGGAGGTGATGTAAAAATATTTGGAACAAAAAAAAAGAAAGAAGCGAACCTTTATTCGTTACTCACACACCAAAAGAAATTAATAAAGTTTAAAGGAATGAAGTAACAGAAAAGATAAGTAAAGATAAATAACTCAATTTATTCATTGTCCGAACTCTCACTTGCAATCGACGGATTGTACAACTTGAGGTCCTGTACATGCCAAACACCTTTATTTTGACCGGTCTGATCTTGAAGCTCGTATGTGCAAGTACCAGTCTTCCTTTTAATAATAAAAGGCCCTAAGTATGTTGGTGCTAATTTGGCACTGTAGTATTTCGTGGCATCCGAGAGACTTTTATTTTTACGCCAAACTCTCTGTCCAGGTGTATATTCGACTGGTCGCCTACGTAAATTGTAACGTCGTTGGCTGATAAGGCGAGAAGCCTTGATCTTTTCCTGAACTTCCACATAGAGTTTTAAAAATGCGGCTTGTCTCTTTTTGACATAATCTTGAGGATCCAAATCGATCTTGTGAATATCTTCGACGAAGTCTTGTCCATAAAGTTTATGCTCTCTTCCAAAATTCAGATAGTAAGGACTAAATCCAGTTGTTTCGTGTCGTGAAGTTCTCATAGCACAACCAATAGCGGCTAAATTTTCGTCCCATGTACGGTGATTATTGTTCTGAATGTATGAACGAATCATAGTTTTTGCCACTCGGTTTGCACGTTCAGTAGGATCAGCCTGAGGATGGTAAGAAGCTGTATAGAAAATTTTGCTTTTATAACGCTGACAAAGTCCTTGGAACTCTTTAGATTTCATTTGAGCTCCTTGATGGCACATTAAAAATTGCGGAGATCCAAACATCAGTAAAATACCTTCTTCGACTTGCTTAGTAAGCGATTTGGCTGTCGCAGAACGCGATGGGAACATGACGGTGAACTTGGTAAAATAATCATTAACCACAAGAACATACTGATTTCCTGATCTTGAGCGAGGAAACGGGCCGATGAAATCCAAGCTGATACATTGCCAAGGTTGATTAATGTTTGGTCGATTTCCCATTAGACCTGCCGGTGCTCTTTGTTCCACTTTGTTCTGGGCACAAATCCTACATGCTTTCACGTATCTGGTTACGTCACTCCTCATTTTAGGCCAATAGTAACGTTGACATACTTTCCAATAAGTTTTAAATATGCCTACATGACCTGAAGCTGGTATATCATGGCAACGGAAAAGTACTTCGCGCCTCTTATCTTTCGGAACGACGAGTTTCCAGCAGCTGGATGGAATTGCTAATTCAGAAGGGCTGGATTTCACATATTTGTACAGCATTTTATTCTCTACACGCCACGTGGGAAATTTGTGAGGATGCTCTTCGAGTCTGGAGAACATGTTTTTATACCATTTGTCGGTGGTGGATGAGAATGCGTCTTCTTTGACTTCGGCATCTATAGTGTCAACAGAAACAGGAACTGATCTCGAGAGAAAATCGGGAACTACGTGGTCTTTTCCAGGTCGATGAATTAAAGTAAAGTCGTACGGTTGAAGACGAAGTGCCCATCGTGCTAGTCTCCCTTGTGGGTCTTTTAATCGATGTAGCCACAGCAACGAGTGATGATCGGTTATCACGGTGAAGTGAACTCCTTCCAGGTAATGACGCAATTTCTCAACGCTCCAAATCACTGCCAAACATTCTTTCTCAGTCACAGTCAATTTCATTTCCTGCCTAGATAGTGAGCGCGATAGGAAACATATTACTTTCTCACCTTCATCAAAGGTTTGAGACAAAACGGCTCCAAGGCCAAAGCCACTCGCATCAGTTTGAAGAACGAATGGACGACTGAAATCGGGGCAAGTAAGAATGGGTGCTGTAATCAGGGCTTCTTTGATGGTTCTAAAAGCAGCGTCGCAATCGAATGTCCATGACCACTTAACGTTTTTCTTGGTCAGGTTGGTTAGCGGAAATATTTTGGAGGAGAAATTCGGTACAAATCGTCGGTACCAAGACGCTGTTCCTATAAATCGACGAATCTCTGTCACATTTTTCGGCGGTGGTATATTTACAATAGCCTCTACTTTCGATGGATCGGGCCGAAGTCCTTGACGGTCCACTACATAGCCTAGATATTTTAATTCAGGTCGGCAAAATTGACACTTTTCCAATGAAACCACTAATCCTGCTTCGAGAAGGCGGTCGAACACTAAGTCCAGAAGTCGCAAATGTTCATCAAAGTCCTGAGAGATTAGGATAATGTCGTCTAGGTAAACCATTACTGAAGGCTGAAGGTCAGCTCCAAGCACGGTATCGACAATTCGCTGCCACGTGGCCGGAGAATTGGTCAATCCGAACGGCATTCGGCGAAATTGAAACAATCCTCTTCCAGGAACAGTAAAAGCGGTGTATTCACGCGAAGACTCTGACAAAGGGACGGTCCAAAAAGCAGACTTAATATCGATAGAGCTGAGGTATTTAGCATCTCTTAAGCGGTCCAGGATTGAAGAGATATATGGAATGGGGTACGCATCCTTGTTGGTTACCTCGTTCAGCAGCAGCGATAGGAATCATCCTTTTTACGAACTAGACATATTGGGCTAGACCAAGCACTTTTGGAAGGTTCTATCACACCGTCTTTTAACATTGTCTTTAACTCCTCATCTATGATCTTTTGTTTAAAAGGAGACACGGGGTAGTATCGTTGTTTGACGGGTTTTGTACCTGGTTTAACTTCAATAGTATGTTCTGCTACGTTACAACATCCCAATCCAGAACTCATAGTTGAAAGCTTTATTTTTATTAAATTGTCAAGTTGTATTCGCTGATCTCTTGTGAGCGTGCTTTCGTCTTGAATGCTATTAATGAACATCGGATCGGTGCTATCTGCAAAATGCCAAATATCTTGTCTCAGATCGGGGACTATTTCCATATTTTTCCAAAAATCTATTCCTAGGATAAGGGTATGAGTAAGTTCTGGTAAGACGAGCACATCAATGATTCTGGTTTTGCCCATTAAACAGAATGGAACCTGCATACAACCGATGCTGGAACAGCTCTGTCCATTGGCGACTGTGCATTTTGTTTCTTTCGCCAAAAGTTTTAATCCTAACCGTTGTAATAGTTCATATCCAGGAAGACCGACGATGGTTCTTGTAGCGCCGGAATCTAATAATCCTCGAACTGGAGTGCCTAAGATAGTGACTTCTAAATATGGACGTTGATCACCATGAGCGTGACTAATAATGTAGTCTAAGAGAAATTTTGCAGGAAAGCCAGTATCGTTGTTGGTCGAAGTGGTATCGATTTTGGAAGACATCTCACGACCTATTGATTCCCCCGGGAAGCGTTTCCCGAATTCGTGCATTTGGGGCAATTTCTGGTAGTAACGTCAGGTGTTCCGCAACGATAACAGTGCATTTTCCGAGGACTAGTGCAGTCTCGGTTATAATGCCCGGCCTTTTGACAATTAAAGCAGACCACTTCTCTGGGACGTCGATCGTTCGTAGGCATTTCTCTAGGACGTCTGTCATTTATAGGTATTTCTCTAGAGCGTCTATCGTTCATAGGCATTTCCCTGGGACGTCTATCGTTTGTAGTTGGGTTAAAGTGACGAATTTCCTGTACGTACTCGTCCGAATGATTGCTAGGAAGGGCTTCTTGCATATCTGACACAAAGGCGAAATCAGGCTCGACAAATCCTTGCCTTCTTCTAGAAGGTGGCACGTAGTGCTCTGCACGGTATTTCTTGGCTTCCAAAGATAAGCAGCACTCCTCCAATTCTTCCAATGTATTGACTAGTGGAAGTTGAGTCGTATAAAAGGGAGCTAAGTTTCGGGAAATAATGTCCAGCTTCACATCATCGGACATTCCACCGTAACGTCTACATAAAGCATGCATACTTGATAGGTAATCTACAATGCTTTCGGACGGATCTTGCGTTCTATCTAAAATCTCCCTAAAGAGTCGAGCTCTGTAATCTGGCGGTTCGAAATGTCGGCGAAGTAGGTCTGATAGTTCTCTCCAGTCAGTAAATCTGGATCGGTTCGATCTAAACCAATTAAGAGCCTTTCCCTCAAACAGGTCTATGGCGGACTCAAATACTTCTCGTTCAGTCACGTGACGGGCTACTCTAAGTTCTGAAACTCGCTCTAAAAAGCCGTGAACTGACATACTCTTGGTGTCTCCAGTGAATTTAATTCCCCATTTATCCATTTTAGGACCCTTGAAGTATGAAGGTTGTCTATTTGGGGTAGAAACAGGTAGCGAGGCACCTTGAACGCCGGACGAATCATCGGAATCCGAATCTTCAGTCTGAGCAGCAGCTAACATAGCACTAAGGTTGGGATCTTGCTTTGACACGGTTTCTAAATGGTCCAGAGTGGCCAAAATATCGACCATAAGCTTCGCTCTCGTATCCACATTCTCAGCAGTCAAGCTACTAGGTGGTGCGCGATCTACGCGATTGAGTAGGTGTACTAGACGAGATTGATAGCGCTCAAATCTGGCCCTAGCATTTTCTCCAGTCACCGATTTCAGTGCAGATTTGATTCTCTGCAGCGCATCATGCACGAGAACTTTCTCGTCGTCGAAGTCGAGAGAATAGGGTGGATGACTCAAAGATTTGTTCCTCTTCTCCAGTTGGAGTAACGGACGCAGTGTCGCTCTCAGCGAATCGACGGTTTTGGAATCGTCAGAGGGAATTCCACGGACAGTCAGTTCATGTATTAGCATGTCCTTCTTCAGGTAGTTGATCCTCATATTGTAATCCATTTTTTTTCTCTTCAAGTCAGACAATGACAGAATAAAGTAATAATAACACTATTTACTGTAAAGCAACACAAACTCACTCACTTACAGTAACACTATGCAAATAAAATCACTGGATTTCACTTCACTTACGTAAGCAATAGGAAATTCAAATTCAAAATATGAAGTGAGCAGCAGTGGTAGTATTTTAAATAGACAATTTTAATGAAAGTCAAGTAATTAACGTAGTAAACCAATCAATTAGGTAATACTAAAAGGTCACCAATATCGCAAAACAAAGTAAGCCAAAATTAAAAAAAAGGAATCAGTACCAAATCAATACGCTCTGTGCGAGCACGAAAATAAAAAAAAAGTATAACCACCGAAGGCCACGATTGATTCAAAGCAATTGCAGGTAAAATCAGGGCAAGGTATAATACTGTAAATTTAAGGTCAACCAATATAAATATGTAACAAGGTATGCAAAATCAATTCAAAATTCAATAAAGTTATTACAGTCCCTAAGGGTAGGCTCAATACAATGAAATTAATAATCAAAATATATACTTAAGTAAATTGCTCTACTTGAGAACGCCCAACAACACTTTTTTAAAAAAGATTTACCAAAACATGGCCCAAACGTTGAGCGCCAAAATTTTGCTACGCTTTTATTTGCCCAAAGATTAAAAAAAAGAATTTAATTTTAGTGAATATTAGCAAGAAAAGAAAAAGTAATTACTGCCAACGAAGTTCAGCCGAGGGTGAGAGGCCTTGAGCGAGCGAGCAAATGCCCTAGCCCAAATGCCGAAGAGTAGGGGGGGTAATAAGGGGCGCCACCGTTTTGTAGCCAGGCCAAAACGGAAGCCTCCGCGATCTCGGTGGGACCTCACTCTCCACTGAACTTAATAATGAATAAAAAAAAAATTAAAAAGAAGAAAAGCAAATTACGAAGGGGTGTTGGGGGACGTCTCAAATAAAACTAAAAATTTTACAAACACACTAGTTACATTTATTAAGAAACAAAAATAATAATTGGGCTCGACCCTCAAAAAAAAATGAATTCACTTGAATTAAATTGGGAAATTACAGAACCATACACTTGTATATCCGCCCTATGGTTATGATCACAACCATTACCTTCTACTAATAACGATAGATAAAGTAAATGATACGGTTGACACCTCAAAATTAAAACCTGTATTACTTTATCGGGATGGTATCACCGATACTGCCGTGGCTGCTTGGTACTATGCCTGGTGGGCAACTCTAGGTACACCCTAGTATAAAAGGCTGGTAGCGCCTCTAGGTCAAACTGATGGCCTTGATGTACCCCAGCATAGCAACTGGCAGGTGGACCCCAGATAAAAGAAGCTCACGTAATAGGAGCTGGGTAGAAGCACCCCGGTATAAGGACCCTAAGAAGTAAAACAGGCGCATCAGCACAACGGCAATATTTGCGAAAAATTTACATTTAATAAATGGCTGAAGGCCCAAATGATTAGATAAATGGACCAACACTGTGCAACCACCCTAATAATACCGAAAACCCAAAATTTAGAAAAATTATTACTGCGCATGCGTCTAAAATTGACTGCGCACCTCACAGGGTGTGCCGTAACCCTTCTGCAGACATTAATTAACAAAAATATCGACGTGAGGGCACTGCGCATGCTCAGGATGACGAATAAAATTAAAAGAACTTCATCTAAGCCAAGCAGGAAACTCACTAAACTAAATCCACTGGTTTCTAGAAAAAGTAGTTAGTGCGCATGCGCCACGCGCATGATCAAAATTTGAATCACTTCTTTCAGATTAAAAAAAAAATAGTCGTAAAGTAATTTCCTACTTGAACTTAGAGATATATTTGCTAAATCGCACTACGGCAACTGCGCATGCGCCGCCCACACGCCGATATGGGGTGCTAATGACTTCAAATAAAATCCCCTTTCAAACCCTGAATAAGCGACCCATAAAAATATTATTTCCACATAATTACAAAAATCCCAGAAAATAATGTTATTTAATTACCAAACCTATTCGACAATAATTTTACAATTTTACAACCCTGAATAAATTCCCCAGAAAAATATTAACACGACGTAATCCCGAAAAACCCGAAAACTACGGTTATTTACTTCAATTCAGCAATACCAAAAAAAACAGCTGCACAATGTCGGCCATTTAAATCAATTAAAGCAAATAATACATAATTATCAATCAAATAAAAATTAATTAAACCATATCCAACAATTGCAGTAAACACATGTAAAACTTAGCAATTAACCAGAAAAATTACAAAATTATATTCGGCTAATTAAGCACATTATAAATTATTGAAATTAGATTAAATTAATAGCGACACAAAGAAATAAAACCCTAGGCATTAACGTACAACATGCAGGCTTAAGGCCACGCGGTTCGGTTCGGATGAGATCCTTTTTTTTTTACAATAAAATAACAATGACAATAGAATAAAAAAAGATAGGCTTGAAAAACGTGCATTTTGTAAGTACAATGGGCACTAAGGTATCGAAAAATTCTAGCGACATAAATAGATATCGATAACAGGAAGCATAAAAAAAAATACATGAGTTTTGACCAAAAATTTAAGGTTTTAAATATTAACGTAAGATAATATTATATTTTATTTACGAATAAAAGCAAAATTAAAGTGACTGCAATTGATTTCAAACATAAAATGGTTAGACTTACCCGATGACAATGGGGTCTCACACTTTTCACGTTTCTTGACCTGCACTCCGTCGCTTTAAAATCCGGCTATGCCGTAAAAAAAGCTTTCAATCCAATACTAAACTAAACCAAAGCAATTTAAAAGCTTTAATGAGAAAACGGTGTCCAAAATCCACTCACGTGTAAAAAAAAATTGGCTGGACACACGCTTTCACGACGGAGACAGGTCAGTAAGTAAGTAAGAAAGGCCGTAACAATCGCGCACGACCTCCCGGAAGAGCTGCAATCCTACCAACAAAATAGAAAGCTTCCTGTCAATAAAAAGGGGGCTAGAATTCAAAACCTCGTACCTACACAAAAACCTAATGAACTAACCTAGCCGAAGCGAACCCGTACAAATAATAAAATAACCACAGAGCGGAAACAAAACAATTCTGGGTTACCATTGTACCCCTCCCTGCGCGACGGTGAAACTAAAGAAATTCGTTTTTAATTAACTAATAAATGGGCAATATAAATTATTACCAAACACGGTCACCCGTATACAACCAACGGTACATCAGATAAATATTTCCCACATCTAAGGAATAAGCGATATAATCGATCTCGCAAAGGTCGATAGATGTCAACCTAGAAACTAAATGATTTTACACCAATTACCAGCTTTAAATAAACACCCAAGTGGCTCCTACATTACATAACGATAAACAGATTTCAATACAATGCAATTGGCTGGTAAAAATCACCCGATAGCAGTCAATATAATATCAATAAGTTAGGTCGATCGAAGAGATTAAAATCGATAGTGACGCCCACTTCTATTTATATAAATTAAAGGAACAGGGTTTATTTATAACCAACACAGTGAAATGTCCCTAACGATCAGATTGTCACACCATTCTAGAACCAAACAAAGGAAAATATAATACGGAAAATCCACTGTATTTCCCACGAAAATGTATTTGACACAACCATAGCGGTAAGTTCTATAACTTACTCTATTTACACCGTCTGTAGCTGACTGTTTTTAGGCTACTAACTTAGGACACGGTCTGCCATTTAACAAGGGAGAAAAATCGACTTTCAACCCCTAAGCCGAGGGAGATATGGAATCAAGATGAAAGATAAGGTAAGTATCTGCTTTATTAACCAGGCATTCGCAGCCAGAGACCATTTTAACAACTCTTACATACCTATATAACCTTACGTACCATCGAAGGCAAAATTACCTAAGATCTCAGTCTGCAGTCATAGAATTCAAATAGTTATCTTTATTTTAGGTACAACACAAGCTGGATCAGCTACTCGAGGTAACGGCATTGCAAAAAGATAAAGGAGGAACCAGGTAATCAACAAATGTCATAAGAAAGGAAAGCAACCTCTACACACCGAGAGAGAGAGATATGTAACAGTACAATGTTACGAGTAATATATATATATATGTATAGCCTTAGTTTTACTAGTAAAATGTGTTATAAATAACTACGTATATTGAACAATCACCGAAACAAATATATTAAAAGGTTCTTGACAAAAAGGTGAAGGCAACATAATAATAAACTTTAAATAAAATTTTGGTTTGTTTCAATTCACCACATACTAATGGTTTTTCATAGAGCACATTGTACTACCTTAATGATTATTTCTCACACCTTAGCAAAAATAGGCTTTAACCCCTAGTACTAAAATTAAACCGTTACAAGTTAAGCTGTTTAACAAACTGCCTCATTTAATTAAAGAAAAGCCTGTGGCATTTAAACTTCATGTAAAAAAATTTTTATTGAAAAAGTCGTTTCATAATGTAGACGAGTTCCTTAATTGTCAGTTTTAATTTTAATTGTTTTTAATTCTGTGTAACTTGAAGTGCGCCCATCTTGCACCTTAGTACATCAGGTTCTACCTTTGTCTTGTAACACGTAACGTCATAATTAATCAATAATAGTGTAAACAAATTTTTGTATTTGACACAATAAACCAATTGAAATTTGAATTTGATTTTAAACTCCGGCCCTTAGGTAAAACAGGCTGTCGTACCCTTTTATCATTCGCATACTATGTTGGTATTTTTGTGGATTGTTTAAAGTAAACAAACTGGGATCTTCCATCACACAAAAAATCTAATTTCAAAGAGAACACACTGCTATTTTTATAAAAATATGTTTACATTGAAAATAATAAACTATACTTTAAGCCTAGAACTCGATTCAGTCTAAATATACGTTAGTATTAAAAAATATAATTAAACCTATTATAACATAGATATAAAATAAATCTACTTTATTATTATTTTAAGTAATATTGCAGCTGTATTAAATATGAAACCTAACTAGGATAGTTTTAAAAATAAAATATAAGACTAGTTTTAGAATAAACATAAAAACAACCAACATGCTAAATTGGAGATATGTCATAAAATTATAATTATTTTAAAGATATTACTTGTATGATCATTTTAAAAATAGTGAAAATTTCTTATTATCAAACTGTGTCTAGAAAGTAGTTTTAGAGAAATTTCTACAATTCTCGCGACAGTTCGTCTTACTGTGATATCGATACTATATTCCTTGATTGGAAGTGGAAGAGTTCGAGCGTCGCTGCGTACAGACGGGTCATTTGGTTTAATTGCATTTTTTAAGAACGTTTCCTTGTGTAGTGCAATGTTCCTACTGTTTGTTTAATTTATTCATGAAATATGGAACCATTATTTCGAGAGTGAAATTTTTCAGATGAAGTTATTAAATCATTTTCAATTTAAAAATCCCTTATATTAATTTTGAAACATACTTTTTGTTTCTTTTAGGATGGGGTATTAATATTTTAAATATACAGCTAATTTTAATAAGAATCAAATTATTACGGGTATAACCATAAAGTATATATATTTGATTTGATATTAACTATTACAACAAAAACACTGACTCTAAGTATACGTTCATTAACGCTGAGATTAATTTAATTTTGATTTGATGTCAAATTATTATTACTATTATCATTTCAACTTAAGAGCATAATAAAACTGACTACATGAAATATCACAGTGAATATAAATTTTGATAATTAACTATCTTTAATATGTGATTAAGTTACGCTTGCTGCTATTCATGCTTACGTTAGTTTCATAATAAAACTATTAGTTTCACTTTGACACTAAATTTTTTTGTGTGTGTTGGGTCGTATTTGTAGTGTTGTTTTTTAGGTCGTCGCCTAAGATTATTTGTTGATTTGTGACCGTGAAGAATGTTTGGTTCTATATATCCTAATAATGTCCTGTTTACCTCGGTTATGTTGCACCTATAGAAGTTTTATCTTGCAATTTCAGCTTCTGTATTAGGAACTGCTTGTAGATACACTTAATGAATAAAACATAATCTTTAACTTCAGAACGCACTGCACTTTAGTTATCTTTAGGATTTACTTTCATAACGGAGAAAAACACAGTTACCAGCGACCCATCGCCAAACAGACATTATATTACATTATACTGCTCCACTTTTGAAATCGCCCGGCATGCCTGCCCTGTCGTAAGAATATCAGTAACGAAGACTAGAATTTCAGGCTTAAAGATAGGCAACCAAACAAACAGCATGTATCGAACTTAAAACTCAAGGTAAGAACTTTCGGTTTGGTTCTTTTAAGATTAGGACCTCAGGTAAGTGTTTTAATAAAATATCCTGTTAGACAACCAAGTTGAAACTAAGGTAAAAAGTGATTTTATTCAATATATTTGAAGTTTAAAAGGTGAGCCTCTAAAATATTGAATTTAATTAACACGGTAGAGAGTCAAGGAGAGTAACAGGTTATTTCCAGAAAAATGGTATCACGAATATGCATGGCTTATGGGGAGTGAAACCATGCATAGATCGATGTACATTGATCTGTGGTGAAACCAAAATTAAACTGTTTTGTTGGACTGTTGGCCAAGCAGTTCATTTCAAATTAAAAATTAGATCAAAATCCGTAGTGCGAACTGATTCGGAGCATGCTATTTCCAAGGAGCATATCAGCAAAGAAACTTATAGCTACGCAATAGAAGTGGAATCTTTATGAGCAGCTTAAATCCGCGAGAGGTCGCTTTACAGCGTTAATAAACAGACGATTTTGCATCGAATTTGAATTGGCGCGTCCCGTGCCCAGCTTGATGGAGAGCTACGTTGCCAATAGTTGTATACTTACTTAAAAGGTTGCAATTGAAAATAAAAGTGAAAATTATTGCATCTTTTACTAGGTTAATCGTAATAATAAGAGCTAAAATTGGCTACAGTCAGTGAAACAAGACACTTAATTAATACAATCACGCGAAACTACGTTTTAAGTTTTCTCACCGGATCTGGATCACTAATCTATTTCACGACATTAAAACCTGCTGTGGCGCAATGATTAGGGTGGCGTCTTTAAGATAGTCATCGTTTTGCCAGTCGCGAGTTCGATTCTACTTCCAAGTCTTTTTTTTTTTAATTATTTTTTGTTGCTTTAAATATTTTGTAACTTTATTTCTACTATAACATTGGTGGATTTATAGATTAATAGGATATTATTGACTAGCGTGCCATAGCTTTATTACTTGCGAGTGAAATGCTGTAGTTTTTCTACGATCATGAACGCATTTTGAAGAATATATTTATAACAAAAAAACGGTACCTACTTGTGAGAGTAAACAGAACAGTCCAGTTAACTTGGCAAAAAAATGCCTTATAACACACGCGTGTTAAAAAGTATATTTGAAATCTAGGAGTCAATCTATAAGATTTGAACAGATGCCTATGGTGCCCATATTTTCTTTTCATTACACAATATTAAACATTTTAAAGATATGAAAGCTTTTGTATAAATATATACAATAATAATGTTTATAAAAATCATGTTAAAAAATAATGTTTACTGAACTGTATACCTATCTACAAATTAAAGGAAATTTGTACATAAGTGTATAGGAACTTTTTTACATTCTTTTGATATCCTGTATCGTGTGGTACTATGCACTTTTTTTAAGGTCACCCTGTATAACAGGGTACGTTAATAGGGTGTTCGTCTTTGATAGCACCCAGAATACAAGGGATACAAAAAAAAGTTTTATATGAAAGCTGTTGGGTTTACCAAAAGGCATAACAAAAAATAAATTACATAGGTACTTAAACATATATTATTTTTAAGGAAGTTTTTAAATTTTCTTGTAGCGTTGCCAAATAATTATTTTTGTTTCGGGAATTTTCAGTGACTCGATAAAGAAATCATAAAATGGGGCATTCAGCTTAGTTAAACAAATTTTTTACCTTAAGATAAACGGTACATTACCCATAATACTGTTTTTGAGGTTTATGATATAGGGTGTACAGGATGGTCCACGTAAGACGACGCACTACCTTTTCTCGGAAACCGTAAGGGTTATAAAAGTGAATAGAAAAATGAATTGATTGTAAAGAAATCTTTATTATTATATTTTTGTGTATACAGGGTAAGTCGCTTTTCTGGGGTTGATATCAACTTTCGATCTTTAAATAGAAAACCCTATATCTTACTTTTGGATTTTACATAAAATATTAATCATTCCTTAATAATAATAATAATAATAATAATAATAATAATAATAATAATAATAATAATAATAATAATAATAATAATAATAATAATAATAATAATAATAATAATCTTTAATTGTCTAACAGATACATGGTATCAATTTACAAGACAATGTGACAGTATTCCCAATAGTTAACAATACATAATACGTACTACATAGTACATAATACACAATGTGGGTATAAAAATGTTATGATAATTTAAATATAATATCTTGACTCACTCATTACTAGATAAGAGGTTTCGTTTAAGTATTTTCGTTAGCTGAGCTGTTGATAGTTCATGAACATCAATGTTACGGCAGGTGTTATTGAATAAACTCATAGCCCTATATATATCGGCGTTTTAATTAAAAAATTTGTTGTGGGGGTGGGGAGGAAAAAAACAGGAGGGGATCTAGTAGGACGAGGCGGGATATAAAAATTTATTTGCGCCAGTAAGTCTGGACAATCAATTTGAGATTTGAGTATTTTGAGTAGAAACACGGTTAGTAGGTAATTTCTGCGGTTTATTAAAGATGGTAGCTGAAATCTTTGTAACAGTATACGTTGCACGTTCCCTAGGAGGGGAAACCCCATCACTCTTAAACGCTAAAAATTTGACAAACTTCCTTTGGACATTTTCGAGTTGGATAATATACCGGTCGTATATAGGGTGCCAAATAAGGGAGCCGTATTCCAGTTTGGATCTAGTATAGGTAAAGAATAGGGTTTTGAGCACTTGTAGATTTTGAAACTCCCTGCAATTTCTAATTATGAAACCTAGTACTTTTATAGCATTAGTACAAGTCTGGTCAATGTGGGTGGCAAATGAAAGTTTTGGGTCGTAAGTAACGCCAAGATCCTTTATTGAAGAACGTTTTACAATTGGAGAACCACCTAGTTCATAATTTAAGGTTGTATTATTTACTTTGTTTGAGAAGGTCATGTAATGGCATTTATTAATATTCAGCGGCAAGTTGTTTTCAAGGCACCAGTGTTCGATAGCCGTTAAATCCTGCTGGAGCGCATGGCAGTCCTCAACACCATGGATCACTCTAAATATTTTAAGGTCGTCAGCAAACATTGCACCATAAGTCTAAACCTTATAATCTTCGAGATATCGACTTTTAAAAAATCTCATTTTTTAACTTTGACAGCTTCTAGCTCTCTAACGGTACATCTTGGACCAAACCGGCCTACATGTCCCTATCTTACTTTTTTATTATCTTCCTAGAACTATTAATTTCAGGTTGAACCGGAAGTACCTACTATATTTTTGGATTTCGAGTTACATCCGGTTTAACCGGAAGTTTACACTTTTGGAAAGACAATAAAAAAGTAGGATGGGATATGTAAGCCGTTTTCACCTAAGATGTACCGTTGGGAAGCTATAGAAGCTGTCAAAGTTCAAAAATGTCGGTCGAAATCTCGGAAACTATTAAGTTTAGACTTATAGTGCACTTATTAAATAATAATTGTTATTTTATGTAGAATCAAAAAGTATTGTAAAATATAGGATGCTCTATTTAAAAATCCAAGGGTTGGTATCAACTCCAGCCAAACGACTTACCCTGTGTACATAAAAATATAATAAAATGAAAATGTTTGTACAATCAATTAACTTGTTTATTGAACCTTTTTTATAACTATTACAGTTTCCGAGAAATGGTAGTGAGTCATCTTACATGAACCACCCTGTACATGGCGACTTGACAAATTCGGTAACTGAAATAGTATGTGTTATTTCGATATTTTCAACACCCTGTATTTGTTTAACTGAAGGGGTTTATCTTTTAAATACCTTATTTCTTTTATGAAACATGTCACTGTCTAATCTTATAGTTTTCGAAATAATTTATCCTATGCTTTGCAAATAGGGTAATGTTATTATTTTGTTGAAAAGAACTAAAATAAATTAATCAAAAAATTATCTCTTGTAGTAGGAGCCGCTTTGTACACTATTTCTATCACATATCCCACAAAAAAAATGTAGCTTAATAAAGTCGGAAGAACTTGCTGCCTTTACAATGATCATTAAAACTAAAGTAATATTTCATTAAACTGCGTTAAAACGTTGGTATTGCTGATGTCTTACTGCTTAATTATAATGAGCTGGAAGCAATGAAGATGAACCTCACCAGTCGAATGTCTATTAGAAAATGTGGCCCAGTATTATGATTTCCTATTATGCCGACCCATACATTAAGCGGCCCTGTGTTGATAGTTAACTTCTACCTTGAAAAAGGGTTACTAGTATTATGATGATGAAAGTTATGCTTATTAACAGATCCATTTCTCTAAAATGTTATGTTTAGTGATGAGGCTCACTAACCATATCATTCTCGAAAAACTGATTTTTTAAACGAGTCGCTGAACATTTCTTAAATATCAGGAAAACACACTTGGCAACGTCGCAACGAATTTAAAAATCAAAAGACGAATATAAAGGCATTTCTTTACCTTACCTATTCAAATAAGTAAATAATATACAGGGCGTTTCATTAAAAAACACATGTTCTTATTTAATATTTTTTTAGGCCACTCAGTACCTATGCGGTATACTTACTATATTTTTACGATTGACATGCCTTTTGGTAAAACCAACAAGTCTTATATAACATTTTTTTTGAATCCCATTTTAATTTGGTTATACTTATCGCTTATTATTCGAATTTTGTATTCTAACTAAAATTCTAAACGTATTTCATGTAACACACGTTATACCCTAACCGAACGAAAAACCGTTCGTTAAGGTAAATGTTAATCGAGATGTTAATATTATATTAATTAAAAATATATAAATATATTGAAAATCCTTCGCATGCTATATGAAATACGATTACAATTTTAGATAAAATTCATAAATTGGATAATATATTTATAGGAATATTATATAACTTTATGCTATATCCTATGTTACATATATATGAAGCGACTAAGGAATTTGTGGACACCCCTGCAAAAATCATTTCAAATACCCTACACGCTAAAAAATTTTACCTAGCATAAAAAATAAAAAAATTAAGAAGGTGTGACATTATGGTGAATCACCCTGTACCTAATTGTAAAAAACAGTATTGTAAATTTTTTATCAGAAAGTTTTTTTACTTATTTACCAATAATAAATATCAGGTTAATGTCGAAACTAAATACGACTCTAATTAAAACAAATTATTTCAATGTTAGGTCATTTAGTGGCAACAAGGAAAATTTAAATTTTTTTGTTCTGGTCGTTTTAGACCTATGACCAAAAACGTTTATTACGTACGTCTTGGTGCCGTAAAATAAAATAATTTCGGCAGATACAAAAAAAAGTGTAAAGATTGTTAGATTTACAAACGGATATTTTTTGAACCACCTTATTTGCAGATAAACGTACATTTTATATCCCTTTTTATGTTATTAATACAGTTTTTCTAGATCTTTTATTTTGTTTTTCCGTCACTGGACTAAATTAATAACTAGTCAGTTTTATAAGTATTAGTAGTACATATTTCAAAAATGCTAGAATTCGTCAAGAGAGTAGGTATGCCAAAAGATATCGTATAAGTTTAAAGGAATATATTTCGTGAACACTTTGTACAAAAAAAATCGATTGAAGTAGTAAAATTAAAGATTACAATAAACTCCTAGATTTAATCATCTTTATATTAACCTGAGCTCTTTGGTAAACCCGAAAATGAAAACATTGGTTCACGCCGGCCGCGCCTTATTGTTTTATTGGGTTTAGTAATCTCAATAACCAGTCTACAAAATTCAGTTAATAATCCTAAAGACTATATTATAACATATTATATCGCACCCGGAAAGACGACAACTCTGAAAGTGCATTCGGCAAAGCCCGACCGCTTAACGAAGAAGGATCCCCGTTTTGAAAACCGGAATCCATCGAGCGATCGAATTATTAACATCATGTCGGTTTTCTATTGCGTAGCTATAAGTTTCCTTGGTCTCAGTCAACTAAAACTAGATTTATTTTATTTGGTAGACAAACCTTTTCGACTTGACATGATCGTCACCCACATCTGTGTCGAATAAGCGAGGATTTTCGTGGCTAAAGAGCTTTAAAACTTATATTCGCAATACAATTAACCAGGAACGACTGTCAAGTTTGTCACAATAATTATTAATAAGCACTTAATAGAAAACAAAAAAGTATGCAACAAACATCTGAATTTTGTGCTGTAATTCACCACTTTGCAATAAACTCACCGTACAGAATTAATTTAACAAGTTTGGAAAACTCCAGATTCTTTTCATGATAGTTAATTTCTAGTTGTTAGCGAGTGGTTGGAAAAAAAAAATAAATTTAAAAAAAAATTGTTTTTGATTCTTTATCTAAAAACATTCTACGATGAATCACATAGCTCTATTTTTATTTTATTAGTTATTATGTTAGGTATCCAAAGAAATAAAAATAATATGGCGCGGATACAGAGGGGAGAAGGGATCATGACCAAAAATGAGAAAAAAATTGTAATGCTACATAATATATTTTATATAATAGTAGACAAAAACAAAATTTGGGTGTGGCTTCCAAAAATTTTCGTCTGCACCGCTATTTTGGCGAAACTGTGTATTAAAAGACACGAATTGTCGTAAACCGACAGAAAAATGGCCGTATGTTACTTCTTGAAAGGTGATAACTTGATGAGTAAATATTTTTGATGCTACCTCAAGTTCATTGGTGACAGACCGACTAAACAAGACTGAGGGTGTGATATACACCGTATGATGCATCGCTATGACAACGTCCAGCGATATTTTCCACATTACCAATTAGATATTAGCACAACAATTAAATATGCTGGAGTTTTTGTTACCGCGGCTCGGCGCTCTTCAAAGAAATCTAATTTGAATATATTGGTTGTACACGCTTTACCATAAAGAATTACAAAACTATAACTAGATTTGCTGTTAACTCTTTTATTTTTTGCTACCAGTCGAGAGATAAGTAAACTGATTCCTGAACATACTCATTACGTTTAAATTTATTAATTTTCTCTAGATCCTCATGTCGGAGAAGGTGCCTCTTTAAATTACCTTTTTGAATGCTTCGATAATTACACTGACCACATTTAAACATATTAACTTCCTCTGAATCCTTATGCCGGAGAAGGTGCCTTTTTAAATTACCTTTGTCAATGCTTTGATAATCACACTGACTACATTTAAACATATTAACCTCCTTTGGATCCTTATGTCGGGCAAGGTGCGTCTCTAAATTACCTTTTCGAATGCTTTGATAATCACACCGACTACATTTAAACATACTAACTTCCTCTGGATCCTTATGCCGGAGAAGGTGCCTTTTTAAAGTACTTTTCCGAATGCTTTGATAATCACACTGACTACATTTAAACATATTAACTTCCTCTGGATCCTTATGCCGGAGAAGGTGCCTTTTTAAAGTACTTTTCCGAATGCTTTGATAATCACACTGACTACATTTAAACATATTAACTTCCTCTGGATCCTTATGCCGGAGAAGGTGCCTTTTTAAAGTACTTTTCCGAATGCTTTGATAATCACACTGACTACATTAAAACATATTAACTTCCTCTGGATCCTTATGGCGAAGAAGATGCCTCTTTAAATTACCTTTCCGGATGCTTTGAAAATCACACTGACTACATTTAAACATATTAACTTCCTCTGGATCCTTATGTCGAAGAAGATGCCTCTTTAAATGACCTTTCTGAATGCTTTGATAATCACATTGACTACATTTAAACATATTGATTTCCTTTGGATCCTTATGTCGGAAAAGATGCGTCTTTAAATGACCTATCCGAATGCTTTGATAATCACACCGACTACATTTAAACATATTAATTTCCTTTGGATCCTTATGTCGGAGAAGATGCGTCTTTAAATTACCTTTCCGAATGCTTTGAATCACACTGACTACATTTAAACATATTAACTTCCTCTGGATTCTTATGTCGGAGAAGATGCTTCTTTAAATGACCTTTCTGAATGCTTTGATAATCACATTGACTACACTTAAACATATTAATTTCCTCTGGATCCTTATTCTGGAGAAAGTGCGCCTTTAAATCACTTTTCGAATGCTTCGACAATCACACTGACTACATATTAACTTCCTCTGGATCCTTATGTCGGAGAAGATGCGTCTTTAAATGACCTTTCCGAATGCCTTGATAATCACAATGACTACATTTAAACATATTATCTTCCTCTGGATCCTTATGTCGCAGAAGGTGCGTCTTTAAATGACCTTTCCGAATGCTTTGATAATCACACTGACTACATTTAAACATATTAACTTCCTGTGGATCTTTATGTCGGAGAAGGTGCGCCTTTAAACTAAATTTGTGAATGCTTTGATAATCACACTGACTACATTTAAACATATTAATTTCCTTTGGATCTTTATGTCGGAGAAGATGCATCTTTAAATGACCTTTCTGAGTGCTTCGATAATCACACTGACTACATTTAAACATATTAACTTCCTCTGGATCCTTATGTCGGAGAAGATGCGTCTTTAAATGACCTTTCCGAATGCCTTGATAATCACAATGACTACATTTAAACATATTATCTTCCTCTGGATCCTTATGTCGCAGAAGGTGCGTCTTTAAATGACCTTTCCGAATGCCTTGATAATCACAATGACTACATTTAAACATATTATCTTCCTCTGGATCCTTATGTCGCAGAAGGTGCGTCTTTAAATGACCTTTCCGAATGCTTTGATAATCACACTGACTACATTTAAACATATTAACTTCCTGTGGATCCTTATGTCGGAGAAGGTGCGCCTTTAAACTAAATTTGTGAATGCTTTGATAATCACACTGACTACATTTAAACATATTAATTTCCTTTGGATCTTTATGTCGGAGAAGATGCATCTTTAAATGACCTTTCTGAGTGCTTCGATAATCACACTGACTACATTTAAACATATTAACTTCCTCTGGATCCTTATGTCGGAGAAGGTGCGTCTTTAAACTAAATTTGTGAATGCTTTGATAATCACACTGACTACATTTAAACATATTAATTTCCTCTGGATCCTTATGTCGGAGAAGATGCCTCTTTAAATTACCTTTCTGAATGCTTTGATAATCACAATGACTACATTTAAACATATTAATTTCCTTTGGATCTTTATGTCGGAGAAGATGCGTCTTTAAATGACCTTTCCGAATGCTTTGATAATCACACTGACTACATTTAAACATATTATCTTCCTCTGGATCCTTATGTCGGAGAAGGTGTCTCTTTAAATTACCTTTCTTAATGCTTTGATAATCACACTGACTACATTTAAACATATTAATTTCCTTTGGATCTTTATGTCGGAGAAGATGCATCTTTAAATGACCTTTCTGAGTGCTTCGATAATCACACTGACTACATTTAAACATATTAACTTCCTCTGGATCCTTATGTCGGAGAAGGTGCTTCTTTAGATTACTTCTGTCAATGCTTTGATAATCACACTGGCTACATTTAAACATATTAACTTTCTCTGGATCCTTATGTCGGAGAAGGTGCCTCTTTAAACTACCTTTTTGAATGCTTTGATAATCACACTGACTACATTTAAACATATTAACTTCCTCTGGATCCTTATGTCGGTGAAGGTGCCTCTTTAAATCACCTTTCCGAATGCTTCGATAATCACATTGATCACATTTAAACTTAACTTTTCCTAAACCCTTACTAAGGCGGTGTTTGTATACAATTCTTTGCCGAAGTATCCCCAAGTCATTTTTATCTTTCACGTCAAGTTTCTGACTAACCCGGTTGTGGCGCTGCTGTTGGATCTGGAGTATGCAATCTTGATGTTCGTCAATGCTGCAATAGAGAAAAACGATGTTAAGTTATATTAATCGTACCAGTTAATTTATCAGCAATATTACCATATACAGGAACAATTATTTGAATGTCTAACCGAATAGGCGATTTTTCTCGAACCAGCTAAATAACAAAAAATTGAACATTCAGAATGAGCGCCAATTGTTTTGATTTAGTCAACCATTTGATTGGGCTCCTCAATCTCGTAGAACTGTTTCAAACGCAAATTATTCCATCAATTGAATTGGGCAACACTTGGTTTCTATGGCTGTCCAACCCACAATATCAGATTGGGATGGAAATTTTTAGAGACACTGCAAACGGATCTATTACGTATAGTTGGTATCAGCGTGACGTCCACCCCTTTACATGGCGCTTAAGACGGTTTTTGATTGTCTCGGGCGCCAGCCTAAGATATTTTGAGTGGCTTAGGGTCCACTATTGCCTGTCGAGTTAGCTTTTATACAGTGGAGAAAATCATTCCAGGTATTCAGGTTGGTAGGCACATAGTCCAAATAAAACAAACGAATATTGCAAAAAAAACAGGTGATTGTTCGTGTTTGTTAAAATCACTTTATATTCAAAGATACTAGACCAAACCCTCCAAATCAACGGGGCAGTGATTCGGCGCGATCGACAGAAAGATATTATTATCTTTTTAATAGTTTTACAACCGCCACTCGGAAAAATGATTGTACGGTATCGGTATCGACTACGGTCTCGGTCCCTCGAACACCCGGTATAAGTAACGGTCTCGGTAGTAACAACGGTAACGATATTGTTGCACTTCCCAGTTACAGCGGTGAGCATATACAAGTAATGTGTGTGAGTGGGAGAGGCTGTTAGGCAGATCCCATGGTACAAATAAACAAGGTATGATATTTAGCCGTTTAAATTTCATACGGCACGCGCCGTAACGTTATCGCGTGAGAGATATTTTAAATTGATATGGAGATGCATGTTGTTATTAGCTCCTGGATGTTATTTTTGCCAAGTAAAAATATGCTATAAATACAATATTTGTATCTCTCAGTGAAACATAATTGAACACAGAATTAAACTAATTAAAAACCCATTGTTTTTATGAAAATATGTAGTATTAATGAGAGTCAATGGAGTGTTTTAGTATTATTTGCTGTTAAAACGGTTTGTTGGTAAAATGAAAAATTATAATCATAGTATTTATATTTATTTCTCTTTTCAAAAGTTTATGGTAGCCAAAACGTCTTCCTTCAATGGCAAAGCTACAATGTGTAGGAAGATATAACTATTCCAAGATGCTTTTAATGCCAAGAGCACTACCATAAAATGACAGAATGTAAAAAAAAACTATATGTACGAGTACTGCTCGGAAGAACATGACATTCAGAAATGCCCCAAAACAGCGAAAGTGTTCAAATTGTACTACTGCAAATGAGAAGTACAAAACCAAATATAGTGTGTGCCATGAAGCAAGCAGTTTCCAGTGCCCATCATACAAATATCTAATAGAAATACTAAGAAGTAAAATAGATTACGGTGAACTGTAATGGCGGTACAACAAGAAACGAAAGTACTTAATATACCGGCAAATCTGCAAGACAATATTAACATTCACGAAAACATTGACTGTGATAAGGTAGCTTCTGAGGTAAACATTAAAGATAAACTTTTAAGTAGCATACGTTGCAAAAGTCTGGTGTAAGTATGGATAAAATCACTTTTGTTAATAATAGTACGAATTATGTTATGACTAGCGTGTATCGACCACCATCTACCAATTCGCATTCCTTTCTTACAGATCTTGAACTGTGCTGTATAGAAACTCTTAAATACAATATAGAACTGTTTCTAGGTGATATATCAACATCAATATTCTTGAATGAACTGATCTTGTTAACTCATATCCGTCAATGTTAAATCATTATGGTTTTAAATCGTTAATAAATGGTCCCACATGAGTAACACAAACATATGAACATGGTTCCTGTTTGGATCATGTATTTTTGAGAATAACGTTAACAACTTAACGACTGAAACAATCTTTGTATGTTATATAGTCTGATCTGACTGACCATTTCCCAACAATGGTGAATATTTATAATAATTGCAATAGAAAAAACATACCGCCTCTATAATATTTAGAGATATTTTTGTTGACATACTATGTAAACAAAAATATCTCTACATTAAATTTTCAAACCTTTGATACGATTGTTTCAAGGGAAGGTTGGTCAGGGGGTAACCAGTGTGGATGATGCCTATTCTACGATGATGCCTATTCTACGCCCACTGTTGCAGAGCTTAAACAAGTAGCCCTGCAGAGGTGGGCATAGAATAATCCTGCACGGGGAACACAGTGACGGTAAAAGTCCGTCAAGTGCCGAAGCACTAGGACCTTCAGTCCGGTTGCTTGTTATAGCCCTGCAGAGGTGGGCGTAGAATAATCCTGCACTGGGAACACAGTGACGGTAAAAGCCCGTTAAGTGCCCAAGCACTAGGTCCTTCAGTCGGGTTGCTTGTTTAAGCTCTGCAGCAGTGGGCGTAGAATAGCTCTGCGTAGCACCAAGACCTTCAGTCGGGTTGCTTGTTGAAGTCCTGAGACCTTCAGTCTATCAGCTTCAAGTTACTTTTTGCTTCAGCCTTCAGCTATTGTACTATTTTTATTTGCTAGTCACGTGTATCTTCTTTTATTTTGTTGGTAACGAAGTATTCCTAGTATTTCAGTGTAATTATTTCTTTGGATTGATATTTTCCACCTTTTTCCTCACTCACTGGTCCTCATCTTAGCGTGAAATGAGTTGAGCACCAGGTGCACAGTTTCAGTTTCAGTTTTTCTATAGTTCTCCTCGATTACCATGATTTAATTTGAGTTTCTTATATCAGTGTCTTGTGGACTATCATCTTAGCGTGAAATGAGATGAGTGTTCGGCAGGACCGGATTGAATTGATTTCTTATGTAATCTGGTATAAATAATTACTTTAGATATTTTCTTAATCACCTTCGATTCTATTTGTTGATTTCACTCCTCCGTTATTCATGATTTCATTTCAGTTTTCGATGTCAGTGTCTTTTGAATTATCATCTTAGCGTGAAATGGGATGAGCATTCAACAGGGCCGGATTTGATGGATTTCTTTGTTATACCTTCGTATACATCATGACTTGTCTCTAGTTTTTTTTTAATTTACTTTGGATCTTTTTTACTACTACCCCCAGTAGACCACTATACCCGGATTTGACTTAATACCTTACCTTGACGTTATTTTGCTTTGCTTATTTTATTAGCTTTGCTGAAAGTCTGATTACAGACTATTATTACCTGATTTGACTTGATTTAGTTGCCATTTGTTTATGTTTTTCCTTTGCTTTGCTTTTATTGTGTTATTTACCTTACCTTGATTATTACCTTGCTTACCTTGTTGCTATTACTTTGATTTGATTATTAGTTAACTTTGGGTACGTTTTTTGCCTAGGTCAATTGGAAAAGTCTCGATGTCTTTTGCCAATACGGTTGTCACCGGATTTGTACCTAGAGTCCAATTGCGTACCGTACCTTACCTTTGCCTACCTATTTGTTTGGTTGATTTATTACTCTATTTTTGGGTTTTGTTTTTGGGTGTCCAGGTCATTAGGCAGAGTCTTGATGTCTTTGGCCTTTACAGTTGTTACTGGATTTGTATCTGGACCCAAATCTTACCTTACCTTACCTTTGCTTACGTCATTATCTTTTTATTATTCTTTTATCTCACTTGTAGGTCTGTTTTTACATAGGTCATTTGGCAAGTCTCCATGTCTTTAGCCAATACGGTTGCTAACGGATTTGTACCTATTGTCCAAATACTTACCTACTTACCTCGACTTACCTTTTTTTCCTTTTTACTTTGTATCTTTCTTCTGCCTTTCTTCATTGTTTTCCTCCTTATGGCAACTAATAGCTTAATGTTAGCTACTTTATATACAGCCTTCTTTTTTTTGTTATACAAGAGGCTGAGGGGCCGTGGGTGCCCCTGGGTGGCGTTTTGCCGTCTTTTGTTAGAATGTTCGTTCTGCTGAAGGCAGATTTGCGGGCAGAGTTATATTGTGGGGGGTGGCTGTCTGACCCCTGATTCAGTCTGCACTTCGATGCAGCACAGGGGAGGGCGAAACTACTGCTTATGACCTCGTCCGCAGGTCTTGTGTGATACGCCAGGCCAGGAGCAGTGCCGCCTTTCGGAACACCCTAATTAGATTTTCCTGTTGAAGGCTGTGGTACATTTAGTTGTCATCGACAGGTTTGTATCTTTTAGTTTGGTGTGTACTAAAATACACTCCCTTTGTCTGGTGGAGCATCTGGGTTACAGCTATTTTTTTGTTGTTGATATTGATTATCTTTATTTTTCTTTTCACCTTTCAAGTACTGCTGTGTATTTGCCTTCCTTGGGTCTTTCTTGTGGGTGCGAGGTTGTACCGCGAGTTTGTTTGTATGAGGTTAGTACACGAGGTTCGCCAAGACACGTTTGGTTGTACGCAATGCTAGCTTAAGTCCGATATCCATCGAGTTCGCTTTTTTTGGACCGCTATACCGTACAAACAGCTCGGGGTCACATCCTTTCCTCTCTCGGAGTCTCCATGGGTTGTCAGCTGCGGAACAGTGCTTGAAATTATTATTAATTATTTTTTATTACTTACTTTATTACTTACTCTTACGTTATTTGTAACTATATTTGATAAAACACTTCGGGAGTGTTCCGGCCCCTGCTTATTTCTTTTTTTTGTGTATGAATACTTAAATTATTGTGTGATTTGCTTTACTTAGCTAATGAGGCTTCTTGTGCTTGATTATCGTTGGTCAATTTCCTTTAGGAAATTCCCCTCCTTTCCTAGGAGAGGGGGAGGGGAGTTGTGACAATCCGATTTTGTCACAAATGAACTCTTAGAATCTAATGCCTTATATCACAGCCTGACTTGTATTGTGTCGTTTAAAAAAATTGAATTTTGCCTTTTAAAACGATGTTTGCTTCCCTGTATAAAGTAGAACTACCTGCTCGCTCCGAAAGAGAGAGACCAGTTCACACACTAGCGGCGACACGGAATGAAGTTTTTAGAGCAATGCCCATTCAATTGCAGATGCTCCAAGCCAAGAGAAATGAAACAGATGCACCCAAATTTAGTTTTACATAAGCAGTCAATTCGAAAATCCTACAATTCACTAAAAATTGTTTAAAGAAAACCCAAGTCCTAAGATATCCTTGCCATTCTCGGAGCAAACGGCCATTAATGTTATGGCCCACACATGTGCAGAAAAAGAATATTAACCTAGAAAATTCATCAGTCAATTTGACAGATTATCATAAAAATGGTAAAACAAACAAAATAAATATATTAATTGAATCACACAATCAAACACCAGAATAAGTCTCAGATAGTGTATTCCAGGGAGATATGTGATTTAAAATGGGAGGATAATGTAGCTTTGCTCGGTCAAAGACAACGAAAACAGAGGCCGTTGACCTTAGGTATGTATTTACTTTATACAGGGTCATTTGTTAAAAGACACCATACACATTAGATTAAATTAGTTCATTTGTGACAAAATCGGATTGTCACAACGGCTAGTTATGATTTTGTGCAAAAGGTTTTAAATGCTGTTGAAGTCGCTACTGAAACTAAGACTCCAAGCAATAAAAACTAGGGATGACCGATGAAATAAAAAGAAAGTTATTATTGGGGCCACCTAATATTGAAGAGAACAATAAGTATATAGCCTATATAAATAAAGTAAATTAATTAATTAATAAATGTAAAGATGACTACTATAAAAGAGATAGAAAGCAGTAAGGGTGATATTAGAAAAGTTATAATTTGATATCTGAAGCAGCAAATGAAAAAAAGGAGTAAAAATAAGAATAATATTTAACTTAAAAATAACTATATGCCTTTTTCTGATGACAAAGAAATGACCAACTATTGTAATAGTTTTTTCGTCAACGTTGGTCAAAATATGTTTGATAAAATAGGAAATCCAGATGAACCATTTGTGGATAATTATCGCTCCGTAAATTTCATGTTTTTAACACGTGTAAGAGAATGTGATATAGTTAAACAGAAAAGTTTTTTGAAAACAATTGCGCCCCAGGCGTTGACGGCATAGAATCCAAGTTCATAAAACATTCTCACTTACATCTATTGAAACCTTTGATCCATATAAGTAATTTGATCTTTAAATCAGGCATAGTCCCAGGCACTTTAAAACAACAATAGTAACTCCATTTCATAAAGCCAGAGACAAAACCGATATAAATAATTTTAGGCCAATTAGTGCCAATAATACATTTGCGAAAATTTTTGAAAAATGCCTTAAGGAAAGGCTAATTACATTTTGGGAAAGTAATAATATCCTCTTAAAAAAAACAGTTCGGATTCATCAATCGACTAAGTACCACAGATGCCATGTATGAGCTAAATAAACAGATCACTGACCATCTAAATGTCTGTCAGTATTTCAGGATTTAGCAAAGGCCTTTGATACTATTTCTCATAATAAACTCCTTGAGGTATTAAACTCCTATGGGGTGCGAGGCACAGCGTTGGAGGTCTTCAGAAGCTATCTTCATGAGAAAGCTCAAATATTAAAAGTTGGTGATGTTACCAGTGAGCCCTGAGTTGTTAAAATAGGCGTCCCGTAGGGCACTGTGTTAGGCCCTATTTTATTCATAACATACAGGGCGACTCGGATCTAAATGTACATACATCACCAGGAGATAGTGGACATCTTGGGGGTTCTAAATAATCTATCTTTAGTGGGTCCATCTTTCCTCGTTACTTAGATACAGAGTGTTTTATAAGGTTTGGCTCATTTTTGTTTTTGCCATAATTCTTTTAGCACCCGGTATAAAATGTTCATATTCGGTGGAAATATTTTGAGTAGCTATCGCTTCAAAATGCCGTATGAAAATTTTTTGAAATTCAGGTCCGGACTTTAAAAACAAGACTGATTTCATTTTTTTAAATTCAACACCCTGTATATCATATTTTTGTCAGTTTTATTTTTTATTTGAAAAACGCATAAAAAACTAATTCCAATGACATACTTATCAAAATCCCCGCACTCGCCGCTCAGCCATAATAAATTGCTCTTCTTTAGATGTTGAAACACATACAAAATAATAACTGTTTTTATAACGACAATAATACCAATAATAAGAAATAAACCAAAGTAATAAAATAGCGGCGTGTTAAAATTTGAAAATTTTCAATTCAATTTGACTCCATGGCTCGGCACCTCAGAACAACGAAATATTGGGGGGCAACAAAACATAATAAGTCATTGTCAGTTGTAACCTGTCAGATTTTTGGGCATTACGAGGATATTTTTGTTAAACATTTCCTTCTCGTTTAAAATGCCCCATCAATTTTCAAACCAAGAATACGCTGATATAATATTTGTATATGGATTTTGCGATGGTAACGGGCGAGCCGCTTCTCGAGAGTATGAATTAAGGTGTCCTGGAAGATGTCCAAACCATCAAACATTTTCAAATGTATTTTCTTTTGTTCGTGAACAAGGACATTTTCCGACACAAAATAATATTGATCAGCCTGTAAGACACCCAGTTCAACAGGAAGAAGGCATTTTAAATTTGATTGAAGAAAATCCAAAAACATCCACAAGGAAAATTGCTAGACGTCTGCATATAACGCAAAAATTAACCCATTCAACAATAAAAAAAGAAGGCTTATATCCTTATCATATCCAAGAGGTACAAAGGTTGGAAACAGGTGATTATGCTAACCGTTTGGTTTTTTGTCAGTGGATTAGGAGGCACCAAAGAAATATTCACCGGACTTTGTGGACCGATTAAGCTCAGTTTACCAGAGATGGAGTCAACAATTCCAGAAATTGTCATCTATGGTCTCTAGAAAATCCAAATGCTATTAGGCAGTCGCACTCGCAACATAGATTTTTCATAAATGTTTGGGCAGGTATAATCAATGGTAAATTGATTGGCCCACACATCTTTGAAGAAAGATTAGATGGAAACCAATATTTACACTTTTTGGAAAACATTTTGCCAAATCTTCTCCAAAATGAGAATGTTAATTTAAGAGGAATGTATTTCCAACACGATGGAGCCCCTCCACATTATGCAAGAATTGTTTCAGAACTTTTAAACAATAGATATCCCAACAGATGGATAGGTCGTGGGGGGCCCCATTCTTGGCCAGCAAGATCTCCCGACTTTAACCCGCTGGACTTCTTTTTTTGGGGGTATATGAAAAATTTAGTTTACGAGGAAGAAATTAATACACGGGACCAGCTCTTGCAACGCATTATCACTTCATTTCAGGAAATAAAAAATAGACCAGGTGTAATCAGAAGTGCAGTTTCAAATTTAAATATCAGAGGAAGAAAATGTGAAGAAGTTAATGGTGGGCATTTTGAAAATATTCTCAAATAATTATGTTTTTGTTATTTTTGTTATTATTGGTATTATTGTCGTTATAAATCAAATCAAATCAAATCAAAACATGCTTTATTATCATAAAAATACAAGGTATTCATAGACAAAGCTTTTTTGGAGTATAAAGAAATATAAATCATAGAACATAAAATAAAAAACAAAATAAAAGCAATTAATAACACCTACAGAGACAATAATGTAGTAATACACACAATAATAAAAAAAAACAAAACATAACATATTTAATGGGTTCAATAGTTATTGTTACAAAAAAGAGTAAAACAGATTAAAAGTCAAAATAAATAAATAAATAAATAAAAAATAAACTCTGCCAACCAACATGCTCATATAGAAACCAAAACAAAAACAAAAATTGTCCATCCAGTCTCACAGGGCAATACATCAGGACCAGTCATCCAAATAATACTCTGTTAAACTATAATAGGCTTTCTCCTTAAGAAGAGACGCTGCAGATCTTTTGAATTGTATCTGTGTTGGAGACTGCTTTATACCTTCAGGGAGGTGATTAAATATTTTAATGCTTTCATAAATTAAAGAGTTCTTGGTGAGTGTGCTTTTGGGAATCGGTACTGGAAAATTATTTTGTCTCGTATTATAGGTATTACGAGAAGCAATGCTGCTAACATTGTAATATTTTTTAAATATGAGGCAAACAGTCTCAAGTATAAACAAGCAAGGTAGCGTTAAATTTCCCTGCTGTTTAAACAGTAGCCTGCAAGAATCTCGAGATTTTGCCCTGCATATATACCTTATTGCTCTTTTTTGCAAGACAAATGCTGAATTAAATAAATATTGGTTACAGAATCCCCAGAAAGCAATTCCATATCTTAAATGGCTTTCCACAAGCGAGAAATAAACTGATTTGGAGATTGACTTTCCCAACTCATTGGACACGATCCTAACCGCATAACATCCCTTTGCTAGTTTCTTATTTAGAGCTTCCACGTGTTTATGAAACTTTAACTTATTGTCAATCAGAATACCAAGGAACTTAATAAATTGTTTACTCTCTATTTCTGAGCCATTGAGAGTAAGATTGTCACATAGAAATCTGAAACTAAGTACACTTGTTTTGTTAACATTTAAACATAAACGGTTTGCATCACACCATTCTTTGACCTTCCCCAGATCATCAGCGACAATGTTTAACAAAATATCCTGTCGGGTGTGGGACCATAAAATTGTAGTGTCATCTGCGTATACTGTAAATTGTCCCTGTATATTTAGTGCTGCTAGGTCATTTACATAAAGTAAGAACAGGATAGGACCAAGTATAGATCCCTGTGGGACCCCATTCTTTATGATGAGAACATCCGACAAATCACAGCCCGACCTAACCAGCTGCCTTCTCTCAGAAAGGAATGACTCGAACCATTGAAGCGCAACACCCCTAAAGCCGTAACGATAAAGTTTCTCCAACAGTATCCTGTGACTGACACAGTCAAAGGCCTTAGAAAAATCACAAAAGACTGCCGCGGCTACATCTCCTCCATTCAGACGCAGATATAAGTCCTCCAGAAGGCTAAACATAGCCTCACGTGTACCCAAGCCCTCCTGGAAGCCGAACTGATATTTGCTTAATATCCTGTGTTTCTTCACAAAAGTTATCATTCTTAACTTGACCAGTGACTCTATGACCTTCGACAATGAAGGCAGCAATGAAATGGGCCGCAGGTTTGCCGGATCATCCGCGTCACCTCCCTTAAATAATGGATTTACCACTGCTAATTTCAGACAAGGCGGAAAGGAGCCAGTGTCAAACGAAACATTTATTGACTCAACCAGAACCCTGAGAGCCTCATCAGGGAGCGCGTCTAAAATTCTAATAGATATCTCATTAATACCAGAGGTCTTCTTATTCTTGATTCCCCTAAATATAGTCCTCACTTCATCGAGATCAGTGTGAGACATGTAAAAAGAGTCGGGGATAGATACATGCTGAAGATAAGATAGAGGATCAATATTTGCTTTTAAATCCTTCGTTATTTGTTCAGCAACATTACAGTAAAAGTAATTAAGCGAGTTAAGGTCAAAAACCACCTGATTACCTACAGAGGCACCCCTTAGATCATTGATAATATTCCAATGTTCCTTGGCCCTATTATGGGATCTGTCTATTCTCTCTTTATAATATAGTTCTTTGGCAGCTTTTATTACTCTTCTATATATACTTCTGTATTTAACAAAATAGTCAAGGAAAAACAGTTATTATTTTGTATGTGTTTCAACATCTAAAGAAGAGCAATTTATTATGGCTGAGCGGCGAGTGCGGGGATTTTGATAAGTATGTCATTCGAATTAGTTTTTTATGCGTTTTTCAAATAAAAAATAAAACTGACAAAAATATGATATACAGGGTGTTGAATTTAAAAAAATGAAATCAGTCTTGTTTTTAAAGTCCGGACCTGAATTTCAAAAAATTTTCATACGGCAGTTTGAAGCGATAGCTACTCAAAATATTTCCACCGAATATGAACATTTTATCCCGGGTGCTAAAAGAATTATGGCAAAAACAAAAATGAGCCAAACCTTATAAAACACTCTGTATCTAAGTAACGAGGAAAGATGGACCCACTAAATTTAGAACCCCCAAGATATCCACTATCTCCTGGTGATGTATGTACATTTAGATCCGAATCACCCTGTATATTAATTCTTTAACAAACAAAAACCTTAAATGGGAACAACATGAAGTTAAAGCTTACAAATAATATTAGAAAATTAGTGCATACGTTCTATATTCTAGGAGATATATTGACTAAAAAGCTCCAAATTAATGTTTATAACGCTCTCATAGTCACTGTTATATGGTCCTATCAAGGGGTGGCTTATATTACATATTTAAAATAATTGAATGTTGTTCAAAACTATATACTTAAAATAATCGTTGGAAAAAATAAACGGTTTTCTACTCAACTTTCATACTCTGAAGAAATCCTATTCGTTGTTTATATGTATTGGGTATAAAACCAATAAACATCTGATAATTCCAAATAGTAACAGAAATTTAAATTTAGGAAGTATAAACTGCCTTGCACCTAAGGTTTTTATTATCATACCAACTGATTTAAAGGGTGTTACCAACGTGAGGTAATACAATCATAAGACGTGTAGAACTTATATTTTCTCTAACTGGCAGAAATTTCACGAATTGTTCGAAACATTACTTTATTACCAATGAAAAGAAGGAAAAATGCACTTTTGAGATAATTATAAATTTTCCTGGTAGTTTTAGTGTTAGACTGTGTTTCTTTCTTTTTGTTTAATAGTATCACATATGACTGACTTGATTTGTTATTATATTAAAAGATTTTGTTTGCACATATAGATGTGTTACAGCTTCTCGGTGCAAACTTATACCAAAGTTGTAGAATGAACAATGCCTGAATATTTTCTGTACATGTAATTTTCTGAATGTAATTCAAATTGGTTGGTTAATCAATTAATTGTAATTATCAAAACCAATTGTAATTAATTTTATATAAAACATAGATTAAGGCTAAAATAGCTTATAAACAAATAAAAGTTATATTGTATAATACAGGCCGTTTCAAAATATGTGCAAAAAATTTGAAGAGGTTAGTCTCAAAAGCGCATTTACAGGGAGGGGCGAGAATGGGGGTAATTACCCCCCTTATGACTTTTGATTTTTACACTTTTTGTTGCTATTGCCCAGGCAGAATAATAATATGATGAAATTGGCTGTTAATGCTTAATTTTTAAAATACAGGGTGTCCGGTAAGTACCACGTAATTTCTGAGGAGCATACAGAGGAGGTCAAAATAACCCTAATTTGGATTAACGGAGACACAGAGCCCCAATTGGGTTACCCAGCGATTTACTTTTTTGGCTCTAACTTTTGAACCGACTAGTATAATTTAGGCCATAAGTCACCTGTTAAATGTCAACTTGAGACAGAACACAATCATGCAGGTATTATCAAACCTCGCATGATATTCCCTATTTTTTACGGCAAAGCACTACAGGATTAATCCTTTATGGCGTTCTGCGAGCTTTGCGTGTGCGAAGGAAACGACTCACGCTGTTCTTGAATTTTTGGAGATTATACTCGTTGGGAACACGGCCTCAGGGAGGTCGCTCCAGAGTGATGACGTTCTCCAGATGAAATAATTTTTAAACAGTGTCGTTCGAGGGACACTAAGCTGAACCACGTACGGGTGGGCTGCAGTGGCTCGTCGTGTATCTCAACCATGCACCGCTCTGGGTGGAATCAAGCGGGAAACCTCAGTTGAGCACCTGCCATGAAAATAATTGTAAAATAGACTCAAGTCGCCAACCTGCCTTCGATGTTCAAGGCTTTCCAGGTTGTTTGTCTTGGCTCTTCTTTAAATGGAATCTAGCAATCTCAGGTATGTTTAGGAGCAGAGCCCGAAATATGCGAACAGTAAAAAGTAAAGTAAACTAAAGTAAAGTAAAGTATATATTTCGCTTTATAATATTACAAACATTGATTTATATACAATGGTCAATATTGTAAGCACGTCACTGTAAGTTAGAAAAAAAAAAAAAAAAAATATATATATATATATAAGGTTTTTTAAAGTATTGGGGTATCAGTCATTGGAGGGCCATATAAGTAAAACCTCTTTTTTACTACGCCGAGCTTTCGAAAATCTTTATTTTCTTTTTCAAGGCTACAAAACAGAGAAGCAATAATTATTATAACATGAAAAGTGACAATTTTTTTAAAAATAAATCTATTACCTTGGGTGCAAATTGGGTATTAATTGCAAAGTTAGGCATTATTACAACAGGAAAATATAGAAAAGCATCGGAAAATCACCTAGAAACAGTCAATCATAGTTTTACATCACTGTACATGTGTTTGACTGATTGTTCGAGAATTTTTACTTTTTTTGTACAATTTTTTAAAATAACTCGGTTACTCCCGACATACCTACGTTGCTGAAGGCAGGTAACCCAAGAACCAAGGAAAGGAAACATCTGTCACATGCTACCCCACAAATAGTTACTTGGATCACCGTCCAACAGGTGGCGACTGCAGAAAATCCCGATATCTGTTGTTAAAGGTAGGTAACACCAAAGAACCACGGAAGGGAAACACCTGTCACCTGCGTCCCCAATATGGTCACTTGGATCACCGTTCAATAGGTGGCGACTCTAGAAAATCGAGGTGAAGGTTTGATAAACGCCCGCGAGAGGTCACTGTCACTGACCCCCGAAACGAGTTTAATATTTACAGATATCGTGCATTGTAGGAAACGAAACTCACCTTGCCAGTTAGTAGGTCACGTTTGCTACAACTCACAACTCTGTTGTTAGATGGCTGTGTCGAGATTTTCTGCGTTTTGATAGTGAAAACATCTATTGTTACATTATTATCCCTAAACCAGGTTACATTAAGAGAGCTATTTGGTGAGAAGGAGTCACTAGAGTAAAGGTAGGTAACACCAACGAACCACTGAAAGGAAACATCTGTCACATGCACCCCTAATATGGTTCCTTGGATCACCGTCTAATAGGTGGCGAGTCTAGAAAATCGAGGTGAAAGTTTGATGAATGCCCGCGAGAGGTCACTGTCACTGACCCCCGAAACAAGTTTCATATTTACAGATATCGCGCATTGTAGAAAACGAAATCCACCCTGCCACCTAGTAGATCACGCTTGCCACACAACACCACTCTGTTATTAGATGGAAGTGTAGAGATCTATTTCACACCCATGTCACTGTGGGGGTGAAATTGATCTCCCTTATCGATTTTCTTTGATAATTTTTTTTAAAAGTAATTGTAATGTATTTATATAGCATTTAGTAATTGTCAGGTGGTGATTTACAATCAATGTACCTACATTAAGAAATTGTTTAGTTAAAAATCTAGTGGTAAAACGAAAAAGCTAACATACATGAATATAATTCTGAAGTAGTTCTTTTGTCTCTCAATAGCAAAACACAGTTTGCAGATAGTATTGGTGATGCCGATTATTAGAAAGTGATATTATTCATTTGAAAGTGATTTTTTGGGGAATGAAGCAGTTATATAAAATGTAACTATGTCATCATAATTTAAGTATAAGGTCCTGTTTATAATTAATATGAGGTAACGTTGATTTCCTGTGCTTTGATAGTGAAAACATCTATTATTGTATTATTATCTTAACACTACGTTTCATTAAGAGAGCTATTCTGTGAGAAGGAGTCACTAGAGTTTATAGTAATTAAATGAGCATATATTGCACTTAGATCTGAGATGTCTCTTTTTTTATTTAAACAATTCGGTGCTAAATGGGTTTCTGCCATCTCTAAGAATAGCCTTTTTGTTAAGTTGTTCTCTGTGTGTAATGTTGATACCGCCGAATAGTCAGGTTCATGTCCCGTATCTTGGACATGTTCCGATAGTGCGCATGATCGTTTTTTTAATCTGCAGTCACTTTTATGTGATGTTAAACGATCTTTCAAAACACGTGACGTTTGCCCTATGTAAACCTGGTTACAGGAAGAGCAAGGAATACTATATACCACTCCTGACATTTGTATAGTATTTATTTTGTCTTTTAGTTTGGTAAACAGGTTACCTACTTTTTTTGGATATTTTTGTGTGATTTTAATTGTAGGGATGGATTTGAACACTTTGATTATTTTGGTAGTGACAGTAGTGATAGCCGGAAGGGCATAGTAATATAAAATTCTATTTTGAGAAGCAAAAGCTGATATATCAGGAGAAATACCCCTCACACTCTTTGCCCGTGGTGCAATGATCGAGCCTGTATTATAAATTAATTTTTTTAAAAGTTTTTTTGGATATGAATTTTCTAACAATGTGTTATACAGTCTGTCCAAATTCCTTTGTTTGAAAGAGTGATGACAAATTTTGGTTATCCTAGACTTAAGTGCCAACACTAAGTTTATTTTCATTTTTTCTGTATGATACGAATGGTAATTCATATACCTGCCTGAATTGGTAGGTTTTATGTACCAATCTAAAATGACTTGGTTGGTTTCAGTCCGGATTAATTTAGTGTCAAGAAAAGGTACGCTCATGTTTTGTTCTTCTTCAATTGTGAATTGTATGTAACTATTGTAGCTGTTGAAAACAGTTAAAATTTCATCTTTTTTATCCAAAGGTATGGCGCAGACTATATCATCCACATATTTCTTTATAAAAGGTAAATGAAAGGATAATTGTGAAATGCATGTATCCAGGAGATCGTCCATTACAAACTGGGCGAGTATAGGGGATAATGTTGCTCCCATTGGAGTACCTAAAATTTGCTTGAAAAAGTTGTTATTAAATTGAAAATATGTTAATTGAAAAATGAATTCTATAATTTCGAAAAATTGATTTTTAGGTATTGTTGTGAGTTGGGATATTACCTACCATCTAGCTTCAATACTTTTTTTCACTAATCCAAGAGGTATATTACTATATAAAGAAATTACATCCAGACTAATTAGTACATTGTTGTCTGGAATCTGTTTTTCGTTCATAAATTCTGAAAATTGAAAGGAGTCATATGTATAGTACTCGTTGTCCTTGTTGTAGGATTGTGTTAAAATATCAGCAATAAAAGATGATAGTTTGCTGTTAGGAGCATTAATTGATGATATAATAGGTCTTAATGAAGGAGTGGGTTTGTGGATTTTTGGCAAACCATAAAATTTTGGTGATGTTTGATTATAAATTGTAAGAGCCTTGGATTGTTGTTCATCAACAAAACCTCTCTTTTTTAAATTAGATGCTATTTTATTGGCTTTCTGCTTGATATTCTTTTCAATAAAACTAAAAAATTCCTAAAGGAAAATGAAGAACTTTTTGTAACTAGGGCAGACAAGGGTAACGTAACGGTCATAATGCTAAAAGATACTTACATTTCAAAATCACAAGAAATCTTACAAGATAGAAAATACTATCAACCATTAGCACGTGACCCTACATCTACCTTTCAGCACCTGACAATTACTAAATGCTATATAAATACATTACAATTACTTTTAAAAAAATTTATCAAAGAAAATCGATAAGGGAGATCAATTTCACCCCCACAGTGACATGGGTGTGAAATAGATCTCTACACTTCCATCTAATAACAGAGTGGTGTTGTGTGGCAAGCGTGATCTACTAGGTGGCAGGGTGGATTTCGTTTTCTACAATGCGCGATATCTGTAAATATGAAACTTGTTTCGGGGGTCAGTGACAGTGACCTCTCGCGGGCATTCATCAAACTTTCACCTCGATTTTCTAGACTCGCCACCTATTAGACGGTGATCCAAGGAACCATATTAGGAGTGCATGTGACAGATGTTTCGTTTCAGTGGTTCGTTGGTGTTACCTACCTTTACTCTAGTGACTCCTTCTCACCAAATAGCTCTCTTAATGTAACCTGGTTTAGGGATAATAATGTAACAACAGATGTTTTCACTATCAAAACGCAGAAAATCTCGACACAGCCATCTAACAACAGAGTTGTGAGTTGTGGCAAACGTGACCTACTAACTGGCAAGGTGAGTTTCGTTTCCTACAATGCACGATATCTGTAAATATTAAACTCGTTTCGGGGGTCAGTGACAGTGACCTCTCGCGGGCGTTTATCAAACCTTCACCTCGATTTTCTAGAGTCGCCACCTATTGAACGGTGATCCAAGTGACCATATTGGGGACGCAGGTGACAGGTGTTTCCCTTCCGTGGTTCTTTGGTGTTACCTACCTTTAACAACAGATATCGGGATTTTCTGCAGTCGCCACCTGTTGGACGGTGATCCAAGTAACTATTTGTGGGGTAGCATGTGACAGATGTTTCCTTTCCTTGGTTCTTGGGTTACCTGCCTTCAGCAACGTATGTCGGGAGTAACCGAGTTATTTTAAAAAATTGTACAAAAAAAGTAAAAATTCTCGAACAATCAGTCAAACACATGTACAGTGATGTAAAACTATGATTGACTGTTTCTAGGTGATTTTCCGATGCTTTTCTATATTATCCTGTTGTAATAATGCCTAACTTTGCAATTAATACCCAATTTGCACCCAAGGTAATAGATTTATTTTTAAAAAAATTGTCACTTTTCATGTTATAATAATTATTGCTTCTCTGTTTTGTAGCCTTGAAAAAGAAAATAAAGATTTTCGAAAGCTCGGCGTAGTAAAAAAGAGGTTTTACTTATATGTCCCTCCAATGACTGATACCCCAATACTTTAAAAAACCTTGTTTTCCAACTAGTCAGTCAAAAAGACTACCCTTCCAATTTGTTATATATATATATATATATATATTTATGCAATTGTATATAAAATATAAGCTATATAAATAAAATAAATAAATAAAATTCAGTTTATGTAGTATCACCTTGAAAAAAAGTCTTTTATTGAGTAGAAGCACCTTTCCATAAGAAATATCTTAACCTTTTTCTTAACACTATTTAAGTCATCATTTTCATTGAAGCATTTATGGACGTACAAAGCATGATTAAAAGCTTTAATTCCTATATATCGCGGGTTCTGCTGCCCGATGCTCAATCTAGAGAACGGCAGCTCAAGAGCCTCGCTATAGCGGGTATTATGTGTATGTATAGCGGATCGCTTTTGCCACATGCTGCTATTTTGTTTTATGTATATTAAAAGTGAGTAGATGTATAAGGATGGAAATGACATTATTTTTAATTTTCTAAATAAGTTAGAGCAAGATTCTCTAGCCCTCCCATTCGTCATACAGTGTGGCCCAAATTGGGCCTACATGTATGGGGATCTTGGAAACTATAGAAGATAGAGAAACGGTTAAATGGGGAAAGTTTTTGACAATTATATTTCTAACTGAAAACCGTTTAGTACGCGACCCTATCTTTTTTGGTTTTTGAAATATGTTGAAAAAACCAAAAAGTATTTTCGAAAATATGCTGTAGATTTCTTATTATTCACTATTTTGGCAATCTGTAAAAACATTTTTAAAGCAACTTTTTAAGTAGATTTCAGTTCTGCAATTTAATTTTAAACACGACGTTTCAGTTATTTTATACCATCATCAGGTTCATTATTTCTTATGGGCGCCATATTGTATTTTATACTTAAAAGGTAGCTTATGACGTCAGCTTTTCAACGATGTATTATTTGTTGGAAAATAAATGAAATTGACTTGAAAAATAAAGAAAATTAATTTTCGCAACACGTCAAATTTGACAACTGCACTATAACTCCCTAAATTGAATACCAATTAAAAGGTTTACATTTTGTAGTATTCACAAAACACTGCTTGCATTGTTTCAATCAACAATATTACAATAACCTATGAATCAAAAATAAAATCCAGTAGCCTATGACCTTACAATAACCTATGAATCAAAAATAAAATCCAGTAGTCTATGACCAACCACTACCGTTTGAAAATGAAACAAAAATATTACTTGTCAGAACGAGTAAAAGTATAAAGGTGGATTTATAAACTCGAAAAGTTGGTGAGGTTGAAGTTATAATCAAGTTTGTGAGGTTAGATATTCCGAACTCCGAGCATAAAAATTGGTTATCCCGAACTACTCGGGAAGTTTTCGAACCTTACATGAGCTTTACATGAACAACATGAACGAGTGTATAAATGGAACTTAGTGTTCCCTTTAGTTTAAATTGAACTCCTATTTCCAACACCAACTGAACCTCAACCTCGCCAACTTTTCGAGTTTATAAATCCAGCTTTATAGTTTTTATTATTATTATCTAATAATAACGATTTATTTGTGTATTCTGAATTTAAAAGAAAATGGCATTGCGTTTTTCTCACGAAGAAAAATTTGATTTGCTAGAATGTTACATTCATTGCAACAGAAATGCAAACCTTGCATTAGAAAGGTATTTTGAAAATTTTCCTGAAAGACCGCAGCCAAGTGTCAGACTTTTTCCAAAAATTGTTATGAACCTGCGAAACCATGGAAGTTTTGAAAAACCGCGGCCCAAGAGTTACGAAAAAGCAGGTAATAACGAGCGTGACGAAAATGTCAGAGCCTATTTTAATGCCGCTCCGACATCATCTACAAGAGCGTCGGCAAGAGACTTACCAACCCCGCGAAGTACCATACAAAGAGTCCTTAAGGAAAATAAATATCGACCATACAAGCCAACTATAGTTCAGGGTTTACGAAAAACGGATTATCCAAGAAGAATGCAGTTTTCAAATTGGTATGTGAATCAATGCGAACAAAATCATGATTTCAGTCGTCTTGTAATTTGGACCGATGAATCACATTTTACCAACTGCGGGGTATTTAATAGACATAACCATCATTTTTGGGCAACAGAAAACCCTCACCAATTGGCTCAACGAAGACTGCAAACCCGATTTGGTTTTAATGTATGGTGTGGTATGTATGGTAAGTAATGTCACCTAGCTTGCTAAATACATAGCAGGTATTAAGTAACCCAGCTTTACTTTTCTCCTTACATTTTAGACAACAGACTTATAGGACCATTCTTTTATAATTATACGTTGAATGGCCAAAGATACTTGGAGCTGTTAGAAGATCAAATATTACCGGCAATTAGAGCAAGAGTTCCTCAAGATCAACTGAATAATATTTGGTTTCAACAAGACGGTTGTCCCGCACATAATGTTCGGGAAGTTCAAACTCTCTTAAGACAGATATTTGATGACAAATTAATTTCAAACGGCGGACCAGTTAATTGGCCTGCTAGATCCCCTGATATAACTCCTCTCGATTTTTATTTATGGGGTTATGTAAAAAATTAAGTATATGAGTTTAAACCCCCGGAATCTGTACAAGAATTAGAAGAGAGAGTGAGGAATGTGTTTACGAGCATAAATGGCAACACGCTTCGCAGGGTCATCAATACTGTGTTAAAAAAGTGTCAAAAATGTATTAATAAAAACGGCCAGCATTTCGAATAAGTATAGTAAGTTAGATATTTTTTCTTATTTTCTTTTCAAAATAATAATTATTATTCAATGAGTTTTTAGTTTTCTTTATTTGAAATGTTAATATGAGATTTTTAACCATAAGGAAAAAATAAAATAATGTATTATAATATTATAATATTTTAAACAAATTTAACCCTGCCTAATGTGTTCTTCTCAAATTTGACATGTTGCGAAAATTAATTTTCTTTATTTTTCAAGTAAATTTCATTTATTTTCCAACAAATAATACATCGTTGAAAAGCTGACGTCATAAGCTACCTTTTAAGTATAAAATACAATATGGCGCCCATAAGAAAAAAATAAACCTGATGATGGTATAAAATAACTGAAACGTCGTGTTTAAAATTAAATTGCAGAACTGAAATCTACTTAAAAAGTTGCTTTAAAAATGTTTTTACAGATTGCCAAAATAGTGAATAATAAGAAATCTACAGCATATTTTCGAAAATACGTCTTTTTGGTTTTTTCAACATATGTCAAAACCCAAAAAAGATAGGGCCGCGTACTAAACGGTTTTCAGTTAGAAATATAATTGTCAAAAACTTTCCCCATTTAACCGTTTCTCTATCTTCTATAGTTTCCAAGATCCCCATACATGTAGGCCCAATTTGGGCCACACTGTATATCGTATTGCGCGTTTCTGGGCCACAAACACACGTCCCGCGTCAGCGGCTAAACCCCAATGAATTATTCCGTGAGCAAGTACCGATTGAAAAAGGCCGAAATACACAAGTTTCAAAACCTCCAATGACACCGTGCTCCGTATACTGCGTATTAAAAAAGAGCAAGTACTTAATTTAGGAAGGAGTTGTGCTATGTGTTGACTCCAGGTTAATTTTGAGTCGAGGTACAAACCCAAAAATTTGGTTGACTCCATATTTGCAATGGAGCATCCCTCAACTTTCACTTTCACTTTTAGGTAAAGAAAAATAATAATTTTTTAGCTTTTGTAGTATTCAGACAAATTAGTTTTACGAATTCTTTTTTATAAAGTTTTGGTTCTAAAAAGAACCGATTTTGTAGTCTTGCGACAGAACGTACCTACTTGTAGATAGGTACTACTAAAAGTAGTCTTCCTCTGCATTTGAAATTTCACCCATGCTTTCAGACTCATCAGAATCAACATCATCGTCATCATCATCATCATTCGTAATAATTAACGGTCTTACTTCGTCTCTAACCTGTTCTGTCTCATAAGATTCAAAAATAATTTTTTCTGTGTGTTCAATGCATTTTCGCCATTCTTCTTTGCCCGCTTGGCTAAGCGCCTCCTCCCATAACTTTATAACGCTAGGCTTACCGATATTTTTACAGGCATGTTTGTCATAATAGTTCTTGCTAATACCCCTACCAATTCAATTGCGTTGTAATGACAATGAGAAACAAACTAAAAGTGAAAAGCACAACTACTTATTTAAAATAAAGTAGAACATACCATCCCGCACTTCAGCAAATTTTAATTATTTCTTGGAAAATAGTAATTATTATGAAGATTTAATTATAATAATCCCAAAATAATGTCATTATCGGAAAAGTATATACCTGACAAAATCTTTAACATATTTAACCATCCCGCACTTGAGCAAATTTTAATTGGTTCTTGGAAAATAGCGATTATTATATAGATTTAACTATAATAATAGCAAAATAATTTAATTATCTATTTAATTATTATTTATGCTCAACGCGTAATTCTAAGATAATTTTGTTTTGAAACCTCTGATTTCGCCCAGCAATAAAATACAGTAAACCAGTGGGATGTTCGGTGTGATCAAGTGTAGCGAAGGTGCGAAGATATTGTAACTTAACCGACTTACTGTTTTAAAAGCGATAACATCCCTTGGTGATTTAATCCGATATCGGACTTCTTAAAACGCACAGACTTTAAGTATGGTCCGATATAGGGCAGTCTACGACTCGTGTCCCTAGTCCGGCAAAATCGACACAGATGTTATCAATACCGGTTTTTGAAACTTTAGTTATTCTTGTGGGTTCTGTTATGGTAGCAACGATGTTATATTCCAAAAGTAAATTATTTAAATTTTGTGAATCTTTACTAGGTTCCAAAGAATTTATATTAAAGTCTCCACATAGGATATGTTTATTATTTGGCTCGTATATGTTTTCCAACATCACTGCAAGCTCATCCATAAATGCTTCAATGACCCCATTTGGCGATCGATATATGGAACAGATTACAAATAGATTCATTATCGGATAGCTGCAGTTTAACAGCACACATTTCGAATGTTTTTTCTATCGAGTTGTTAAATGTTATTTTGGTTATATTTAAATTATTTTTACCGATTATACAAACGCCCCCCCCCCTTTCAAAGTGAGACCTAGAAAAGTAACGATGTATGTCATTAGATTGACGATGCTCCAATATACATATTAGGTCCACGTTGTGCTCTTCCAATATCTGTTCCAGATATTCCTTCTTATTTAGAAGTCCTCCCTGTAAGTTAAGATTCATGACTATGAATCTGTCAGATTCCGGATTGTGCTGCTTAAAAAATCGCTGCTCTTTGATCCATTGCTGGTATTTAAGACTGCTTGCTTAGGAAAAAAATATCGACCGAGTTGGGCTCCCACTGGCCAAACGTTGCCATCCATGATGGAATCTTTGAATTGGAATGGTACGCAAATCTTAAAGGAGCTCCAGTAGTTTTTGTGTCTCAAGCTAAGTTTTTCGCATTGAACTTTGCAAATTCGGGACAGAGTTTTTCTACCTGCTCTGGTGTTGTTGAAACGTCCAGCCTCGTGACATATACCCAAGCTTTTTTTTCTATGGCCTTTAGGGCATTGCTTGAATTTGTACCTTCAATATATCTTGGTTTCCTACGTGGTCTTGCCCGCACTAATTGAAATCCTTCATTGTCCGTCTGGTCAGCTTCTGTGACCTCTAACTTTTTTTCTGGGTTGGTTTGTTGTTGGGTCAGTGTACTTTGTGTTGATATTTTATTTACCTTATCAGTATTTTCAATCTTAGTCATTTGTGAGTACTCAGGCAAAAGATCGCTATATATCGCAGTACTCCAGCGATGGTCGAATTTGGGCTTTATAGAGCATCAAAAGTTGTTGGGGTGTATAGAGGTTCTTAGCTCGGAAAAGTATTCCAAGCTTCTGCGAGGCTGCCTTAGCAATGGCCGCAACGTGACTATGCCACGACATATGACTATCCAAATTAACGCCCAATAACTAAATTGAAGAAGCCAAGGGAATCGAGTGTCCCGCCATGACTATATCCGGTTCTTCAACATTAACTCTTTTAGAAAAAACTGTGTGGGGATTCTCAAGCTCGTGCTAGTACTTGGCTGGTCATTTTCATTTTTTTTTTATATTGATATTTATGGTTGCATTTCTATCTTCCTCGGCATATTTTCTTATAGGGTCGTCCCTCAGATCATCTTCATCATTAAAAGGACTTACTTGAGACGTAAGTGATCTAACTATTTCTTTGTCATTATTATTTATTTCTTCATTTTATTCTTCCGAAATTTCGTTTAATATATTGAACCACATATTGTAAAAAGTAAGACTTCTTTCTCACGCTCCCATTCATAAGATCTTCATTTAGTCTGTTAGAGATATTATGTTTATCTCTTTCTCACGCTCCCAAACTTCACTTAGGCATACATTAATTAGTTTGTAAGTAATCCACTCTAGGTACTGAAAACGGTGGTAACTGTGCAATTACTCTCGATGCCAGAGTTATAACAACCACAGTTTAGAATTTATAATTTAAAAATTGTAATTACTTATATAAAAACAAATAAAGTTAAAAAAAAATTAAAAGACACCCTTCACCCTCTAATTGTGAGGGTACCTACCACGAACTTAGAAACTTGGAACTAGGTAGAACTATCGTGATACTGAACAATACTAAAAAATTATACCTGATGAAGGTCAGGGTGCACATCTTACTAATTTTTGCGCAGCCCTCAGCTTACTTGGTGCTAAAACTAAGGTCCTCACTACATTCATAAATTACACAGCCCAACAAAAAAAATTCTTTGTCTTGGTGCTGAAGAAAAAACAAATGATTTTAGTTTTAGTAACTTTTCTTCGTATCAGCTTTAGTTTTTGAGATAGAGCCTACTCATAATAAATTGTAATATTAATATATTTGACAATTATAATGGTCATACATTTTATCAAAAACTTCACTAATTCCAAGACTAATGCCTTTTTAATTATACCTATTTATTCATAAGTCACTGGAAATACCTAATCTTATATCGGCAAAAGGTTATATAATTATTACAGATAAGAAATAATTTTTCCGGGAATTTTTTGGCACCTGCAGATTTCTTATTTTCGTATTTGCAATTAGCACGAAATATACAATAGAAGGCAATAAAAATGAATGAAATTGTATACCGTAAGCCTCATAAATTAATTCGTTAACTTGGCTTGTGTCCTAGGGTATTAGTACCTATATGATCCCCATAATATGGGGATTATATTATGCGGAATATTGCCTGCATGCATTTAATTGAAACTGCAAGAGTGTGTTTTTTGAAAAATAGTATTTAGGCATGGCTTCTACAAGTAGGCGTAGTTGCGTAAACCGTCCGGACGTTTTTTGCTACATATGTGGCGAGTACATCTAAAAAGAAAGTAGAAGACTGATTTGTGACTCTGTGAAAAAAGCTTATTTGGCCTATTTTGGTTTTCACTTCGGAGACCAAAATAAACCCTGGGCTCCGCATGTTGTATGCAAAACCTGTGTCGACCACCTGCGACAATGGACAAAGAAAGTGTTTAAAGTTTGGTGTTCCGATGGTATGGAGGGAACTAAAAAGCCACTTTGACAATTATTGTTATTTTTGCCTTGTGAAGATAAAGGGCATTAATCGTAATAATCGGCATAAGTGGAACTATCCTCACCTGGAATCAGCAAGAACCTGTTCAGCATTCTGAAGAAATACCAATTCCAACATATAGCAGCCTGCCTACGTTACCAGAGGATACAGTCGAAACGTCATCTGACAAGCTGCAGAGTGACCGATTTCAAAAAGAGGACAGCGATTTTGCAGGAGATTTAACAAGTCCCGAACGCTTTACTCAGGTTGAACTAAGTGACCTTGTCAGAGATTTAAACCTCCCAAAAGAGTCTGCCGAGTTAGTTCCCTCCAGACTAAATGAAAAGAATGTTCTCTACCCAGGTACCCAAATTACGTACTACCGTAATAGAGAAAGGGATCTTTTGCCATTTTTCTCTCAGGAGGATAATATGGTTTTTTGTAATGATAATAAAAAAGGTCTATTAGAGAAAATGGCTATAACAGAGTACACACCAGACCATTGGCGTCTCTTTATCGACAGTTCCAAACGAAGTTTAAAGTGTGTCCTTCTACATAACGGTAACATATATGGAAGTAGTCTAATTGGGCATTCTACAAAATTAAAAGAACAATATTAAACAATATCGTTAGTGCTTAGAAAAGTTAAATATGACGAACATCAGTGGGTAATCTGTGTTGACTTAAAAATGGTGAACTTTCTTCTGGGACAGCAAGGTGGTTATACAAAATATCCTTGTTTCCTGTGTTTTTGGAACAGCAGGGCTAAGGATCAACACTGGATTAGAAGAAAGTTGCCTTGTAGAGATGATTTAGTGCAAGGAGAAGCTAACGTAATTAATGAAGCGTTGGTTGAACGGGAAAAAATCATATTTTCTCCCTTGCATATTAAACTAGGACTAATGAAACAATTTGTAAAAGCCTTAGACCAGAATGGTGCGTGTTTCGTATACTTGTCCAGTAAATTTCCTGCACTCAGCAAGGAGAAATTTAAAGCCGGAATATTTGATGGACCTCGGATCAGAGAGCTGATAAAAGATTAACATTTTACAGAATCGATGACCGAAACTGAATTTAATACATGGTGCTCTTTTGTTAAAGTTGTGCAAAACTTTCTCGGAAACAAGAAATCGGAAAATTACCGATAGTGAAAGATATGCTCAACAACTTTAACCAAGACGGGTGTAATATGGGCATTAAGATTCATTATCTCCACAGCCACTTGGAACGATTCCCAGAAAATCTTGGCGACCTTAGTGAAGAACAGGGGGAACGATTCTACCAGGATATAAAAACTATGGAAGAGAGATATCAAGGTAGATGGGACATTCACATGATGGCCGATCACTGCTGGAGTCTTCAACGAGACTGTCCTTTCAATCTCATGCGAGAAAATCTTATGAAAGGAAGTTTTTGGGTGATGCAGATTAGCTCATTTTTATTTATTAGTTTAGGTCAATTTAAATTAATAACTTAAGTTAATATTATTAATGTTATTGACAGATAATTTTTGTATTTTTTGTGGTTAACAGATAATTTTTGTATTTTTTGTGGTGTACAATAAACATTTTTCTTATATTCCTGAACTGTTTTTTTTGGTGGTAGGCAGTAATACATATATAATTATGCGATATAAAATACCCTTAATATCGAAAAGATAGCCCATGACCCCAGGTTTTGAAAACGATCTGATGGAGCAAATCTGAGGTTATTTTTAGGTTTAGCAGACCCAAATTGCCTAGAAACAGTAAAAAAATTGCCGGCAACAAATTATGTGTTGGGCTGTGTTATTATTGTAGAAACTATTTTAAAATATTGATTTTGGGTGCATTTTTATATATTGTTATAAAACAATTTATTTATGTTGCTAATCAGTTAGTTTTATAGACTTTTATATCATGTTTCATTATTTAATTTTTAGTATTTCGGACATTTTTACCCTCCTCAGGACGCATTTTAATTCATTTTTCTTGATACAATCAGCAAAGATGTAATTAAATGCTGTTTCTGGTAGAATAGAAATAACGATACGTCTAAAAATGAGGCAATTCCCAATTTCCCGCTAAGCTTTTACCCTCCTCCCCTCCTTCCGTCAACAAAAAAAAACAGATGGTTTGAAATGTCTTTATGTTGTATCTCTCTTTATATCGAAACCGCTCTTCTCTAATTTTCGAGTTGTGTCCCCTCCAGTCTGCTGCGCCGCTTCGGTGAGGTGTCGCGCGCGCTCGTGCAAATTTTTATTCATTAGGATACGCAAAAAAGAGGTACATGAATTATTTCCTCTAGAAAATCGAGATATTCTTACCAGAATCAACACCTTAGGAAGAGTAACACATGTAAAAAATGTGTAAATGGAGGGAGATATGTGCCGTAAGATTTTTGTGTCTTTATTTATTGGATTACTACATAAGCAAAATAAAAAACAAAAAATTTTTAATTAGACCCAGATAACACTTACCCATTTGAAGCTGTACATGGAATCTGATGTAGATTATTATCAGTGATAAGTTCTCCATTTTGTTCGAATATATTCAGCCTATTTATCACAACAATTAATTTAGGTCCCTGTTTAATAAAGTCTTTATCAGAAGAATATTCAGGAACTTCAAGTGGAACGTTTTTAATCTTAACGTCAGCCATTATTGAATTACCAGTATTTTCAACATTGATTAATCCATCATTTAACTTTGTATTGGAGGGATGCGATTCTTGGTTATGGTCGGTTATTGCTGAATTCCATGTTATGGGCCGAGTGTTAGCTTCCCTAGAAGAAAAAAATTGGTATTAATTAAAAATATTAATGTTAAATTAAATATTAACAATTGGTGCATTATCTTTGATTGTATGTCTGATATCTGTGATAAACCTCAAAAAACTATCCAAACATTTTTGAATAATTCCTATAAGTAACAGCAACTTAAAATAAATATTAAAGCAATAAACTTATCGGCATTGACCGCCTTTATTGCAAATAATAATAATAATAATAATAATAATAATAATAATTAAAAATATTAAGGTTAAATTAAATAATAATTACAATTTCAGGTGGCATAAATTGGTGGCTCCAACGACTTTATACTGATGGACAAAGACAGTTACTCATAAAAAAAAGTCTATCATATGTCGCCTACATCGAACGGGCCTGCGGGGGTGACCTAAACTGCGTGATACGACAACACAAAAGGTTGAAAGGAATAAGTTGTTCAAAGAGTTGTAACGAAATAAAACTTATTTCGTCAAACTGGATTTTAGGTATTGGCGCTGCCATCTATGGATAACTCTGCATACTGCAGAATATCGATTCTTTAGACGAACTGTACATTTGTCGTTCTGTAATATAGATTTCTAGGTTATTCTTTAATATAGATTATCGATTCCTTACATGTAATTTAGTTCATATGGTCTCCAAGGATGCGTAAAGGCTCGACTCAGAGAAGTGAATTTTTGATGTCACTTTCGTTTTTATCCTGATAGATAGATAGATAGATAACTTTTATTTGACAACTTTACATTTACAATGCTTGTTGCAAGTCAAAAAAAGAAAATACAATTTAATTTACCTATTACCTAATAAAATAACATACATATATCTAAAATACATACTACAAGACAACATAAGCATATAATACAAACAAACATATAATTAAAGTATAGAATCAATACAATAATCACAGATATTTTCTAAGATAATATTAAACAAACAATTCAGAAAAGTCAAAAAATAAAAAATAGGAATGTAATAAAAAAAAACTCATACTACGGATGGCGCCTCCATATATTCATTCACTGAGTAGAAGCAGTTATGTATTAAATAGAGCTTAATTTTTGTTTTAAACTGTGAATAATCTAGGCACTTTATGTTGTTGTCAATTTTATTGTATAGTGACACATTCAAACAATTTCGGGACGCATTCACAAGTCGATGCCTTGGCGGCAATAAACGGTTGGAATGTCTTGTATTGTAATTATGCTGATCTGATAAGCTATCAAATTTATGAATGTTCTTGTGTATTTCTAAAAGACTTTGATATACATAAATACATGGGAGTGACATTACATTAAATTTTTTAAATAGTGGTCTACAAGACGTTAAAGGTCCCACCCCTTCAACTGTTCTAATAGCCCTTTTTTGGAGCTTGAAAGCCTTACTGGCGTTTGTTGAATTACCCCAAAGGATCGCACCATAGCTCAACAGCGAATGAAAGTTAGCGAAATATACCATTTTTGCTATTTCAATGTCAAAAGACTTTTTAACTTGTTTGATCAAATATATCTGGCTGCTTAACCTAGAACATAGTTCATCTACGTGAGGAGACCACCTAAGTCCATCGTCCAAGAGTACACCCAATAGTTTAACATGGGAGCCCTCAATATGAATATGATTAAAGCTGAAAGAAATGTTTTGAGTCTTATCACTGTTAAGTTTAAGGCTATTACTTGTGAACCAATCTTCCGCATTTTTTAGAGCAAGCTCAGTGTTATTGATAAGAGAACTCTGATCTTCGCCAGAAGTGATTATCGTCGCATCATCAGCATATAGCACACAGCTGCTCGGAGTAACAGCTGCACTGAAGTCATTAATATAAATAATGAATAATAAGGGCCCCAAGATTGAACCCTGGGGTACCCCCGTTTTAATGTGTTCGTGATCAGAGAGATCACCATTAAGTGCGACAGCCTGCTTCCGTGCAGTTAGATATGACTTGAAAAGCAAATGAGGTATCCCATTTACTCCTGTTACACGTATGTCACGCTGAGCTTTTGCTTTCACTAAATTTATATTTTATCTGATATTAAGTATGTAATTGAACTAATTGAACCATAAATATTACTTTACCATGACCTTTTAAGCTATTTTTACACGAACTAAATTCCACATTTTTATGTTTTAACAAAAATTAAACACAATACATGCCGACCATCATGGCGTCATATTATAATAATCTTCATTCATCTCATTTATCCTTGTAAAGAATAGTGTTTTTAAAGATCTAAAAGCATCATCTTAACAGACAGAACGCAGTCATAAGATTATTTCTTCAGTCAGTGTGGAATTTCAATTAATATTTTAATAATTTTGCATTCAATTTGAATATCTTTTTAAGTCAATCAACAGGTTTTGTGTGTTTTTCTTCATCAATTTATATCTAAACTCTCAATTTAACTTTATTTCTCGGGATTCTGTCGTTCTTATATGTTTTAGCAAATATCGTTGGCCAGTTGGTGGTTTATTTAAGTTCTTGACGAACAGTGGTGAAAACCAGATATAGGGTAAACCTGGCTGGACCATTTACAAGGAAACCGACAGATCCAGGCTCTACAGAACTGGTAACTGACAGAATATCCAAGGAAGCTGATATCGAGGAAAGCAGGTGAGTTTTTCTTTTGTTTCTAATCAGAAACCTAAATTGAATTTGTCGGAAAGCTCACCTAGTTTCTCTCATAGATATCTGTCAGAAATCAATTCTGATTTAACATTTATTTTTCCTTAAACTTCTCACTCAATTAGCGTGACATGCTTGTACTGGAGGGATAGTATCTTAAGTCACACTCTATAAACAATTTCTCTTGTACCGTATCTTGAAATTATCTTGTTCGTATCTTACCTTGGGTGCCATAATTAAGACATTAGTCTGGTACGCCAATATCATGTGGTAACGAATGTCTATAGCTCGTTAAACCACATTTATCTTGCAAACGATTGTCTTTTGCTCGTTTTGCATATCGAATCTACACAAAGTTGTGGATGCTTTGAATGCAGTATTTTCTTCTAGTTTTGAATATCTGTATTGTATATTTGTACATTTTGTAGTTATTACTAGTTAAAACTACTTAATTTTTATCTTGTTGGCACAATATATGCTTCTTTTGGATTAACTTAAAACTTAGATACATTTTAAGTCAATCAAATCATTTGTTTTTCGTACTACTTAAACACGAAAGGAAATTTGTTTTTGACCTTATGTAATTAAACATAGTTATTTCATTTCCTAATTTAAAACTTTATGCATATTCACTTGAGTAACAGGGAGTAAAAACATCCTGTGACTATAGTATAGAAATTTAAGTTACAACTGGTACTGTTTACCATAAATATTCATTTTCAAACCTTTATTGCATTAATATTCGCTGGTCTAATGCCACTTTCTAACATTACATGTAAACAAGCAAACCTGAGGCTGACAAACTGACAAGCTCATCAGATGTCATTACTCCTATCAATCGCTGTCACAAGAATTCAAGTCTAATCAAGTCCTGACATCTTCCTCATCGTTCTCCATTGCTGAAGTCTATGCATGGAACACCTTCTCCGTTGCTGAAGTATATGCATGGAACACCGAACACCTCATCGAGACAACTTACAGGTGAAGAGGACTGAATTTTGGACACACCTCATGGAAGACAATGCAGAGCTAAGTATTTGTCAGTCAGAAGGGCAACTTTGTAAAGACCAGTAGACCATTGCTATATTTTCATTTTAATTTTCCCCTTTTTATACTGTAAACTGTTTCCTCAGAAACCAATCTCAACAACCATAATTATACAAGTATAGTTTAATAAACTACTAAGTGTTTTTAAGATTTTGTATTATTTCTGGTAGGATGGCGCCCTAAAAAAATTTGTCAGATAATAAGATAAACCCACACCTAACAACAAAAAAAAGTCTTTAGCCGAGGCAACTCAACATCATTTGAACAACTATCAATAACGTTACAATGGCGTCCAACGTCATCGTTACAATGGCTACCAACGTGTTTTTATGTGGTTTACATAATTAAGGTGTCTTATATCTGGCATAATCCTACTAGAAATTTTTGTGACACTGATACTCAAGTTTCTTTAATTTTTTTTCCTGGTCTATACAAAATTTTCTTTCACTGTTGAAAATTATCTTTTGTGGTATATTATAATATTATAATTGTCTACTATTTCCTTATTTTTGACGTACCGATATAATACCAATTGTGAATATAAACACTAATTAATTTTACTGATATTGAGTCATCTTGGAGTTTTAAATTTATTGGTTGTTTCTCGTAAACTTAACAAGATGGATGTCAATAATTTAAAAACTAACGAATTAACTTATGAACTAGACCTCAGACAAATAGAGGGCGCAGCCCAAATGAATGTCGATGAAAAAAGAAAACTTTTGCGTGGTTGTCTCAAACAAGAATCGGCACACCGAAGCTTTGTTGAGCCAACAAATTATAAACCTTTTGCTAATGACCTTAAAGGGGCCTATGAATCTTATAATGACCTGAATGCCTTAGTTAGTAAATTTTCTGGCACCGTTTCTGAAAAAAAGAGATTTGAGGATAGGTTAACCCACCTTTCTAATAGAGTTTTTCGTTTGTTGCCTAGTGATGATTCACAAATTTCCGAAAAGCAGACCCTAATGATGAAAGTTATTGCTCTTGAGGGGGATTTTGAATTTAAAAATGATCAATTTCAAACCCAACATACCTAAACCCCCATAAATACTTCTCCTTCCGTGAGTATTCCTCCAGTACCTTCAGTACATACAAAACAAAGTATACCTCCTTACAAATGGAACGTAAGTTTTAATGGTCTGACCAATAAAGAATCGGTAGTTTCCTACCTTGAAAAAATCGAAGAATTAAGAATTAGTAGGAGTAGTAATAATTGGGGGATTCTGCACCATAGGGCCCTCCAATGTTAATTTCGGAGAGATTTTTTATGACTCATATCTCCGGAACCAATGGGCCTAGGATATTGCGCATACGTAGCTGAGGTCTATGAAATGGGTTCTTGTGCATGACTCGAAAATGACACCTGTCACCTGTCAATTAAGAACTGTCACCTGTCAGATGTCACCTGTCAAATGTCAAAATCGACAGCTGATGTATGTCACGTGTTTAGGGTGACGTCATGAGTCGTTTAAAAAAAGAACGGGGTTGATCGGGCCAATAGGGCCAAAGTTAGTATAGCTAATGCCCTAACGGCAGGGGGGTGAAAGATTGCAAATACATGTCGCGTGCTTAGGGTGATGTAATAAGTAGTTTAAAAAAGAACGGGGTTGATCGGGCCAATAGGGCCAAAGTTAGTATAGCTAATGCCCTAACGGCAGGGGGGCAAAAGATTGCAAATACATGTCGCGTGCTTAGGGTGATGTAATAAGTAGTTTAAAAAAAGAACGGGATTGATCGGGCCAATAGGGCCAAAGTTAGTATAGCTAATGACCAAACGGCAGGGGGGCGAAAGATTGCAAATACATGTCGCGTGCTTAGGGTGATGTAATAAGTAGTTTAAAAAAAGAACGGGGTTGATCGGGCCAAATCACAAAAGTATTTTGAAGATCCCCCCTGTATTTCAAATTTTATTATATCCTTCAAGCTTTTAATTGAATTTTAATAATCGATTGTCAGGTCAAAGGATGGAAAATAACCTTGACGAGTGCGATGCGAATGTATAATCAATATGCAAACCATTAATTATACACGAGGCTTGTCTAGATAATGATTTATTTATGCTAATTGGCTACAGGTAATTTACAACAACAAATATTGGGTCATTTATATGCAAAAATGCATTTCTTAAACAGATAATTACTTGCATAATTTTATACAAAAATCTATACAGGGAAGATATAAAGTAAGTATACAAAGACTCCCAGATCCCCCACAAATCCCCTAAAATATATATTCCCGATGAAATTGTAACCTTAGTATAGCTAACACATGTCGCGTGTTTAGGGTGACGTCATAAGTTGTTTAGAAAAGGAACGGGGTTAATTGAGTAAATAGAACCAAATTTAACAGTCCGCATGTGCGAGAAAAAAATTGTTTCGCGGATATGGGTTATATATTAAATAAAAGAAAAGACATCAAAATTATAGAAAATTATTTATTTATCTATACCTTGACTTAATAAAGGTATGCAATAGATTAATTAGTAAAATGGTACAAGACACGCATATAAATACAATTAAACTAAGCACACCATGTGTTCCAGCATATCCATCCACTATTGGAGAATTGTGAGAAGCATTTTGGTTTATTAGCGTCCTCCACTCGGTTTCGCCAAAAGTCAGGTCTCTAAACTGAAACCTAACCTTATATCGTAAATCACCAACTGTTGGAGCGTTTGATTTAAAAACAGCCGTATGTCTATTATCAATTTGTTCATATGTCATTTGAAGCCATGTGTTGTTTGCAGAAAAGGGTGGAGTTCCCAACATTACCGATGCATTCAATACATTATACGGAGCGTAAACGTAAAACACATTTTGTACTAAGGCAGTCAAGAGAATATAGGATGAACTTAACGCCGCCATGACTGTAGGCAGAATGATCTAAATTCCATTCCCTAAAACCTTTATTACTTCACGAGATTGGTACCAGACGCTCATAAAAATTATAAATATTACTAGCATACAAATGGCGTCGGTATATGAGAAACTCTTGTTTTTCTTCTCTTTTGTACACTTTATCGGTTTATTTTTTCTCAATTGGCGGCATCTCCATAAGACTTTAGCTAGCTCACAATGCTTGACATTCTTATAATGATCTTTTAAAGGATCATCTCCCACATACCAACTATCAAACTCACAATGACAAAATGAACACCTGACAATATCCAATCTCTCAGTGTAATAAAACCCCGCACTTGCCAACTCTTCAGGATTGAGCTTGCTAGGCCAATTAGCGAACGTAATTAGCCTATCTTCAAAATTACGAAGCAAACTATAACCATCATCTCCACACATTTTAGGAGATGTTGCTATCTAAATTGTTGTAAGAATGCTATAAAATAAAACCAATAAAACGGGTTAATATACATTTATTATCATCAAATATTACACATTTGTATTCTATCAAAGTCATCTAGTACCTTCTTGGGATTAAAGTGTATTAGTTCCAACATGTAAATAGCTTGTTCAGACATGTTTAAACTACAAATATTTTTAATAATCTCAAAAAAGTTTCCTTGGATGTCTTCATTAATGTTCATATAATTTAAAAAGTTATCATAAAATGCCATAAAATCTAAATTTTTTATCAGGTTCAATCTATAATTAATAATGTGACTTATACTAACAAATGAGGTTATGTCATGAGAACAGAAACATAACGTTGTATTATTACACACAAGATTTATTATTTTTTCACTTAACAATGTAACGGACGACACTGTAAAATTTTCAGTTTCAGAATCAATTCTTAATAATGTATCATCTTCAACCATTTTGGACGCGATTTCGAGAAACTCATGCCACTCGAAATTGGCTAGTGATGCTGCAACTTTTTCCTCAGGTAAATTTAAAACAGTATTTATTAACTTCACACTCGGCACCATTCCTCTAGCTACACTAAGGCCAACGATTATCTTATAATTTCCAGCGGAATAATGCACCTCGTTCAACAGCTTTTTCTCATTCTTAATGTCTTCTCTACTTCTTAATATCATGCTATCAAGATATCTCCAAGGAGACAAACTTCTTGAATCTTCTTCAACAACGTATTCGCCCATGACTAAATAAGTACTGAAACCGTCCAAGCAAATTATCGCCTACACTCTGACTACCCCACTCCTGAATATTTATTAATATTAAGTTCTAGGAATAAAAGTTGCGACAAGGCCCACCCGCTACCCATCTCGGTAAATTCTAAAGCTTTTTTAAGTAGGTTATTTTTATATAGTTCAAACACATGTTCTAAATTAGTACCTGGATGAATCACGCTATATCTCGAATTAAATGATTTAATTTCTTGTTCCTGCGTTGATGGTTGTAGATATACACCCTAAAGTTCCATATTCATTGATATAGCTCGATGAAGACTCAACTGCTCCGCTAACACCGTTAGAACCTTATGTTTCAAGTCTTTCAGGAACAGCTTAACATCAGTCAAATTATTATTTGTCGATATGTGATAGGTATTCACTCTATTCTTAAAAGCTGTTTGAATAAGTTTAATACCAGAGCCTACAATCTCCCCACAGTTTTCCTTATGTTTCGTTGTACGATTATGACCTTTAGTCACCTCACAGTGGCACTGTTTGCAGTACATCTTATACTATAATACTAGCTGATTATTACGAAATATGACGTATTTATCCAAATGAGTCTGCATAACACTCAATTCTAGCAAACTAAACAACATCTTTTATCATGTCCACCCAGCTGTTGTATGAATTATCAAAGCCAAGCCACTTGACAAACATTTTCTTCCCCTTTTTCCGTATAATTCTTTTAATAAGAAATACATCGGACTGTTTAGTTTTCTGTAATTCCGCTTCATAAAATCCTCCACTGATTGGTCGTCCCTGCATATCCTCCAATATATAGGTTGTAGGATTTGTTATATTAACCTTGGAAATTTTGAAAAGCTCGGTTGTCCAATTAGGTACATAACCCTTTTCAAAGACATGCTTGGATTTACTTATACGAACAATGTCCCCAACCCCAAATTTTTGTTTCCCCACAACCTTTAGATGTGTATATACAGAGTTTAATAACTTATCAGCGTTACTCTTATTAACATCCGACGGCTTCATGCCAATCGTGTGATGTTTAGTAGCATTGTATGTATTCACGATTTCCTCCAACAAATCAATCCATCGATGATTTCCATTTAAAGTAAACAATCTAAAAAGCTTTTCTTTAATTGTTCGAATTACTCGCTCCGCAATTGAAGCCTTCAAGATACTGAAAGTGCTATAATGATGTATTTTATGCGTCTTCATAAGATTTTTAAAACTTGTATTGTAGTATTCCTTTCCATTATCTGTAACTAACTTTTTCGGGATTCGCTTGGAGTGTCTAAAAATATTTTCCATCGCTTTGGTTACTTCTTGAGCAGTTTTCGCCTTTATGGGTCTTGCCCAGAGAAATTTCGAAAACGAATCGATAACAACAAGTATGTATTTATACCCCCTATTTTCGCGCGCATATTGATCGAGTTGCGCAAGATCGGATGCAAATGTATCATCTAAACCATATTGGATAAATCTACGACGTTTAAATTTCGAACGAGCTGGGGCGTGTAACTCTTTAACAACCTGTTCTCGCGCCTTAGTGATGACACCCTTGGGCATTTTGTTAATAAAGTGAAATATTTGAAACATGTTAGACAATTTATATACCCCTATCAACTGTATCTGCTAATTTAGTTACTTTTTCATCAAGTTTCTTCAACTCTGCAGCTAAAGGTGCAAAAGAATTTTCGATTTTTACATGCATGTAACTATGTAAGAGGTCCTTGAGTTTATCGAACTCTGGTTGCACTATTTTCATGGCTTCTTGCTGGTAATTGTCAACTAATTTCAATTTAACATCAATTGCATTAAAACGATCATTAATTGTTGAAATATCTCTTGTTATTCTTGAAATACTGGTAGAAGACTTTAGCAAACGATCATTTAAATCGCGTAATTCTGCAGATACAGCCTTCATGCGACCTTCGATGTTATTGGTAGTATCGTTAACCAGCTTAACACACTCGTTTGAAGAAGCAATAATTTTCATGTAAAGAACAGAAATTGCATCATCTAAAAATTTTTTATTAACAGCATGTGTATCATCTGTTGGGGGACTGACGTTACAAAGCTTATGTTCCCTAAAATTGTAATCACCATCCCTAGTGAAGGAAAGTATGGTGGGTGCTGGTAAAACTCTCGGAACCCTGTAGGGGGAAGGTAAAGAACGTCCAAACTTATTCATGATTAATACTTTAATGATGCTTTTAAGGAATTACATGTTTATTTATAGAATTCAATAATTCCAAGTCTCTGCAATTCCTGTAAAATATTCTGAATCTCGTTCCAATTATTATTATTCCCAACATGTTCGGAGGCTTCAAGCTTCTTCATTCGCTCAACTAGTTCATTTACATCGTCGTAATATACAAATTCCTTTGGTCTTTCGTTGTACTCCATTAATGCATTCCCAGATTTCAGTTTAGATCTTGTTACAGGCATTCTACTAATAGGCGGTGTTTTGTTCGAAGAACTTCTAAAATTTCTAGCATGAGAAGATGCTGATGATTGCAACAAGGACGTTCATCCTCGTGTTGAAGATGTTAGTAGCGGTCTAATAATATTTTTATATTTTTCCGATTTGCTTCCTTTTAGTTGACCATTACTTAACCGCCTATATGCATTAGTGCGCACTAATATGTCTTTATAATGCACCTCATCATCTTTCTTACGATTGATGGGATTCTTTAAAAACAATAACTCATATAGACCCTGACTTCCTGGATAAGCGACATCGCCTACTTTAATGTCTCCATTTTGCAAAAAGTCCACCGACAGAGAACCCATTGTCCATTTACCATTTTCAAAATTGTATGTTAGACCTTGTGAGTCATCCAAATCAGGGGAACTTGTCCAATACATTTTTAAATATTCGTGAGAAATTGGAGGATATTGACTGGTAAATTCCTCGAAAATTGCCGGATTCGTTCTCATAGTAGTTTCAAATACCTCCTTTAAATCTTGTGGGGTATTCTCTTCAAACACATCATCCTCGATTTCCTCATTATCAACCAAATCTCCATACCTAACTTCCGCTTCTCTGGGCAAAAATTGAACTTCTTCTGGTTTTGTTTTTACAATCGTCTCTGTCGATTCAGTTTTAATCTTTGGCTTCTTGGCTCTCTTTTCCATAAGCGGTACAAGCTTATTTAGCGGGGTAGTAACTGGTGTTAAAAACTTGTTAAGCGCAGCATCTTCTTCGCTTCTTTCCAGCTTTAAAGCCAAGTTTTTTCTTCTTATTGTATTAGAGGCATCAATTATTCGACGTTTAACATTCTTATCATAGCTGTTAAATTGTCGAGACATTGCGACTAAATGGTCTATACTTTACAATGATGACGGTGATACTAACTACATATGATGACGTTATAGTATTATATAGGTATCGAATTTACTACGATATCTGCCTTTATTAATGTCGTTGTCTTTTACCATGACTAAAAACCCATATTTATCATTCCAACATTTAGAGCAAATGCGTTTAAACGAATCGAGAGACATGTCCGTGTTTACATGATCGCTATACATATGTTTCAAGTTTAGCTCGTCTTGTTTAAACAAAACTAACACGTCGGCATTATCGCGAATCAACTGTTTGGGTACTTTTGAATATGTTTGCGAGAGATAGAATGAGTCGATATCATTATGACGGCCCATACAGAAATAATTTCTAATTTTATCCTGTTTCTCGCAAGCCACATCGTCAAAGATGAATACAGAGTCGGGTTGAGCAGTTGACGGGTCTATTACATCATCATTCTCACCATATGTGAAATACCCCAAACGACAATGTTTCAATGTTTCTCGGAGGAAATCATATTTTTCCTGTTGTAAAGATTTCGAATAAACGTACACATTTTGAAATTTTAAACCATTGGCGTCAGTTAATAGACTCATCATTACATTGGTTTTTCCACAATTACTCGGTCCACATATTAACGCCCTAATGGTGTTTGGAAAAAGCCGCCCGTGTTTGTTTGTTTGTTTCTGTTTGGGCATATCGAAATTTTGAATATTTAGGTGGTGTTTTTGTTTCTGCTTCCGCATTACTATAAATACACTCTTTTCTCTTCAAGAACTTTATTTGTAATGACAACGTTGCAGGGTGCAGGTGTCTTAAATAGTACCATAAATCGACTCCCGTTTGAACTTCATTTACCTGGTTATTCATATTGTGGTCCCGGCACTCGATTAAAAGAACGTTTAGCTCGAGGTGATCCCCCAAAAAATAAATTGGACAGTTTTTGTCGAGATCACGATATTGCATACTCTCAGTCTCAAGACTTGAAACAAAGACATCAGGCAGATAAAATACTTGAAAATAGAGCGTGGGAGCGCGTGAAAGCCAACGACTCCAGTTTTGGCGAAAAAACATCAGCTTGGCTACTCACTAACGCTATGAAGGTTAAACGTAAGTTGGGGGCGGGGTGCAAAAGCTTGACTTCGATTGTGAATAAGCTTAGTAAACACCAAGAATGTAGCGATTTAAGTACATCTGAATTAAGATGTATTCCTCTTCAAAAACGATCATTAATTTATCATTGTAAAAAATGTCGTGAATATGAGCTGGTTAAGATTTTAAAGAGCACAATAACTGACAAGCAGAAGATCATAAACGATCAAGAAACGATTATTAGGTACCTTATTAAGAGAAAAAATTAAGAAATTAGAAGAATGATCAAATTCGACATATGCAATCAGTATCAGAAATCAACTACCAATATGCTAAAACTCAACTTTCCTAAAATAATTGTTAAACCAAGAAAAGAACAAACTTCGCAACGGACTAAAATTGACATTCATAAAAATATTGATCATGCCAACCTGAAGATTGGAGTAATTAATATAAAACCAACTAAGTCTGGTAGTATGATAATTAAATGTCAAAATAAAAACGAATTAGATGTTTTGAAACAAGCCTTGGATTCCAAATTAAAACATGAATATGACATACAATTTAGCAAATTAAAACAACCCAGAATAAAAATTGTAAATGTTAATATGAATCAGGAATATAAACATGAAGAAATTGAAGACTGCATTGTAACAATCTTTTGTGCTTGTTACAACGTTAGTGGATGGCCCGAGTTTTTATCAAATTTTGACCAATTTAAATAATTAAATTTTTTAAAAAATTTTTGAATACGCCCCTGTCTAAAAGGTTCCAGACCCAGGCTGGTCTTCTTAATATAATAACCTACGTATAGGCAACCCGTAATATGACGATATGCATGACTAGCTGTCGGAATATCACTTGCACACCCAGATGGTATTATGCTATATTTTACATTTTTGGGATGACTGCCGTTTCTTCGACGTTACCTAACCTAGTATTTTGGATGCATTTAGTTTCGGGTCAAACTTGCATCTATTTTCATGGCTTTTTTGGTTAAAATGAGTAGATTCCCGTTTTCAAGTTCAAAGTGCCCTCCAGCTTTACTTGTCATTACCGGAAGTCACATGGGTTTTCGAAGCAGTACGAGTCACGAGTGGGAAGTTGTTTTTTTTGATAGGAAAGTCTATTTAAGGACTTTACGGCGTAGTGCCTCGGTCTGTTCGTTCTATATACCGGTCCAGAAGACTTGAACAGCAGGTGACGAAGATATAAAAATTATGGTTTTGTGTTAATTATTCGCATTTTATATGTGTCGGCAATGGCCGGATCGGAATTTAACATAGAAGCTGTCTTTTGAGCCTTAAATGGGATTGTTTCGTCACCTAGACCGAAGAAAGCCCGACCACCTGGTAAGTAATACCTTTTGGGTTGCACAAAATGGCGTCCTAATGTTCACGTTTTGTTTTAGGCTTCGTCTACTTTCATTTTTCGTTATTCGACTACCTTCATTATTCTTCATTTTTCGTTATTCACTTTTCTTTTATCAACTTCTTTGATCAACTTCTTTTATCTTCTGGTTCTTTTATCTCCTACATCTTTTATCTTCTACCTTTATTACTTTCTACTTCTATTTTCTACTTTCTACATGGATTTAGCCATGAATGTGTTGGAAATGCATAAGTCAGTATTCGTAACCTGGAGTCTTCCTCTAAATCCTTTACCCTGCTATGGATCCCATGTCTGGAATGGAGGATGTATGTCTTAGAGAGGCCAAGACGAGTGGGGGTGTCATTTTGGATGAAGTTCCTGTTTCGGTGCATGTGCTGGTCACCCCGACGTGCTGTATGGTCAACCGTCCACATTGATCTGATGCTGGAGATTGACGCATAATCCGTCGTGCCTGTCTGCTAGAGTCCTGCCTTACATGAGCTAAGTAGCATATTTTTTCTCCTTGATTACTGTACTAACACCACTTCCGACTAATTTTTATTAAATTTTATAAGATATAATACCAAAAAACCCTTCTTTTGAATTTGAATGAGTAAATTTCATGTGTCTAATAATTCAGGATAATTTCACCTCAATACTTCAGTTGAATCACTCGTAATGTACTACTAATGGGCCAAGAGCCACCTTTTTAGATAATATTGCTAAAATACCTCTTTTTTAATCACTTGTAACGTTTCACTGGCACAATGCCACACTCACCGGACTTAACTTTTTAAATTGATCACTAAAAGTCAATTTGTTAACCCTTAACTTAATTCCCTATGTTATAAAACTTTTATGTGGTGATTTGGTAGACTGTATTATATCTGTATATTCTTCCCTCTGTATATTTTTATGTATAGTTGTATAATTACTCTACTTCCGCTTAAGACTGTTGTAAATTCCTGTAGATTTCGCTTAAAGTGGATGGGTCACTCCAGTAATGTATATATTGCCTAAACTGCTTATCTAGTATCATACGAAAACTTAGTTTTCAATTTAAAAACCGAAACCTCCCTCGTCAAGGAATGCTTGAGTGGTTGGTCTATTTATTGTAAATTCATTTGTATATTAATCCCTAGTAGGTTTTATGATTATCTAGCTGGAACATGCTAGTTTTGATTTATGTAACTAAATTTTACTCGTCAAGCAGTATAAGATGGTTATTTTAATTATCTTAAATTGAGATTTACATTAAACAAAAAACGTAAGTCTTACTTTCTAACAGAAGTAGCGGTTAAATGTTTAATTTTTAAGTATAAATCTAGAACTTCCTCAGGAAGTATGCATTTTCGCACTAAGTTATTGAGATATTATATCTGTAATTTCTTTATTTTTGCTTAATGTTATTAAGATATCCCTATAGAGTATTGAGATATTTCTATAGCTGTAATTTTCTCTATTTTGACTTAATTTTATTAAGATACCCCTATGAAGTTGTTGGGATATTCCTATATCGGTAAGTTCTTCATTGGACTTACTCTTGTAATGGATATATCTATATCTGTTGAGCGGGTTAATAAGAGACTGATAATCCCGGTCTTGAATACATTACTTACTGACCCAGAAATTTTAGTTACCATCAGTATGTATTTTTTGTCATTCTAGGTTTTGGCTATATCTATTAGTTAGACTTAGCTAGATAATCTTTATCTTCACCCCTAAGCTATTTAGTTGGGAACATAACTAAAGTTTTAAGTTTCTCAATTCTATTTTGGAATAGGGCATGGTAAATGTCTTTATTAATATAACCTGGAAGTGATATTACTAATTATGAATTTGATTCTAAATTCTATCTCACTTTAAATTCTGGCGTAGTGAATGCTATATATATATGTATATGACTTTATATTAACTTTACCCTAAATGCTGCTTACTTTGAATTTTGGCAAAAGGGTAAATGTCTTTAATTATATAACCTTGAAGTTATCATAAATTTCTCAAGGGATTTTAACCAAATTTTGGGGCATCGTAAGTGCTTCAATTGACCTTTCATTGACTTTACTATAAAGAATATTTTATTTTCAATTTTGGCATAATGAAGGCTATAATTTGATTTAGTTTAACATAAATTTAAATTCTGTTTTATTTTGGTCACTACCTTTAAAGTAATTACACTTTAATTATGTTCAAAGCTTTTAGTTAGTATTTGACTCCTTTTATATTGGGTGTTTAGAAAGAATCCTCACTTCTTAATCTTTTAATTTCCTACGATCTAATATATCTTTTAGTGGAGCTGTCTAGCTCATGTCATAACTTTTTCTATGTTATTTTTTATATCTTCTTTCTCTGATTTAGTTGCTTAGCCTTTTATTCAAATCCTTTTTCTATGTTATGTTTATTTCTTCCTAAATGAATAAAATGGGTGTTTGTTGGAAAATATTATTCTTTTATTAATAAAATAGGAATTGATTAAAATAATTGTTTTATTCATACTGCTTTCTCTTTCAGGGCTAGGGAACTAAATATTCTATTTACTCTTTTCTTTATGATCTTTTTCAACCCCTTTGGTTGATGGCGCCCAAAAATCTTATCTGAATTAAACCTACGACCTTAGCTCTCAAGCGAATTAAAAAACTGAGTGGCCGTGGTGACCCAAGTAATTAATTAATAAAAATATTAACAAGAACAACCTCTTAAGATAACTTGAATAGAATAAAGTAAAAGACATAAATTTTTGTTTTAATTTTTTAAATTTTTTAATTTTTATTAATTATTACAAATGTATTTGTAACAATCTTTTTGTGCTTGTTACAACGTTAGTGGATGGCCCGAGTTTTTATCAAATTTTGACCAATTTAAATAATTAAATTTTTTAAAAAAATTTTGAATACGCCCCTGTCTAAAAGGTTCTAGACCCAGGCTGGTCTTCTTAATATAATAACCTACGTATAGGCAACCCGTAATATGACGATATGCATGACTAGCTGTCGGAATATCACTTGCACACCCAGATGGTATTATGCTATCTTTTACATTTTTGGGATGACTGCCGTTTCTTCGACGTTACCTAACCTAGTATTTTGGATGCATTTAGTTTCGGGTCAAACTTGCATCTATTTTCATGGCTTTTTTGGTTAAAATGAGTAGATTCCCGTTTTCAAGTTCAAAGTGCCCTCCAGCTTTACTTGTCATTACCGGAAGTCACATGGGTTTTCGAAGCAGTACGAGTCACGAGTGGGAAGTTGTTTTTTTTGATAGGAAAGTCTATTTAAGGACTTTACGGCGTAGTGCCTCGGTCTGTTCGTTCTATATACCGGTCCAGAAGACTTGAACAGCAGGTGACGAAGATATAAAAATTATGGTTTTGTGTTAATTATTCGCATTTTATATGTGTCGGCAATGGCCGGATCGGAATTTAACATAGAAGCTGTCTTTTGAGCCTTAAATGGGATTGTTTCGTCACCTAGACCGAAGAAAGCCCGACCACCTGGTAAGTAATACCTTTTGGGTTGCACAAAATGGCGTCCTAATGTTCACGTTTTGTTTTAGGCTTCATTATTCTTCATTTTTCGTTTTTTCATTATTCTTCATTTTTCTTTTATCAACTTCTTTTTCTACTTCCTTTATCTACTTCGATTACCGTCTATTTTTCTTTTATCTTCTGGTTCTTTTACCTCCTACATCTTTTATCTTCTACCTTTATTACCTTCTACTTCTATTTTCTACTTTCTACATGGATTTAGCCATGTGTTGAAAATGCTTTAGTCAGTATTCGTAACCTGGAGTCTTCCTCTAAATCCTTTACCCTGCTATGGATCCCATGTCTGGAATGGAGGATGTATGTCTTAGATAGGCCAAGACGAGTGGGGGTGTCATTTTGGATGAAGTTCCTGTTTCGGTGCATGTGCCGGTCACCCCGACGTGCTGTATGGTCAACCGTCCACATTGATCTGATGCTGGAGATTGACGCATAATCCGTCGTGCCTGTCTGCTAGAGTCCTGCCTTACATGAGCTAAGTAGCATTTTTTTCTCCTTGATTACTGTACTAACACCTCCGGCTAATTTTTATTAAATTTCATAAGATATAATACCAAAAAACCCTTCTTTTGAATTGGAATGAGTAAATTTCATGTGTCTAATAATTCAGGATAATTTCACCTCAATACTTCAGTTGAATCACTCGTAATGTACTACTAATGGGCCAAGAGCCACCTTTTTAGATAATATTGCTAAAATACCTTTTTTTTAATCACTTGTAACGTTTCACTGGCACAATGCCACACTCACCGGACTTAACTTTTTAAATTGATCACTAAAAGTCAATTTGTTAACCCTTAACTTAATTTCCTATGTTATAAACCTTTTATGTGGTGATTTGGTAGACTGTATTATATTTGTATATTCTTCCCTCTGTATATTTTTATGTATAGTGTATAATTACCCTAGCTTCGCTTAAGACTGTTGTAAATTCTTGTAGATTTCGCTTAAAGTGGATGGGTCACTCCAGTAATGTATATATTACCTAAACTGCTTATCTTGTATCATACGAAAACTTAGTTTTCAATTTAAAACCGAAACCTCCCTCGTCAAGGAATGCTTGAGTGGTTGGTCTATTTATTGTAAATTCATTTGTATATTCATCCCTAGTAGGTTCTATGATTATCTATCTGGAACAGGCTAGTTTTGACTTATGAAACTAACTTTTACTCGTCAAGGAGTATAAGATGGTTATTTTAATTATCTTAAATTGAGATTTACATTAAACAAAAAACGTAAGTCTTACTTTCTAACATAAGTAGCGGTTAAATGTTTAATTTTTAAGTATAAATCTAGAACTTCCTCAGGAAGTATGCATTTTCGCACTAAGTTATTGAGATATTATATCTGTAATTTCTTTATTTTTGCTTAATGTTATTAAGATATCCCTATAGAGTATTGAGATATTTCTATAGCTGTAATTTTCTCTATTTTGACTTAATTTTATTAAGATACCCCTATGAAGTTGTTGGGATATTCCTATATCGGTAACTTCTTCATTGGACTTAATCTTGTAATAGATATATCTATATCTGTTGAGCGGGTTAACAAGAGACTGATAATCCCGGTCTTGAATACATTACTTACTGACCCAGAAATTTTAGTTACCATCAGTATGTATTTTTTGTCATTCTAGGTTTTGGCTATATCTATTAGTTAGACTTAGCTAGATAATCTTTATCTTCACCCCTAAGCTATTTTGTTGGGAACATAACTAAAGTTTTAAGTTTCCAATTCTATTTTGGAATAGGGCATGGTAAATGTCTTTATTAATATAACCTGGAAGTGATATTACTAATTTTGAATTTGATTCTAAATTCTACCTCACTTTAAATTCTGGCGTAGTGAATGATATATATATATGTATATATATGTATTACCCGGGGGGTATAGCCCTGCCGCAAACGCATAAGTTTTTATATATTTCTCTTTCAATACATGGTGGTATAGCCACTCCAAAAAAGGAAGGAGTAGGGTTCAACTTCAAAACCTCCCCTCTAGGCAATAGCCACTCCGTTTTATACACACGAAGTACGCATATATAAAATATAGCTTGAAAAATTTAAGGTTAGGTTAGAAATTACATCGTACTAGGCATAATGGGGACGAAGTGGGGAAACCGTGGAACCTATATAAACCCTTGCTTGTGATTGGATCTATCTTAACATACATATTTTCCACGGATGTAAAAAGTTTTTATTACTAATTAATCAAATTCCTAATGGTAATATAGGTATGGAAAGTATATGTAGATACACCGTATATTAGGAGGTAAAGCCCTGCCATTTTTAGCAAAATAAGAGGCATGCCCCTGCCGAACGGCGATAGCCCTGCCAATTTTGAATTTAGCTCTTATCGAATCGCGAGGTTCATTATAAAATTAAATACACAAATAATATACTTAAAGAACTATGAAAATCTATAGGTACTTAAAGTTCTATGAATGGAAAACGCCGTACCTATATGCTACGCTACCGCCGCCATATAAACATTGTTTACCCGGATTGACTAAATTTCGCCATGTCACCATGTTAGGTTCTTGAATTTATTAAATCTTTGGTTGTCCATGTGGTTTTAGTGCGCGACTTTCATGCGAGCGCTAGAGGAATTTTTTTTTTAAGTTAATTTTTTTTTAATTTTTTTGCAAAAAGGTAAATGAAACTTGGTTAGCGCTTGTTAAATTAGTAAGTTTTTATAAATAAATTATCCTTTCTCCCTCCAAACTCACATAAAGGGTGTCCCACCGGGAACAGAATCGATATATATACCGGGTGTCAACGAAATCATTGTACAGAACACCACATATAGTGCGCTGTGTTAAAAAATATTTTATTCTAATTTGGGTTGGTGTAATGTTTGATAGGGATCTTCATTTTTACCAAAAAACCAAATAAAATTCACTTTCGGTTTCACCGGAACTACGCCATTTTATTTTTTTTTAATGATAACCATGTATATTATATTGCACAGTCAAATTCTTCTCAAAATTATCTTTTCAACGACATACAAGTTGACATTTACTTTTAAAATGGCGGCGTAGGACTCATTTTACCAAAAACAAAATGGCGTCTATAAAACAACGTATGCAATTGATACGGGAAAAATACTGATGAAATCTGTTATTCGTCCCTTTTGTAATTCTTTAAGAACTGACATTAAAATTTTATCTTTCAGTTTTTGAAGGAATGTATTTTTTTATTGTTTGAAAAAAATCTTAACTTTAACCCTGGTTTACAGAATTGTTTCAAATGATATGATATACTTTTCATTATTTAAGTATGAAAGTCTAAACTATTCTTAATCATCTAGGGATATTTTTGAATAAGAATGCGTTTAGCTTCAATAATATGACTCATTAATAAAAATTTAATTAATATTATTATTATTATTATTTAAAACTGAAGCAAAACGCATTCTGATTTCGAAAATATCCCTAGAATTCATACTAAATAATGAAAAGTATATCATATCATTTGAAACAATTCTGTAAACCAGGGTTAAAGTTAAGATTTTTTTCAAACAATAAAAAAATACATTCCTTTAAAAACTGAAGGATAAAATTTTAATGTCAGTGCTTAAAAAATTACAAAAGGGTTGAATTTAACAGATTTTATCAGTATTTTTCCCGTATCAATTGCATACGTTATTGTTTTATTGACGCCATTTTGATTTTGGTAAAATGAGTCCTACGACGCCGCCATTTTGAAAGTAAATGTCAACTTGTTGTATGTCGTTGAAAAGATAATTTTGAGAAGAATTTGACTGTGCAATATAATATACAGGTTATTGTCATTTAAAAAAAAAATGGCGTAGTTCCGGTGAAACCGGAATTTATTTGGTTTTTAGGAAAAAATGAAGATCCCTATTAAACATTACACCAACCCAAATTTGAATAAAATATCTTTTAACACAACACTGTGGTGCTCTGTACAATGATTTCGTTGACACCCGGTATATAGAAAACTACATGGAAATTTTTTGAAAATTTGACAGTATGTTAATGTTCCTGGGGGACACCCGGCTAAACTATTTTCAATAGGGTGGCACTTCCGGTTATACCGGAAGTAGGTATCAATACTTGCTTATTTTAAATTAATGGAACACCCTATATATCTTAGAATATTTTTGGATTCTACAAAAAATTATAATTATTTTTTAATAAATGCATTATTGGTCTATGCTTAATAGTTTCCGATATATTGACCTTTGAAAAATTACATTTTTGAACTTTGACAGCTTCCAGCTCTCTAACTGTACGTCTTAGAGCAAAACGGCTTACATGCCCCTATCTTAAATTTGTATTATCTTCCCAAAATATCAACTTCCGGTTAAACCGGATGTTACTCGAAAGCAGGAAATATAGTACTTCCTGTTTAACCGGAAGTTGACAATTTTGGGAAGATAATAAATATTGAACATAGGGACACACAAACAATGTTTATATGCCTACCGCCGTATCAATATGACACGGGGCCCCCGGGCTACAGGGGCCCGGAACGTGTTTAAGTAAAACCTTGTACGAACTGAATTAAGTTTAATTTCCACTAAGAAAGGCAAGTGACGAATGTAAAAATATAATTAACATTTTAGAGAGCTAGGTACGATTTTTCGGAATTTCGACTTTATTCTCGGAATTCCGAGATTTAAGTCGGAATTCCGAGATTAAAATATTTTTTTCTTTCGGGTGGCCTTTCTACGCCTTCGTACAAAGGCAACGATGCATGTTTAAAAATCTTAAAAATGGCAGAGTTATTGCCAACTTTTTCCTTAGAAATGCATATTAGTGTTGACAAAATTCAAAAATTTAGCTCTTTTAAACGGAATATATTAAGAAATTACATATAAAATAAGGCCATCGTTTGTATTTACAATTTTATTATTAAGTTAAATAAGAAAAGTCGTCTAATATCCACCTTGACCAAAAAATTTGAAAAGGTCAATATCGCCACAAAACAAGCAGTTGAAGATGCTGACACGCTTATTGTGACAACTGCTCATTCCCTTGCACGACACCATGCACGAAAGTGTAGCAGTTGTTGGTGAAGATGTTGACCTTCTGGTAATAATGATAGGAATAAGTACACCTGCCAACGTGTATTTTATCAAGCCAGGGAAAGAAAAAGCACCACCAACTTTCTTCCATTCACCAACCGCCATTGACAAGCACGTGGCTAAACATATTCTCTTTTTACACGCAGTCAGTGGCTGTGACTCAACATCAGCACTACTTATACAAACAGGGCAAATTGAAATGTCTCAAAGTGCTGACAAAAAAATCCTGACCTCAATTTACTTGGACCCAGGGACCCCAACGCTGATAGGAGGCACTATTTGAGGCAGGGGAAAAGTTTATGGAGACGCTATATGGAGGCGAGCACCATGAAATCACTTTGAATAAGCTGAGGTGCAAACAGTATCTCATGCCCTCTTACAAAGTAACCTCAAAGCTTGCTTTAGTTCCTCCAACTGCTGCTGCTGCCAGGAACCCAAATTCAGTTGTGGCTGGGGAACAATCAACTTGATCCGAAGCAGTGGGGATGGAAATCCTGGGCCTGAGACGGCCTAATATACCAGACACAACACTACTGCCACCAGCACCTGATAACGTACTGAGAAAAGTTGCATGCCATTGCAAAAAGAATTGCATGGGAAAGTGTGGCTGCAGGCGATTTGCGCCGAGTGTGAGGGCACATGCACCAACACAGACTCCGTCGATTTTGAGGAGGTGGATATGAAGACGCTGACTTTTGCCAAATAGCACCAGTACAGCCAGTACAGTATAGCACCAGTACCTACAGTGACAATCGAAGGTAAGACTTCATTCAAGTATTATAATTATTTATGTTATTTATCTATCTTTGGTGCCATCATGTCACGAGTTCCCAATTTTTATCTAGGTTACGAAGACCGTCAGCCTGGACCTTCCAACGTACTGGAACTATCACAGTCCGAACCCAAACAGGCGGTATGTTCAGTCAATAACTACAATACCGTTTTTTGGTCATTTTTGTTTTTGCTGCCTTTTTTCTGATATACTAATTCTCTTCCCGTTTTTTCCAGATCCAGAAATAAAAGCAAACCTTTGGCCTGGGTCTTCCATCGTACTGGAACAATCACAGCCCGGAACCTCCCGTGCTGGACTTTCCAAAAAAAGAAGAGTAGAATCAAAAACTGACAGTATGTTCAGCCAATACCCACTATACAGCTATTTTCTTCTTTTTTTTTCCTATCTCTTTTTTTCTGATAGGGTTACTGTTGCATTGATCTTATCCTGTCTCTGTTTTTTTCAGATCCAGAACCAAAAGCAATGAAGAAATTAATAATTGTAAATACAAACGATGACCTTATTTTTTATATGATTTCTTAATATACTTATTACGTTTAAATGAGCTAAATTTTTGAATTTTGTCAACACTAATTATGCATTTCTAAGGGAAAAGTTGGGAATAACTCTGCCATTTTTAAGATTTTTCACCATGCATCGTTGCCTTTGCAAAGCTGGGACGTAAAAATTAGGATTCAGCACCCGAAAAAGCATGAGAAACATAATGGATTTTTAAGGGAAAAAATCTTAAAAATTTTGTCAAACTTTCGCCATGTGTCGTCACTTGTCCGAGTCGGGCGGGTGAAAATTCAGATCCAGATATTATTTTTATTTCTTTAAACAAAAAATGTTGACAATGTTGTTAATATGACTTAAAGTTAGTTGGGTAATTAGTAATATCATGATTACTTATTTGTTAAAAGTTTGTTTCAAAATATTTTTTTGGTAGGTATTTTTTGTAATAAAGTTCAACTTAAGTTTATCGTAAGACGTTTTATTTTTGAATGGTTTCCTTTCAATCATGTCTAAAAATGGTTTGGTTATTTTTTATACTAATCGTTAGGCGCCCCAAAATAGCTCGCCTCTTTTTCTTTTAAATTTTATTTTTGTTCAAAAATTATTTGCTGAAAGGAAAAATTGTGTACCTACCATGTGCGAAGTGTCTTTACCGCCCTTAACGTCTTGCCCAAACTCCACTTCGCGTCGTTCGTACAACTGCCATCGCGTGCGATAAAGGACCACTTTCCGCACATGTTAGGTATGTAAGTAACTATTAGTACACTAACTGCTAGGGAAAATAAAACAATACAAAACTTTATTTACCCTTTATTATAATTAGGTATTATAATTGAAACAGGGGAAGGTAAATTTTTGGATGAAATTACCGTCCGCAGAAGCACGTCAAGATGACGTCAGTATCTGGTGACTACTGGTCAATATACGTCAGTCAACCAAAAATCGACATTTGACGTCAGTTAATTGCCGAATTTCTGACCTCATTTAATTCAAGTCATATTGTCGACTTTACTTGGTGATATCTGGTGTGATATATTTTTTATTATTTCTACTCAAAAACTATAATAACTTACACGACATTCTCTCTGCTGACGCAAAAAAAAAGAATAATGGCCTCATAATCATGCATTGGCTGCGCGCGCAGCCCATCTTGCCATCTGCAACGAAGATGAACAGGGTTGGCAGTTTATTAGGAACTCCTATCCACGCCATGCATCATGTCTCATAGTTTTACTTTTCTCGATAATAATAATCAGTCGGTAAGGTAAAAGCAAAAACAAAAATAAATTTACACTGTGCTGACTATATTATTAGTGAAGTGAAAATGCTATTTTATGTTTAGCAGGAATACAGAAAAGTTTTGCCATTAATTTTGTGTTAACCTGTTGGCAACCTTGCGGACGAACGTAAGCTCGCGGCTTGGGCAGTAAGCGGCAAATCCGTATTTAATAAGCTTTCTTCTTGCTAGGTGGTGTTGTGTTTGTACGTTGATTAGTGGTAGTCTGGTAGTACATACTTCAACCAACGAAACCAAAGCAAAGGTAAGTACCTACTATTAATTACAGGGTATTGCTGCTGCATGACAAAGGATTTCTTTATTTCTAATATTATATTATGTTAGTGGAGTTTTACAGACGAAATCTCTAATTTGTAGTGTATTTGTGCTTAATTTTCTAGTAAAATTTATCTTTTGTTAATTTTTGCATATCCTTGTCGCCATGCTGGATTTCTAAATTACTTTAAACTTTATCACTTTATTCACTTTAGGACCATTTTTAGGTTAACTTGATGGGAATTTTATGTGAATTTACCACATAAAATACCCATAATAACGGGACATTTTAAATGACTTTAAGAAGTTGTTGGCCTACTTCTTAAAATTTCAATATTCAATTCAATTGCCAATAAAGCTCACCCTCGAGTTAACCTAAAAATGGCCTTGAAGTGCATAAAGTGATAAAGTTTAAAGTAGTTCATAAATCCAGCATGGCGATAAGGGTATGCAAAAATAAAGAAAATATAAACTTTACTAGAAAATTAAGCACAAATACACTAAAAATTAGAGATTTCGTCTATAAAACTCCACTAACATAAGTACAATACTAGAAATCAAGAAATCCTTTGTCATGCAGCAACAATACCCTGCAATTAATAGCAGGTACTTACCTTTGCTTTGGTTTCGTTAGTTGAAGTTTGTACTTACCCCTAATAAACGCGTACACAATGTATTTAGTAGTTTCAATTGAAAGTAGATTACTGGTGAATACAAAATATTTTTAGACGTGAAAGTCACTTCATTTAAAAACGTATAAATGACGTCAGATATTGACGTCATCGGTCTGTGACATTAGGAGGTCATTTTCACGTCATATCGTCACGTCATATCTGGTAATAAGTCACCAGAATATGACGTCATTTTGACGTGCTCCTGCGGACTGGGGAGTAGTGAAAAGTGTAGGCAAATATCTATAGAATCGAGTTTAAAAATATCCCGTACAGTGAATAAAATTTAAATTCTCAAAAACAATAAATGACCTTCCTTTTTCTCCCTTGTACTCTTCAATTACTTTATTAGCAGAAAACGGAAATTATGAAAAACTCTCATCTAGACATTCTGGAGAAGTAGATCTTGAAGGTTGCCACTCATCTTCAGTAGTAGAATCAGTCTCCGTATTCTAAAAACATACATAATATATTATAGGAACTGGTTTTTTAGTTATACAAATGTGTGAAACCACACTTTCAATAGTTCTTTCAGGGGTATTCCTTATAAATACTGACCTGTTTATTATCAAGACGGCTCAACATATACTTTGTATCATTATCCTTTTTTTGTAATTTCATAATGTGCTGAAGTTTGGATACGACGGACGTAACGCTTTTTCCCATCAATTCTGGCACAGTCTTAATTTTTTGTGCAATCACTGCCCGAGGCGGATATTTACAGATACCTGAACGGCCATCACCGAACAATTCTTTGAGTTTTGCTTTCTGTGGCGTTGTCCAGCTCTTAAATGTTCCAGCTAAAAACGAGAAATATACAGGGTGTCCCACTAAAGTCGACGAGGATATTATGGAAGCCAGAAACCTTGTCTTTGAGAAAATCTTGATTGACTAAATCAATCAAGACAAATTGATGTAATATATTTTCAACTTTCCAAAATGACCGCTAGAGGGCGTAATACTATGATGTAACTGAAAATTTTAATTTTCTCGAATAATCGCTGTTAAAGGTCTTCGTTTTAATAACGGGTATATAAAAAGACCAGTATTTTTTGCGATAATGTGTAATACTTTTTCGTATCGTTGATAAATAAGAGCGGGAAAGTTTGTGAAAAAATAATTTAAATTGCTGTATTTTCCATACCATTCATCCAAATTTAATCAACTTAGGCTATAGTTATTTATAAACCTTTATTTCTTTCAAAAGACTGATTGTTTCGGACTTCCATTGTCTATATTTTGATTTAAACCAACAAACAATGATCAAGCATTTCTCACCATACCATTCCTCAGAAAAAATTAGAAGGGTAGCTAACAAATACAATATGAAAACAGCTTTTAAATCAGGAAACACACTTAGAAGTTTTCTTACAAAAGTTAAACCAGACACGAACAACAAAAAGGAATGCATTTATCAAATTCCTTGTGAATGTGGTGATTCATACATTGGAGAAACAAAAACACCTCTTCCTGTCAGGGTTAAAGAACATCTTAAACATACCCAAAGAGGCGAGACATCAAGATCAGGTATAGCGGAACATGTCTGGGACAAGCAGCATTATATGCAACGGTCAGAGGTTAAAATTTTAAGCAAGGAGCATCACTGGCGAAAAAGAAAGTTTATTGAAGCTGCATATTTTATATTAATCAAAACACTGTGTTTTTAGCAAACCCAGTATTGATAAACCAAATATCTGGAAACCGCTCCTTGCTCAAAATAAGCAACTAAAGCTTCACAGGTCAATAAACATCGGAGCATAACGGTCAAGCTCCACTGCAGATAACTAGTATATAAAACAGTAGCCTAGTAAATTAATTTTAGTTTACACTTGAAAACGGTTAGAGATAGTACTAACCGAAACGTTGTTTTTAAATCAAAATATAGACATGGAAGTCCGAAACAATCAGTCTTTTGATCATTCTGCTTTGTCTACCACCTTTAAACTTTATTTCCTTGTTTTGCGTTATTTATTGGATTGAATATTATTGGGTGGACATATTCTTTGATATAAAAATAAATGAATATTGTTTTTTTTATAATAATTATATAGATTCCTGCCAGTTAAGCTTGTTTATGAAAGTTTTACAATCGTTACAGTGTCCTCTAGAAGTTGCAGTGTAATAGTTGTGTGTGATATTTTTAATAAGTGTACAATTATTTTTAAAACAAGCCTAAATTGAAAAAATTTGGTTAAAGAGGATTGCAGTATATACAGAAATTTTAAAAATACTTTTTTGTTGAGTACATTGGGGGCTATGGTCTCCAATTTGAAAATATTTTTAGCAATGCAGCGTTGCCGCTTGTGCCTAAAACAGGTTGCAACATCGTTACTTTAAATGGAACACCATCTAAATCTAAAAATATTTTTAGATTCTACATACCATTATAAATATTTTTTATAAATACATTATTAGTCTATACTTAATGGTTTCCGAGATATTGACTTTTGAAAAATGACATTTTTAAACTTTGACAGCTTCTAGCTTTTTAACTGTACGTCTTAGAGCAAAACGGCCCACGACATGTTTCTATCTTCGATTTTTATTATCTTCCCAAGTGTCAACTTCCGGTTCAACCGGATGTTACTCGAAATCAGGAAATACAGTACTTCCGGTTTAACCAAAAGTTGATTTTTTGGGAAAATAATAAAAATCGAAGATAGGGACATGCGTGAGCCGTTTTGCTCTAAGGCGTACAGTTAAAAAGCTAGAAGCTGTCAAAGTTCAAAAATGTCATTTTTCAAAAGTCAATATCTCGAAAACTAATAAGTATAGACTAATAATGTATTTATAAAAATTAATTATAATTGTATGTAGGATCTTAAAATGTTTTTAGTAAACGTAAAGTATTTAAAGTAACGATGTTGCAACCTGTTTTAGGCACCAGCGGCAACGCCGCATTGCTAAAAATATTTTCAAATTGGAGACCATAGCCTCCTATATACTCAACCCAAATTTCAAGTTCTGAAGTTTCTTCACAAAGTCTCTGTCATTGTTTAATAAAATATTTGCAGCCTCGCGACGTCTAATTTATGACAGGCGTCGGTATACTTTTACCCTTAAACAAAAACTGCATATTTGTATCGAAAATTATTCTACAATATGGTGTAAATAAACTTTATGTAACACCTACCTAATGCACTACTATTGTCTACATGTTCTACAACAACAGAAACTTTTTGTTCCAAGTCTCTTTGTAAATCTTGCAAATAGGTAAAGGATTCTGTAAATCCAAAAAAACATTCAAAAAGGCCAGTTTTAACAATAAAATGTTATAATCAGTGGCGGATTTACGATTTATGGGGCCTACGCTACATAATTTATGGGGCCTACGCTACATAATTTTTGGGGCCCCTCGCCTCCACCCCCTACTTTTTATTTTTTTAATATACAGGGTGTTCCTAAACATCATGTACAGGGTTATCCAACCAAGACTAGACAAGGCGATTTTTTGACTTTTCCTGTACTTTTATAAAAAAAACTGAAATAGCCATCTTAAGTCATTTTCTCCCGCGAATTCGAATATCTTCAGCAAAAAACAATTGAACATCAAACAAAAGTACTAGGGGTCACTTTGATATTTTTTTAAATGGGATGCCGTATTTTTAATGAGCTTATCCGATTTCTCATATAAATTTTGATCTAAAATGTTGGATTTTTAATTCAAAAACGCCTTTTTTTTCAGTTTTAAATTCGGAAAATGTTAAAAAAAAAAAAAAAAAAAAAATAATAAATAAATTAAAAATCCAACATTTTAGATCAAAATTTATATGAGAAATCGGATAAGCTCATTAAAAATGCGGCATCCCATTTAAAAAAATATCAAAGTGACCCCTAGTACTTTTGTTTGATGTTCAATTGTTTTTTGCTGAAGATATTCGAATTCGCGGGAGAAAATGACTTAAGATTGCTATTTCAGTTTTTTTATAAAAGTACAGGAAAAGTCAAAAAATCGCCTTGTCTAGTCTTGGTTGGATAACCCTGTACATACGAAGGGGGGTAATTCTTTGGCTTATTTCATGACTAAAAATTCATATAAACGTATGTCCGCAAACGCTTAGTTACCTATCTACAGGGTGTTGCAATTTCAAGATTTTTTCGTTTTTTCTTTATAACTTCTGCAGTTTTTGAGATATTCAGCTCCAATTTGGAATATAGGTTACACTGTAGGACTTCCATCATGAGGTATGCAAATTGGTTGTGTGCATCTACGGGGGGATAATTTTTCAGTAGTCATCCCCCTTTTTCTCCTCACGAAGTTTTGGTGCGGTACGCCGCTGGTAGATTCTAAAATACAGAATGCATTTCCCGTTTTGTTTAAAAACTTTTTAGTCTCTTTTAGTTTTTTCGTATCTGCGATTGTTATCGAGAAAAAAATTAAAATAAAAAATATTTTCTGTATTTCGCAAGATTAATTAAGATCGATAACGATTCCAGATACGAAAAAACTACAAGAGACTAAAAAGTTTTTAAACAAAACGGGAAATGCATTCTGTATTTTAGATTCTACCAGCGGCGCACCGCAAAAGAGTTAAGCGGGATAAAATGGGGCATGACCCCTAAAAAATGATCTCCCTGTAGATTCTTACAATCATTTGGCATGCTCAATGATGCAAGTCCTATAGCGTAACCTATATTCCAAATTTGAACTAAATATCTCAAAAACTGCAGGAGCTATAAAGAAAAAAATCTTGAAATTTCAAAACCCTGTAGATTGGTAGCCAAGCGTTTGGGGACCTATGTTTATATACATTTTTAGTCATAAATATTACCCCCTTATGTACATGATATTTGGGAACACCCTTTATAACTACCTGCCCAATTTTTTTAGGACAAAATAAAACAAATATTTTCATTATTATTTATTGATAAATTAAAACAAAATTAAATTATTACTGGGGGGTTACATTTTAATTAATTTAATAACAGATTTTTTTTAATAGCTTGGAATTTGGAGTATATTCTTAAAATGTAAGAAGGGCCCCTGCGGGGCCCTCAGGCTACATCGGGCCCTACGCTGCAGCGTACTTAGGGTACCGGTAAATCCGCCACTGGTTATAATAAAAAGTTTAGAAAGAAAAACTAATTAACATAACAACAGGGAAGTGTATCACTGTCTTATTTTTTTCAGCATGCAAAATTTTTTATGACTTCCTTAATAAATAAAATTTTTGATCTGTATGCCCTCTTGTCTACCACATCGCCGGACAGACTGTATAAATAAATAAATAAGAATTGGAAAAAATGGAATACATAAAATATAGGTATACTTAATAAATTTGTTTCTAAAAAGTAAATATTTTTATTGACAAAGAAAGAATAGATTTGTATCCGAAGTTACCCTCGAGGCAACCACAAAAATGCACAAAACCAAATAAATTTTCAAAAAAATTTCAAATACAAATCAAAGAAATAGGTACGTCCCCGGGTAGGTACACGGTGATCATTTATAATGTCCCCCCCTCGTAACTTTTTTGTTTTTTGCATTAGATAAAAATGTTAAATATAAAAGTTGTACAAAATCATGGAAGCTATTTGCGGAATAATATAAATATATACAGGGTATTGCAGAAATGAGTCACAGGTTAAAATTTTAACCTGTATATATTTATATTATTCTGCAAATAGCTTACCTACATGATTCTGTACAACTTTTATATTTAACAAGAGGGGGGGGGGGACATTATAAATGATCACCGTGTACCTCCCCGGGTAGGTACCTCTATTTGGCAAAGGACTTTTAAAAAATATACGCTAGGGGGTCAGATATCAAAAGATCGTTCAAAATGCACCTTTAAAAGGATTCCTTGCTGAAATTTATTTAGAAAAAAAATGTCGAGCGCCGCTAATTAGGTCATGTGCAACTGAAACTTTTTAAAAAATTTATTTGGTTTTGTAGAATTTTTGTTTAGTGTCTTTGTGGCTGTCCCGAGGCAAACTTCAGGTGCACGAATATGTTTGTTGTTTAGAAAAACCAGGAATATAGAATGGTTCTAGCTTGGGTTCTCGTAACTGATTAACCTTGGGGGGGCCCCAATTATAAATAAAAAATATAAATAACACCTTCATCTCCTGTTTATGATTTGAGAAAAGGGATTTGCCCAAAAAACTACTTATAATAAGAAGAGTAATTTATAGTAAGAAAACACCATTACCATTACTAGCTACAATTGAAGCCACATATCTACAACCTCTATATTTCACCGATACTCCAGTATCACGTTCTGAATTTGTAATCTGTTTTGAATGGCAAATTTTAAAATTTCCTTCAATAAACCTCACTAGACAATACATTTTTACATCAGGGTATTTACATAATTTGTACCTAAGATACCTGAAACATAATATAACAAATAGGTATACCATTTATCAAGTTAGCAATGTAAGAAATAACTAGATTCCTAAAATATTATATACATTTCTGTGACTATCAATGTACATAATTGATTTTGAAGAGATACCTACCTAAATAAATTAAATATTTGAAATTAAAATTTTGTTTCTCAAAAAAGTTTACATGTAGACAGAGGAGGAAATTGTTGAAATTAGCTATTATGTAACACATATTTAGATATTTTTAAATATCAAAGTAGGTACCTACCTACTACTTTTTTTTAAATTTCATGTAAATAGGTATTTGCATGTTATTTTTAAAAAAAATTGAAACTACACTTAACAAACTAAAACATGCTAAGTGCCTACAATTTAGTTAACACCTCGTTTAACATGATAACTGCTTATTTATATTTTATTATTTCATTAGGTATATAAAATAATATTGTTAAAGTCCGTATGAAGCTTGTTGCTAAGTAAAACATATTATATCTATTACTACTAGTAGGCACCTAATTAGGTAGCAGTTGTTTTATTCGTGCAGTTGTCAATTTATAGCATATGCATAGGTGATATTCTACGATACTTCTAATTAAGTAAAAAATAAACTTTTAGGTAACTATAAAATATAAAAAAGCTAGCTCGGTAGGAGCTAAGAGTGGCCGGGGCTTCTATTCTAATTGCCCATATATCGGCGAGTAATTATCTGGATAGCTTACAGAGCTAAAATTTACCCAGCGGAAAACTGGCCTCGTGTAATCGGCCCATAATGCACTAAATTCATCATTCATCTGTTTTTACATTAATTTTTCGCCAAAGCATCGTTGCCTTTAAGAACCTATCCTATCACTCACATTTTCACATTACCCATAGAAAAAAATACCTGTGTACCTAGTTAATTTAAAGAAAAACTTACCTGAAATCTGCAAGAGAACTCCACGAACAAATTATTCCAAGAATAATTATTATAATAATTATAATAGAGGTATGGTATTTCCATATAATTCTTGGTGGTCGTCGTAAACGTACAATCATCGTTCTTTACGTTTATTAATAAATAATAATTGCGGGAAGAAGCAAGCAGGAAGTGTCAAATGTCAAAATCGTATTGTAGTAATCACTAGGGATGGCAACGATATATCGATAATTTAGATTTATCTAAAGAATATACCTACCGTGTTTTGAGATAGGAAATGTATTGCGATATTGTAGATACTGGGTTTTGAACAAATGTAATATCTCTGAAAGTAGGGGTGATGTAATAATTTGTGTTTATATATTTTATAATAGTAATGATTTGTAGAATTTTTTTGTTTGTCTCTTTAGTAGAGTAGGTAAAGTCTGTGCGTTTTAAGAAGTCCGCTAAGCCATAAAACCTCTTGAGCATTATGTCGGTGGCTCTCAAACAATAAATTATATTGAAGGTAATTTTGGATGTTGATGAATTACATTTTCTAAATAAAATAATTTAAAGTAAATAAAAAATTAGTTTAGGTAAAGAAAAATAATAATTTTTTAGCTTTTGTAGTATTCAGACAAATTAGTTTTACGAATTCTTTTTTATAAAGTTTTGGTTCTAAAAAGAACCGATTTTGTAGTCTTGCGACAGAACGTACCTACTTGTAGATAGGTACTACTAAAAGTAGTCTTCCTCTGCATTTGAAATTTCACCCATGCTTTCAGACTCATCAGAATCAACATCATCGTCATCATCATCATCATTCGTAATAATTAACGGTCTTACTTCGTCTATAACCTGTTCTGTCTCATAAGATTCAAAAATAATTTTTTCTGTGTGTTCAATGCATTTCCGCCATTCTTCTTTGCCCGCTTGGCTAAGCGCCTCCTCTCATAACTTTATAACGCTAGGCTTACCGATATTTTTACAGGCATGTTTGTCATAATAGTTCTTGCTAATACCCCATACCAATTCAATTGCGTTGTAATGACAATGGTAGGGCGGCAATCTCAAAACTTGATGTCCATATTTGAGGGCTAATTCGTCAACAACATACTTTTTTTTAAATGACTGCTCTTTACACTTGCTTAAAAGTTCACTTTTTAAATATAAATTTGTATGGTTTATGTTTTTCTTTGACAACCACTCTTTTATTTCTTCCTTTTTCCAGCTGCTTGTAGGGAATTTCTCTTCGAGTCTCGTATGGTAAGAGGCATTGGCTAAAACAATTAAGGAAGGTTTTTCTAAACTTTTTAAAAGTTATTCCTCGAACCAATGCTCAAAAATTTCAGCATCCATATTGCCGTGATAATCATCAGTTTTTTTTGTTGATGAAAATATCAAACTGGCATTTAAAACAAAACCTTCTTCATTACCAGCATGTAATATAATATACCTTTTTCCATTACTTGCACGGGTACTTGAATAACAATGCTTTGAGTCATCCTGCCAAGACGTTTTTGTTGAAGTTCCGTTTGCAAATACCCATGTTTCGTCAAGAAAAACAACTTGTCTTGACAATTCCGATTTTTTGTTGTTTAAATAATCCCTCAAAAATTGCCATCTTTTCGAAACAACATTGGACAGCTTTATTTGAGACAGACATTATTTCTTGGAAAATAGTAATTATTATGAAGATTTAATTATAATAATCCCAAAATAATGTCATTATCGGAAAAGTATATACCTGACAAAATCTTTAACATATTTAACCATCCCGCACTTGAGCAAATTTTAATTGGTTCTTGGAAAATAGCGATTATTATATAGATTTAACTATAATAATAGCAAAATAATTTAATTATCTATTTAATTATTATTTATGCTCAACGCGTAATTCTAAGATAATTTTGTTTTGAAACCTCTGATTTCGCCCAATAATAGAATACAGCAAACCAGTGGGATGTTCGGTGTGATCAAGTATAGCGAAGGTGCGAAGATATTGTAACTTAACCGACTTACTGTTTTAAAAGCGATAACATCCCTTGGTGATTTAATCCGATATCGGACTTCTTAAAACGCACAGACTTTATTATAAAATTTGTCAAGTTAGTGACGTATTTCTAAGATGTAAATCTGTTGAAATAAGACTATTTTATTTATTTATTCGATAAAGAGTCAAATCTAAAATTGACAGGAATATATCGCTAATCAGCAGGGATAGGTATGCCACATATTTTGCTAAAAATGGCAGAACTTACCTACCCCCTTTCATGCGGCGTACCTATCTATACATACAGGGTCGTTGGTATGTATGGAAATGGCCGATTATTTCTTAAAGTAAAACAGCTAGCAAAAGATATTTAAAACAAAAGTTTGTAAACCCTATTATAATTAAAAAAAGATAAGTATATACAGGATGAGTCAGAAATTCGTAGAGGAATAAAGTTACCTTTTCTTTAATAGAACACCCTGTATCTTAGAATATTTTTGGATTTTACATAAAATTACAATTATTTTTTATTAAGTGCATTATAAGTCTAAACCTAATAGCTTCCGAGATATCGACTTTTAAAAAATGACATTATTGAACTTTGACAGCTTCTAGCTTTCTAACGGTAGGCTATAGAGCAAAACGGCTTACATGTCCCTATCTTACTTTTTTATTATCTTCCTGAAAATACTAACGTCTAGTTAAACCGGAAGTACTATATTTCCGGCTTTTGAGCTACATGACACTTTTAGAAAGAGAGTTAAAAACTAAAATAGGGACATGAAAGCCGTTTTACTCTAAGACGTACCGTTAAAAATCTAAAAGCTGTCAAAATTCAAGAATGTCATTTTTCAAAACTTAATTTCTCGGAACTATTAGGTTTAGACTTATAATGTACTTAATAAAAAATAATTGTAAATCTAAAAATATTCTAAGATATAGGGTATTCAATTGAAAAAAAAGGAACTTTTTTTCTCTACGGCTTTCTGACTCATCCTGTATACTTAACTTTTTAAAATTCTTATAGACTATAAAAAACCCTAAAACTTTTGTCTTAAATATTTTTTGCTAGCTGTTGTACTTTAAGAAATAATTAACCGTTTCCATACATACCAACGACCCTGTATAGGTACTTTAATTCTATATCACACTTTCTGACTTGTATTTTATAGTACTAGATGAGTGTCATAGACACAAAAATCAAATAAAGTTAAGAATTACAATAACTAATTAACACATAACATTTGTATGAAATATAAATGTCGATGACGATAGACCAATTTTTTTTCGACATCTGACCCGTCGGAGCATATTGGCCAAAATTACGTTTTTTAATTAAATAATACTTAGACTTTTAAACCTTACGAATTCTTGAAATAGGTAATATCAATTTGTTATTATGTAGGTAGGTATAACATATAATATAATACTTATAGTTTTTAAAAAATGTACAGATGTGTTCCATGCAATGACGGCTAGTGTATAAAAGCTGCAGAGCTATTCTGACAACATGAAAATATTGTTATATTGCTATATTTTCGAAACCAAATTTTTTTACTTTTTGACTTTATGTAAGAATTATTTCTATCCATGTAGTTTGTCCGTTCGACCAATAACCAATGATAGTCTCGCAGTGGCCACGACCAAACTGCACGGAAATTCCAAACAATATAATAAAATAATTATTATCTTACAAATCAAATGCGGCAAAGTACCGATTTTTTAAAAAATGTTCAGGTTTGCATGCAATCCATGCAAAACCAGAGTAGCAGTATTAAGGCGCTTGCAAACGTAAACTGCAATTAGATACTAATACCTAGGCCATTACAAATCTTGTAAATATTAACTTATCATCTTGTTTAGTATAAAAAAAAAGTAACTTCGTGCCAAAATAATGCAATTTTTAATTAGCTTGCAAGTACAAGTTTTTCAGTGCATTCTATAGTACTAGTCTAGTAACTAGTAGTTTCTTACAAAACATGTAAACATTATCCTGTCATTGGTTAAGTTGTTAAAAAATGTAAAAACCTGTACCTATTTGGCGCCAAAGGAGTGCAATTTTTAAACCTCTTGAATGTGCGGATCATCAATTGTAACTGCGTAAACTGTAATCTCTTACAAACCCAGTAAAAAAGATACAGGGTGATTTGTTAAAAACGTCTAAATTTAATTCGTTTAATAGTTCGAAAGGTTTCAATTTTAGGAAAGGGTTCTTCAAATAAAATTTTTGTATTTTTTTCTTCTCTACAGAACATTAATAATAATAATAATAATAAAGTTTATTTAAAATATTTACATAAATACAATACACTTTAATATATTTTACATTAAAAATAAACTTAATAATAATAAAACCCCTGAAGGTTAACTTGTATAGGGGTTAATTTTATTAAAATATTTGGTTGATTGATTGATTGATTGATTGATTGACTAATGATCAGTTAATGACATATAAAGGGGATGATTGGTGTGATGCTACACAAAGTAATATCTCGCGGCAATCAAATGCAACCCACAATGCACCAATCTAACAAAATCTGTTAGAGAAGGCAAAAGGGGGCATTAAAAAGTCAAATCGGTTAACGGACCGAGAACCAACGTTTGAAATAAAAGGTATGGTTGTTTCCTCCGTCAGATCCATCCACATAGCCTCACTGATGAGCTATGATATAGCGAAACGCGTCTGGGGATGGATCTGACCGAGGAAACAACCATACCTTTTATTTCAAATGTTGGTTCTGGGTCCGTTAACCGATTTGGATTTTTATTGCCTCCTTTCGCCTTCTCTAACTGATTTTGTTAGATTGGTGTATTGTGTGTTGCATTTGATTTGCCACGAGATGTCGCATTAAGTTGCAGCTCGCTGATCCTCATCTGCTTTTAAGAGTATATAGGCTGATGAGTTATGATATAGCGAAACGCGTCTGGGGATGGATCTGGCGGAGGAAACAACTATACCTTTTATTTCAAGCATTTTGTTGTTCGAGAACTTGAGGTAAGTATGTGTATATTAATTAATTTGAAATTTATCTTGTAGGATTTGAACGGAGATTTTAGTTGAAAAAGCAGACGAAAAAAACACCTAGATTTGCATAAGGAACTGGTGTTATGCTCGTTTTTTTGATAATTTAAGTTAAGTTAATGTAGTAATTAAATTGAGGTTGAATATTTATATTTAGAGTTTAGATAGAATAGAAGAATAGATTATTGTTAAGTTAGTTTTAATGATAAAATGTATAGATTTACGTTTTTAGCTATTGTAAGAAAAATAATTTGGATTTTTAATAAAATAAATATTATTTAGTTGTTTTAATTCGAGGAATGTTGTGAAATTGACAAAAAGTACAACAAGAGAGACATTGCAACATATCAGTAATCCCGCCCCCCCCCCAAAGGATCTCCGCGGACTCGTCGATTTTTTAAAAATGTTGACATAAATTATTGACAAAGTTTGGTCAAAATTTGGGCGTGGTCCAAAAAAAAGTTCGCGGCGGACTTTTCCTACAGGCCCTCCATAGCCCCCCCCCCCTATTTAGGATTGCTTGTGCCCCCCCCGAGACCAAATCCTAAAGCCGCCACTGGTCTTGGCTCACCAGTCTGGGTTTCGCTGTCATAGGTTCGAGTCTGTTTGTGTATAATTAGTGTTATTAACTTCATGGTTTGTATTATTGTCTGATGTTAGTTCCATTACACGTTTCCTTAGTTGGTTGATAATTTGTTTCTGTTTGTCGATAAGGAAGACCCACATAGCCAATTATGGATATGTATATCCATGTTATATGAAAAAGATGATTGCTAAAAGATATTCATAATATATTATGTTTATACATATTATATAGAATTTACATCTAACTTTGAATACATACATTTCTTCACAACGTATATACTGATATGTATATAAAAACGTCGAATATTCTACGTATAACCTATGTACCAACATAGATGAATCTCGCATAGCATATTTAGTAAATATCTTACGTTTATATTACTTTTATAATAATATATTATGTTATTATTTTAAATTTCAAAATCATCAATCTACCTTCTTCAGTAAGTTTTTAAATTCTTTGTTTTTAACAAAAAACATTTTCAGGATCTTGATACTTATACTAGTGACACCATTTATTTTATTTTATTTGTTTCAAGCTCGAATTAGCAACCTATAATTTATAATATGAGTCTATTGTGCAACATAATGGTTATCAAGGGTTTTGCTAAAAAAATATAGCCAGGTAAATGAGTTATTTGAAAAATTGTAGAACAAAAATTTATATGTTTTTAAAATCGAATCAAAGTTGTCCTCACTCTCCGTATTTGTATCCCTTCAATCGAATCGAATGCTATTTGACACTTGACAGCTGGCAAGGTTTTTATCTTTATTGTGATTGAATTTCAGACTTTTTTAATAATAGACAATAATAGTATATTATTAACCAAGGTTTAGACAGCCATCATTATTGCCCGAGCGGCAAGTTTAAATCACGAGGAGCGGGCGACGAGGGATTTAAGACGCGAGGGATATAAGCTGTCTAAACCGTGGTTAATATAACATCTTTTCCACTACTACAAACTTTTATAAGACATTTATCTTTATAGTATTAATAATTATAAAAAATTATAGGTAGGTATAAGTATATTTTTTAATCAAGTTACCTGCGCTTTGGAATTGGCAAAATATTTTGTTGTTCTGTCAGGTGGCTTTGTTAATGTCAATTTTTGTTCATTTATGTCATCAGATTTCACGAGTTTTCCGTTTTTTTTAAAAATTAACGAAGAAAATGTTAATGACATTATTATGTGCACAGTGTACACCTCCAGAATTAAGGATGGAAGCAGAAAAAATGTTGATTGTATCGGTATTTTACCATTTCAAGCATCTCTAAAAATCTAATATGTATTGATAATTATCTGGTTGCCTAACTGTTTAAAATGTTTATGAATTCATGTTGTAGAATTAAAAAATCAAGTTACCTGCGTTCAAATAGATTCTTGAAGATCGGTCAATAATGGATTTTAATGTCTTATTATTGACCATGGTCAATAATAACTTATAAGGTAGAGAAAAACGATTTCTAACGTTAATAATCGGTCAATAATAGCGATGTTATAGGTTAGTAGTGGAAAAATAGTATATTATTAACCAAGGTTTAGACAGCCATCATCATTGCCCGAGCGGCAAGTTTAAATCACGAGGAGCGAAGCGACGAGGGATTTAAGACGCGAGGGCTATAAGCTGTCTAATCCGTGGTTAATATAATATTTTTTCCACTACTACAAACTTTTATAAGACATTTATCTTTATAGTATTATTAATTATAAAAAATTATAGGTAGGTATAAGTATATTTTTTAATCAAGTTACCTGCGCTTTGGAATTGGCAAAATATTTTGTTGTTCTGTCAGGTGGCTTTGTTAATGTCAATTTTTGTTCATTTATGTCATCAGATTTCACGAGTTTCCCGTTTTTTTTTTTTAAATTAACGAAGAAAATGTTAGTGATATTATTATGTCTACACCTCCAGAATTAAAGATGGAAGCAGAAAAAATGTTGATTGTATTGATATATTACCATATCAAGCATTTCTAAAAATCTAATATGTATTGATAATTATCTGGTTGCCTAACTGTTTAAAATGTTTATGAATTATTCATGTTGTAGAATTAAAAAATCAAGTTACCTGCGTTCAAATAGATTCTTGAAGATCGGTCAATAATGGATTTTTTCCACTACTAACCTATAACATCGTTATTATTGACCGATTATTAACGTTAGAAATCGTTTTTCTCTACCTTATAAGTTATTATTGACCATGGTCAATAATAAGGCATTGAAATCCATTATTGACCGATCTTCAAGAATCTATTTGAACGCAGGTAACTTGATTTTTTTATTCTACAACATGAATTCATAAACATGAATGTGGTTAGGCAACCAGATAATTATCAATACATATTAGATTATTAGAGATGATTGATATTGTAAAATATCGATACAATCAACATTTTTTCTGCTTCCATCCTTAATTCTGGAGGTGTACACATAATAATATCACTAACGTTTTCTTCGCTCATTTTTTTAAAAAACGGAAAATTCGTGAAATCTGATGACATAAATGAACGAAAATTGACATTCACAAAGCCACCTGACAAAACAACAAAATATTTTGCCAAGTCCAAAGCGCAGGTAACTTGATTAAAAAATATACTTATACCTACCTATAATTTTTTATAATTATTTATACTATAAAGATAAATGTCTTATAAAAGTTTGTAGTAAAGGAAAAAATATTATATTAACCACGGTTTAGATAGCTTATAGCCCTCGCGTCTTAATTCCCTCGTCGCTCCGCTTCTCGTGATTTAAACTTGCCGCTCGGGCAATAATGATGGCTGTCTAAACCTTGATTAATAATATACTATTAATGCCTTATTATTGACCATGGTCAATAATAACTTATAAGGTAGAGAAAAACGATTTCTAACATTAATAATCGGTCAATAATGGCGTGATATAGGTTAGTAGTGGAAAAATAGTATATTATTAACCAAGGTTTAGACAGACATCATTATTGCCCGAGCGGCAAGTTTAAATCACGAGGAGCGAAGCGACGAGGGATTTAAGACGCGAGGGCTATAAGCTGTTTAATCCGTGGTTAATATAATATTTTTTCCACTACTACAAACTGTTATAAGACATTTATCTTTATAGTATTATTAATTATAAAAAATTATAGGTAGGTATAAGTATATTTTTTAATCAAGTTACCTGCGCTTTGGAATTGGCAAAATATTTTGTTGTTCTGTCAGGTGGCTTTGTTAATGCCAATTTTTGTTCATTTATGTCGTCAGATTTCACGCGTTTTCCGTTTTTTTAAAAATTAACGAAGAAAATGTTAGTGATATATTATGTGTACACCTCCAGAATTAAGGATAGAAGCAGAAAAAATGTTGATTGTATCGATATTTTACCATTTCAAGCATCTCTAAAAATCTAATATGTATTGATAATTATCTGGTTGCCTAACTGTTTAAAATGTTTATGAAATTATGAATTCATGTTGTAGAATTAAAAAATCAATTTACCTGCGTTCAAATAGATTCTTGAAGATCGGTCAATAATGGATTTCAATGCCTTATTATTGACCATGGTCAATAATAACTTATAAGGTAGAGAAAAACGATTTCTAACGTTAATAATCGGTCAATAATAACGATGTTATAGGTTAGTAGTGGAAAAATTGTTTTATTCTTGAACCAAAAGGTAAGGACCCTATTAGTATAAAGAGAAAACAAGGTGGATTTACGTTGGCCATAATGTTAATTTAATTTAATTTTTCTTAATAGGCAGATTTTTGTATGAAAGAGGTCTTACAAAGAATGAAGCTATTGAAAAGGGTAGAAACATCGAGCAAGATGAATCAATAGTGCACCCACGCTATTCCCTGTTTCAAATATAGTTGATTTAGTAGGGCTGGAAATTGTACTGGATTAAAGAAATACGTTAATAATACAGTAAGTACAATAAAGGATATGGTAATGACACAAAAGCATACATAAACATAATCAGTCAACATTATTTTTAGGTTAAGAAAACACCAGAATTGGTAAAAAGCAAACGAAATTAAAAAACGGATTATGTAGGTATCGAATGTTTACCAATGAGCTGGGCTAGCTCTTCAGCTGGGAAGGATGTAAGGAGAAAAAAATATTTAAGATATTAAACGCTTTCTGCCTTATAATAAATAAGTAATTCTATTTCTTATGTAAAATATAATTATTTATAGACTTTGTCACTTGATTGACATCAGATTAATAAATAGTTCATTTTTGTTTATGCTTATGCCTGCGAAGAAGAAAATTTTCATCAAGTAAGGGCATGTGGGTTGTCGGACCCAAATACAGGCCAATAATAGCTAAAGAAAGTTAAAAGTAAGTACACATTCTTTCATATCAAATTTATTTTTTATTTATTTATTTAATTCAACAATAATAGGCATCTCTCCGTTTGTGTCAAAATTCAAAGGGACTTATTTTATATCAATTATTTTCAATAAACCTTATGAGTCCCTTCTTATTGATACTGTTGTGATTTGCACAATCATACCAACAGTTTTAATTAATAAAAATACTATTTATTGTCTCAAAAGGATGCATGAGTATTATATCTCGCTATCGACTACTAAACCCTACTAGGTGGGAGCTACTCCAAATTTACATTTAATATTAACCAAACGCCACTGCCAAAGCCATTGAGGTAGAATCACGATTTCTGACATAAATTTTTCCAAAAAAGTTCAATGTCAAGTGTAATTACGTGGGCAATATTAAAATCAAAATATTTTACACTCTGTAGGGTTAGAGATATAAAATTAAAGTATAGAATATCTTTCATAATTTAATATCATACAGAAGGAATCAACCCTCAATATTTATATTTTAAATACGTAATGTAAGTTTTTAATTTTAGCCAATATATGGGGGCCCGGTCTTTAGGATTGCTGAGTTATTGAAGTGTTTAGTGTTAACATATTATGAGAAATTGTTTATATTGCTTTAAATACATTTATGTATAGTATCTATGTTTTTTTTGTTTAATTGGTATTCTATAATATACTGGGTGTTCGCATGTAAAGTCCGTAACTCTTGAGAGTGTAAATCCTTATATTTTAAGAAAAAAAAATTGATATACCTACCTATTCCCAAACAATATACCTACATTTTAAAAACTACTTTTTATGTGAAAATAGTTTGGTCACTCATGCTCAACCTACGCCATTGGTGGCAAATAAAAATTAACTTTACACTAAAAATACAGCTCTTTACTAACAATAAGCGTTTCTAGTTTTTTTTTTTATATTCCAGCAGGGAATGAGTTTTTTAACTATTATAAAGAATTATTACCCTCTGTAGATACGGACCTTACGCGTATTAAAGAAACACTATTATATATGGTGGATATAAAATGTACCTATATTCATTTTTGATTTAATGAATATACATGGTGAATATATTGTATATTCATTTTTGGTTTAATAAAAATATACATAGTGGATATAAAATGTATATTCATTTTTGGTTAAATGAATATACACTGGATATAATTTTCACATTTATATATGTGTTTTGAACGTGCAGTGTGAAACTATATTTTCTGTGGATATGTAATGTATATTTTTTAATGGATATGAAATGGACATCCAAGTCTGTGCCAACCGACATGAAAATGAATTACATGAGACATCCATTTTCACATTCAGGTATATTTTTCTGAATGTACATATCCACAAAAAGATATACATTGTATGAAATAGAAATATGTTTTGGTTATGTGGGGAGCTATCCGAAATTGGCAGGGCTAACGCCAATCTGCAGGGGTATGCCACTTATTTTGCTAAAAATTACATGACTTTACCTCTTGATATCCGTCGTCTAAATCACCATTTATTATATTTATTTATTCTTTTATTTTTTTTATTTATTCTCAATATTGCTGGAGTGTCACATTCATTTTCTTTTTTTTATAAATGGTATAAGTTTAATGTCGAGGGGCGGCTTACTAAGGAAAATTAAGCATAGCTAGTAGTTTTCGTACCTTTGTTTTGCTTAAGATTTGAATACACCCCTCGTTTAAAGTAGGTAGGTAACTATCTGGATGGTAATGCAATTGTTAAAACTATTACCCTGGTATTGTTGAATCATTGAATTAATAAAGTACTATTTAACAACTCAAAATTTCTTTTTCATACTTTCAATGCATTTAATATACACTTCTCATCAAAATTACGAAATAATGTAAAAGTTAGCTACTAAATATTTTATGAACCACTCCGATTTTGACGAACTCTTTTTTGCAGTGTAGACTAAGGTGTTACGAAGCTTTTTAAGATCCTAATGTTAATATGTAAAACGATTCTACTGATATACAGGGTGTTCAATCCAAATAATTATATGAAACCACTATTAGTTTTCTATTTAAAAAAAAAACTAAATTTTTAAGTATTTCAAAATTTGTATTCGGGCGTTATTTTGCATTATAAACAACTTTGGTTTATACAATTTTTGATTAAAGTAATAAACAATAATGCATCTTCATGTTTTCCTAATTTATTAACTCCCTGTACATCTGATCTAAAATTTTTATATTGAAAATTAATTTTCTCAACAAGCAAAACTTTTTATAAATAATGACTTTTGGTCGTAAAATCAATAATAAAGATTTTTCCCTCTGGGAAACTCCTTGCGCGGACACACTGTATATTGCAGCACAAGAACACTTATTCAATTCAGGGAAAAAAACGATCCGAAATAATGACCCAGAGTATCAAATGACTCATAATTATGAAACAAGCACACAGCCCGATTCCATAGTTTTAATAAAAACAGTTACCATAATGGCCATCTTTAAAAATCGCTATTGTATCACCAAAAATCTGCAGAAAAAGAGCTTTCAAAATCTTAAATACTGATCGAAATCTATTCAACTATTGCCGATATACAGCGTTTTAAAAATTTTCCTATCAAAATATGACACATTTTTTGTTTAACAGTGTATCTATTGCCAAAAGACACTTATCAAAAAACTGGCAAAAAGGTCTGGAGATATTGATGTCAACTTACTAACACTAACGGCCTATACCCGGAATTTCTAACTTTACCAGTTTACTCTACAGAATGTTTCAAATTTACGGAACAAAATCACCTGTACTAACAAAACCCTGTATATCAGTAGAATCGTTTTACAGATTAACATTAGGATCTTAAAAAGCTTCGTAACACCTTAGTCTACCCTGCAAAAAATAGTTCGTCAAAATCGGATGAGTGGTTTATAAAATATTTAGTAGCAAACTTTTGCTAACTTGTACAGGGTTATCCAACCAAGACTAGACAAGGCGATTTTTTGACTTTTCCTGTACTTTTATAAAAAAACTGAAATAGCCATCTTAAGTCATTTTCTCCTGCGAATTCGAATATCTTCAGCAAAAAACAGTTGAACATCAAACAAAAGTACTAGGGGTCACTTTGATATTTTTTTAAATGGGATGCCGTATTTTTAATGAGCTTATCCGATTTCTCATATAAATTTTGATCTAAAATGTTGGATTTTTAATTCAAAAACGCCTTTTTTCTTCAGTTTTAAATTCGGAAAATGTTAAAAATAAAAAAAAAAAAAATAAAATAAATTACAAAATCCAACATTTTAGATCAAAATTTATATGAGAAATCGGATAAGCTCATTAAAAATACGGCATCCCATTTAAAAAAATATCAAAGTGACCCCTAGTACTTTTGTTTGATGTTCAATTGTTTTTTGCTGAAGATATTCGAATTCGCGGGAGAAAATGACTTAAGATGGCTATTTCAGTTTTTTTATAAAAGTACAGGAAAAGTCAAAAAATCGCCTTGTCTAGTCTTGGTTGGATAACCCTGTACATTATTCGCTAATTTTGACGAGAAGTGTATTAAAATTTAATTTTGATTATTTAAAATCAACTAAAATTTTACTAATCAGACAGACAATCTGCCGCCCTTACGTTGGTACAGCTAGCTGTTGTACACTCTTACAAGGTTATAATAACTTATACCGCCGATTAGACAAACTTGCATATCTGATGTGGGTTTAAGGTGCATCAAGACCTTTCATATCTTAAATTTATTTAGTTTATATCGAAGGTTTCGCCGCGAAAATGGTCAATCTATGAGTTTATATACCTAACCTAACCTAAAACATTAATTTTCACCCATTTTCAAGAAATTTATACTCGGCAGGGCTATACCGCTCGATGGGAATATTTTACCCCTACAGAATAATTTGGTTAACCCCACCATAGACCGCCTTTTAAACGGGTCGGAATGGCTAAACCCGAAACGGAAGAGCTAAACCCGAAATTGGAATGGCTATCGCCGATCGGAAGGAGTATGCCACTTAATGTGCTAAAAATGGCAGGGCTTTACCCCCTAAGTAGTACATATGACTTTATATTAACTTTACCCTAAATGCTGCCTTACTTTGAATTTTGGCAAAAGGGTAAATGTCTTTAATTATATAACCTCGAAGTTATCATAAATTTCTCAAGGGATCTTAACCAAATTTTGGGGCATCGTAAGTGCTTCAATTGACCTATCATTGACTTTACTATAAAGAATATTTTATTTTCAATTTTGGCATAATGAATGCTATAATTTGATTTAGTTTAACTTAAATTTAAATTCTGTTTTATTTTGGTCACTACCTTTAAAGTAATTACACTTTAATTATGTTCGAAGCTTTTAGTTAGTATTTGACTCCTTTTATATTGGGTGTTTAGAAAGAATCCTCACTTCTTATTCTGTTTGATTTCCTACGATCTAATATATCTTTTAGTGGAGCTGTCTAGCTCATGTCATAACTTTTTCTATGTTAATTTTTATATCTTCTTTCTCTGATTTAGTTGCTTAGCCTTTTATTCAAATCCTTTTTCTATGTTATGTTTATTTCTTCCTAAATGAATAAAATGGGTGTTTGTTGGAAAATATTATTCTTTTATTAATAAAATAGGATTTGATTAAAATAATTGTTTTATTCATACTGCTTTCTCTTTCAGGGCTAGGGAACTAAATATTCTATTTACTCTTTTCTTTATAATCTTTTTCAACCCCTTTGGTTGATGGCGCCCAAAAATCTTATCTGAATTAAATCTACGACCTTAGCTCTCAAGCGAATTAAAAAACTGAGTGGCCGTGGTGACCCAAGTAATTAATTAATAAAAATATCAACAAGAACATCTTAAGATAAATTGAATAAAGTAAAGTAAATAAGAATCTTTTTTTTTATTTTTTTTTTAATTTTTTATTTTTTATTAATTATTACAGCATAAAAAAGCAGAATAACCTAATAGGTGAAGTTAAAGTAACTTATATACGTAAAAACAGAACTGGAACCAGAACAATATTCTGCGAATGCGAACCAAAAAGTTTTCACCAAATTTTAAGCTTAAAAAAAATATGTTTAGGCTGGGAAAGATACATGGTATACAAAGATCTAACGATACCAAGGTGTTTTAATTAACAGGGTTACTTCCACAAGAAGAATGAATGTAAAAACAAAATGGTATGTCCGGTGTGCTCTGAGGAACATGAGGAAAATGGATGCCGTAAAGAAAGGAAATTTTGTTACAACTGCCATATTGCAAATGATAAATATAGCACAAGATACGCCACTGACCATGAAACTGGCGATCAAGAATGCCCAACTCTAAAGTTCCATATCGAGGTACTAAGAAGCAAGATAAATTATATTGACTAAAAAAACCATTGTCTCTATTGTTTGATTACATTTTTGTTTATTGGATATTGTAGAGTTAAACATCTCGAATGAACTGGAGAACGAAGAGAATGACATTTAAAATAATATTAACCAAAGGTATGATGTGCATCAATATGGAAAAATCTGTAATGACATGAAAAACAAAACGGGAGTGCTTAAGATCCTACATATTAACATACGCAGTGCGCAAAAAAATTTTGATGCGTTTTTATCTTCTTTAGAAGCTTTTAAGACTAGAAATTTAGATATAATAATATTCGGCGAAACCAGGAATATACGAAATATATAAATAATTTTACAATTCCTGGATTTCAAACATATTTTAACAATAGTATGATTAATCAAAATGATGGGGTTCTCATCTTTATTAGGGATGATATTACCTTTAATATTAATCATAAAGTTTTACCGTTAACCAATGTTACAATTAGCAACATTTCTTATAAACTAAATAATGTGGAATTCTTGATAGTGCCTTGCTATAGATCTACATCTGTCAATGACAACTTATTTCTGATTGATCTGGAATCTTATTTGAGTAATTTGGGCGGTGATAGTAGAGTGGAAGTATTTATAGGGGACATAAATTTTGATATACTTAACCCTTCCAAGGGGTCATCTAATGAATATCTACAATTATTGTCATATTTGGGTTTCAAAGCGTTTATAAATTCATATACTAGAGTGACTCTAGAAAGTAGGACTTGCCTGGCCTGGATCATGTCTTTGTAAGAAAAAAAAGTGGATATGAATAATTTTTTACTCGATGCATTCGTTATAGATACGGATATTACTGATCACTATCCTATTCGTTTAAGTGTTAGCCTTGATAGAGATGATAATTCTACTCACGCTAATGAAAAAAAAAACACTATTCTAAAATTTGATAAGGAGAAATTTGGGAATGTGATCTCTACAATACACTGGGATGATGTTATTAATCTGAATGACCCTGAGTTAGCATGTAAGAAATTTAACGATATTTTTGTAAACATAATTAATGAGTGTACTACGGCCAGGACAGTATCATTTAGAAAATACAAGAAAATTAAACCGTGGATTACCAATGGTATAATACATTCAATTAACCATAAAGATACATCTAAAAATTACTTATCAAAAACAAAAACAATGCTAACTTACTTAAGGAATACAAAGATTATAGAAATCAATTAAACAAATTAATTCTAAGTCAAGGAAAAACAGTTATTATTTTGTATGTGTTTCAACATCTAAAGAAGAGCAATTTATTATGGCTGAGCGGCGAGTGCGGGGATTTTGATAAGTATGTCATTAGAATTAGTTTTTTATGCGTTTTTCAAATAAAAAATAAAACTGACAAAAATATGATATACAGGGTGTTGAATTTAAAAAAATTAAATCAGTCTTGTTTTTAAAGTCCGGACCTGAATTTCAAAAAATTTTCATACGGCATTTTGAAGCGATAGCTACTCAAAATATTTCCACCGAATATGAACATTTTATACCGGGTGCTAAAAGAATTATGGCAAAAACAAAAATGAGCCAAACCTTATAAAACACTCTGTATCTAAGTAACGAGGAAAGATGGACCCACTAAAGATAGATTATTTAGAACCCCCAAGATGTCCACTATCTCCTGGTGATGTATGTACATTTAGATCCGAATCACCCTGTATATTAATTCTTTAACAAACAAAAACCTTAAATGGGAACAACATGAAGTTAAAGCTTACAAATAATATTAGAAAATTAGTGCATACGTTCTATATTCTAGGAGATATATTGACTAAAAAGCTCCAAATTAATGTTTATAACGCTCTCATAGTCACTGTTATATGGTCCTATCATGGGGTGGCTTATATTAAACTACTTTAAAACAATTGAATGTTGTTCAAAACTATATAACGAGTGATTTTTAATTATTTTGCTCAAGGGAGGCCATGCATTTTAAAAGCATCATGGCCGTACTGCGTAGATAAGATGACATGATTGTTTTATGACATTTACGTCTTATTTGAATTTGTGTATTTGTAAAGTTTAAAAATTAGAGAAATTTTGTAATTTTTGCAGTTATTTGAAGGTAGGTTACTATTGCTTTAACTAATATTTCTCCGGGGAGTCGTCTTTTGACTATTATAAAGTGCTATTTACAGGATATGATTTAATTTTTTATTTCTTTTTTTATTTTTCAGCGTATCAAGTTTTGGTGAAGCTTTGTTGCCGGATTGAAAGTTCTACAGTAAAAATGTTTAGTGAAGCACAAAAAATTTTTATTGTTGAAAGTTTTTTTAGAAATGGAAACAAAATAGGCGGTGTGTGGAATTACTCTATGCATGACTGCTTTGATGAATTTCGAACCGAGTTTCCTGATGTTGCGGTGACCTTTCATAATTTTCGTACTGGGTCACAATACCTAATTGATAAATTTCGTCAGACTGGTTCTGTTCAACATAAAAAAGGGGCTGGAATACCAACGAAACGATCGAATGAGGTTATTGAAGAAGCGCGACAAATTATGGAAAATAATCCTTCAACTTCTATTAGGCATTTATCTCAACAAATTCAGCAAACGGATTTATGCTACAGTACATGTCAAACACTTTTGAAAAAGGATCTGCATCTATACCCTTATCGTGTTACGGCTATTCATGAACTCCTTCCCAATGACGTTCCCCAGAGACTTAATTTTTGTGAATGGTTTTTAAACAATTTTCAAGAAGAAAATAGTGGTGCTTTTGAAAAAACATTTTTTACCGATGAGGCTTATTTTTATTTATCAGGCTATGTTAATTCACAAAATATGCGAATGTGGAATACGCAAAATCCGCATTTTTTTGTAGAAAGACCTCTTCATCCTCAAAAAGTTGGTGTGTGGGCAGCAATTAGTTCTAGAAGAATAGTAGGCCCAATTTACTTTGATGGCACAATTACAGCTGAGAGATATCGGATCGAAATTCTGACAACATTTATTAATGAGCTTCACGATGATGAATTGCGGGAAGGTTACTTCCAACAAGATGGCGCTACACCTCATGTAACCAGAGAAAATTTAAATTTTTTAAGTGAATTTTTTGAAAACAGAGTTATAAGCCGAAATACGCAACAAATATGGCCACCTCGTTCCTGCGATTTAACACCCTGCGATTTCTTCTTGTGGCCTTTTATAAAAAACTCCATTTATCGAACACCAATTGAGGATATAAATGATCTTAAACGAAGGATTTCAGAAAAAATTGCCGAAATTAATAATTCTCCAAACGTATTGGTTAATGTGTCTCTGAGGGTAAGAAGAAACATCAGAAGGTGTCTAGAAGTAGGAGGCGGCCATATAAAGTAGGCTTTCAAAGTAAGATAGCTCAGGATTTTATATTACATACCGTCAAAAAACATTATTTTAGGTTTTCAACGTGACAACGCTGCTTTCTTGCAAATTCACCCTATGATTTAATCTACGCGCTACTGCTACACTATGTATACTGGGTCACAGCCGCCCTTGAGCAAAATAATTAATAATCACTCGTTACTTAAAATAATCGTTGGAAAAAATAAACGGTTTTCTACTCAACTTTCATACTCTGAAGAAATCCTATTCGTTCTTTATATGTATTGGGTATAAAACCAATAAACATCTGATAATTCCAAATAGTAACAGAAATTTAAATTTAGGAAGTATAAACTGCCTTGCACCTAAGGTTTTTATTATCATACCAACTGATTTAAAGGATGTTACCAACGTGAGGTAATACAATCATAAGACGTGTAGAACTTATATTTTCTCTAACTGGCAGAAATTTCACGAATTGTTCGAAACATTACTTTATTACCAATGAAAAGAAGGAAAATGCACTTTTGAGATAATTATAAATTTTCCTGGTAGTTTTAGTGTTAGACTGTGTTTTTTTTTCTTTTTGTTTAATAGTATCACATGTGACTGACTTGATTTGTTATTATATTAAAAGATTTTGTTTGCACATACAGATGTGTTACAGCATCTCGGTGCAAACTTATACCAAAGTAGTAGAATGAACAATGCCTGAATATTTTCTGTACAGGGTCTTCCAACGAGGACTGAACAGGGGCTCATTTTTGAGCTTCCTTGTATTTAAAGAAAAATCCAAAATAGCCAATCGATGTACTTTTTCCTGCAGAATTCAAAAATGAAACCAAAAATTTATTTGAACCAGAAACAAAAGAGTTACGCTATGGATAAGGTGTTTTTTAAATGGAACATAGCTTTTTTTATACGATTTTTGGAACGAGTGATTTTTTTTTTTGCCCGTTCTGATTAAAATATTTAATATTGTGACAGCTATTTTTATTAAATTTTAATGTTTTATCCAGTATAATTTAACTTTAACCTGTTTGAAACATAAACTAGGTAATATGGGTATAATCACCTTTGAATCCTTCAAAGTCAAAAAATTTGACAAATTTATTTTATTTATCCTTAGAATAGTATTGACGGATATATTTCTGTGAAAATTTGCAAAAAATCTTCTACTTGCTTCTCTTGCATTTTCTTGGCATTTGTAGAACAAGACAACAATCTGCAATCTCTCATCTAATGAATATTTCATTTCGGCAATATTATAGTAAATTTGTCAATTTTTTTGAGGATTCAAAGGTGATTATACCTTTATTACCTAGTGTATGTTTCAAACAGGTTAAAGTTAAATTATACTGGATAAAACATTAAAATTTAATAAAAATAGCTGTCACAATATTAAATATTTTAATCAGAACGGACAAAAAAAAATCACTCGTTCCAAAAATCGTATAAAAAAAGCTATGTTCCATTTAAAAAACACCTTATCCATAGCGTAACTCTTTTGTTTCTGGTTGAAATAAATTTTTGGTTTCATTTTTGAATTCTGCAGGAAAAAGTACATCGATTGGCTATTTTGGATTTTTCTTTAAATACAAGGAAGCTCAAAAATGAGCCCCTGTTCAGTCCTCGTTGGAAGACCCTGTACATGTAAATTTCTGAATGTAATTCATATTGGTTGGTTAATCAATTAATTGTAATTATCAAAACCAATTGTAATTAATTTCATATAAAACATAGATTAAGGCTAAAATAGCTTATAAACAAATAAAAGTTATATTGTATAATACAGGCCGTTTCAAAATATGTGCAAAAATTTGAAGAGGTTAGTCTCAAAAGTGCATTTACAGGGAGGGGCGAGAATGGGGGTAATTACCCCCCCTTATGACTTTTGATTTTTACACTGTTTGTTGCTATTGCCCAGGCAGAATAATAATATGATGGAATTGGCTGTTAATGCTTAATTTTTAAAATACAGGGTGTCCGGTAAGTACCACGTAATTTCTGGGGAGCATATAGAGGAGGTCAAAATAACCCTAATTTGGATTAACGGAGACACAGAGCCCCGATTGGGTTACCCAGCGATTTACTTTTTTGGCTCTAACTTTTGAACCGACTAGTATAATTTAGGCCATAAGTCACCTGTTAAATGTCAATTTGAGACAAAACACAATAATGCAGGTATTATCAAACCTCGCATGATATTTCCTTTTTTTTACGGCAAAGCACTACAGGATTAATCCTTTATGGCGTTCTGCGAGCTTTGCGTGTGCGAAGGAAACGACTCACGCTATTCTTGAATTTTTGGAGATTATACTCGTTGGGAACACGGCCTCAGGGAGGTCGCTCCAGAGTGATGACGTTCTCCAGATGAAATAATTTTTAAACAGTGTCGTTCGAGGGACACTAAGCTGAACCACGTACGGGTGGGCTGCAGTGGCCCATCGTGTATTTCTACCATGCACAGCTCTGGGTGGAATCAAGCGGGAAACCTCAGTTGAGCACCTGCCATGAAAATAATTGTAAAATAGACTCAAGTCGCCAACCCGCCTTCGATGTTCAAGGCTTTCCAGGTTGTTTGTCTTGGCTCTTCTTTAAATGGAATCTAGCAATCTCAGGGTATGTTTAGGAGCAGAGCCCGAAATATGCGAACAGTAAAAAGTAAAGTAAAGTAAAGTATATATTTCGCTTTATAATATTACAAACATTGATTTATATACAATGGTCAATATTGTAAGCACGTCACTGTAAGTTTTTTTTTTTAAATATATATATAAATATTTATGCAATTGTATATAAAATATAAGCTATATAAATAAAATAAATAAATAAAATTCAGTTTATGTAGTATCACCTTGAAAAAAAGTCTTTTATTGAGTAGAAGCACCTTTCCATAAGAAATATCTTAACCTTTTTCTTAACACTATTTAAGTCATCATTTTCATTGAAGCATTTATGGACGTACAAAGCATGATTAAAAGCTTTAATTCCTATATATCGCGGGTTCTGCTGCCCGATGCTCAATCTAGAGAACGGCAGCTCAAGAGCCTCGCTATAGCGGGTATTATGTGTATGTATAGCGGATCGCTTTTGCCACATGCTGCTATTTTGTTTTATGTATATTAAAAGTGAGTAGATGTATAAGGATGGAAATGACATTATTTTTAATTTTCTAAATAAGTTAGAGCAAGATTCTCTAGCCCTCGCATTCGTCATATATCGTATTGCGCGTTTCTGGGCCACAAACACACGTCCCGCGTCAGCGGCTAAACCCCAATGAATTATTCCGTGAGCAAGTACCGATTGAAAAAGGCCGAAATACACAAGTTTCAAAACCTCCAATGACACCGTGCTCCGTATACTGCGTATTAAAAAAGAGCAAGTACTTAATTTAGGAAGGAGTTGTGCTATGTGTTGACTCCAGGTTAATTTTGAGTCGAGGTACAAACCCAAAAATTTGGTTGACTCCATATTTGCAATGGAGCATCTCTCAACTTTCACTAGCAGGCTGGTATTTATACTTATGTTTTTTGTAGTAATCTGCATTGCAACAGATTGGTTTTTATTTAATTTGTAGCCATTGTCCTAGCACCAATTATTTACATACTCAATGCCTGCGCTTGAATTTTGAGGGAGCTCTGTTCTGGAGTCACCAGTAACTAGTATGTTTGTATCATCCGTATACAACACAAACGAAGTGTTGGAAATTTTGTTGCTAGGGAGATCGTTAATATAGCAATTGAATAGCGTGGGAGAGATACAAGAGCCTTGAGGCGTTCCCCTATTCACAGTTTGAGTCGTCGATTTCACACTGTCAATCACAACTTGTTGTGTTCTATCCGAGAGGTAAGATTTAACCCATAAATTAGCTGGGCCTCTGACACCCATAATGTCAAGTTTTTTTAAAAGCAAGCTGTGGTCGACAGTGTCAAACGCCCGGCTCATATCAAAAAACAAACCTAGGACTGCCTGTTTGTTATTGAGGCAACTGTAAATATGTTGAAAAGCGCTATCCAATGCCGAGTTTGTTGAGAGGTTGGCTCTGAAGCCGTTTTGACTTTTTGATAATATTGAGTTTTTTTCCAGGTACATGCTAAGTCGTTTGTTAAAACAGAATTCAAAAATCTTAGCCAGGTGACATTGCAGGGCTACTGGTCGATAGTTTTCTGTTTCGAATTTACTACCCTTTTGTTTGTAGATTGGTATTATTTTTGAAGTTTTAAGATTACTTGGGTACTTGCCTTGTAGAAAACTTAAATTAATTAGGTGCGATAAAATAGGTGCAATTACATTTTTAATAGATATAAAGAGATTGCCTGGGATTTCATCTATACCAGATGACTTTTTAACACACACTCTAGATATCACATTACAAATTTCCTGGGGGGTAGTAGGATAAAGAAAAATAGATTTAAGTTGAGCCAGGATGGTTTGACTTGGATTTAGATTATGGGGTGGTTCACTACTGTTGGCAAATTCAGCAAAGTACTTGTTGAATACTTCGCAGATCTCTGCAGATTCTGAGATTTCTCGATCTTCATAGATTATTTTTGATAAGTTACAGCGATTTTGCTGTCGATTAAAGCTTTCTCTTACTATCGACCAGCTCTCCCTATTAATATTAATGGTATTCTTTAAACGATCATCATTAAATGTTGATTTAGCATATTTTAGTTTTTTGTTGTAGTATGATTTTAATTCTTTATACCTAGTGCTATAAAAAGTATTATTTATTCTTTTATTAATTTGATGCATTTCCTGAAGCATGCGGGAGAGTTGTTTCAGTTCGGTGGTCATCCATTTCCTGGATTTTTTTGTTTTATTTGTTTGTGTAGTTAGGGGGAAGTTACATTCAAAGGCGTGTAGTATTTTTGCGTAAAAAGCATTAAAATGGGTGTTAATATCATTGTCACTTAAATTATGGAGGCACCGCCGGAGGCGAAAAATTTTTCGGGGGCCGCGCCCAAATATGGCTATTTTAAGGACCCAAAAAATAAAATTCGCCTCTTGAGCCTTAAAAAAAATAATAAAAAAAAAATACTTTGTCCGGTGCACGGGTGTACAGGGTTATCCAACCAAGACTGGACAAGGCGATTTTTTGACTTATCCTGTACTTTTATAAAAAAACTGAAATAGCCATCTTAAGTCATTTTCTCCCGCGAATTCGAATATCTTCAGCAAAAAACAATTGAACATCAAACAAAAGTACTAGGGGTCACTTTGATATTTTTTTTAAATGGGATGCCGTATTTTTAATGAGCTTATCCGATTTCTCATATAAATTTTGATCTAAAATGTTGGATTTTTAATTCAAAAACGCCTTTTTTCTTCAGTTTTAAATTCGGAAAATGTTCGTCTACCGTAAGATTTTTTTTTTTTTTTTTACATTTTAGATCAAAATTTATATGAGAAATCGGATAAGCTCATTAAAAATACGGCATCCCATTTAAAAAAATATCAAAGTGACCCCTAGTACTTTTGTTTAATGTTCAATTGTTTTTTGCTGAAGATATTCGAATTCGCGGGAGAAAATGACTTAAGATGGCTATTTCAGTTTTTTTATAAAAGTACAGGAAAAGTCAAAAAATCGCCTTGTCTAGTCTTGGTTGGATAACCCTGTACCTAATACCGTGAAAAAATTGTGCGAATAATTTAAAGAATATAGACTCACCTAAATTTACTATTTGAACTGCAACTCTATTCTTCTCGATTTTTGACAAGCAAACTTGTCTATCACTTTTTCGTTAAAGTTTGAAATGTTGTTAATCAACTATGTTTTTCTATGGACAACATAGCCAACGCGGAAAGTCTTTCTTGGGACATAGTATTTCTTAAAAAAGTTTTTATTCTTTTTAAGGTCGAGAAACACCTTTCACTTTCCACAGTTGTTACGGGAATCGTACACAAAATATTCAGTAACTTAATGGATTCAGAAAATGTTTCAGACAAATTATTTTTAATAAAAGTCTGTAATAGAGCAAGTACACCACTATGTTCCTGGAAATCTTCACGAGAGTAAATAACGGCTAGCTCATTTTTTAATTTAGAAAAATTTATATCAGGAAACACTTCAGAAAGTTTTTTTACATTTTCATGGGGAAAATTTAAACGATATCCTTGAAATTTTTCAAATTCAAATAAATTTGCTATAATTAAATGAGTGGTAAATTTAAACCTTTCAGATATTTGCATTAAAATGATATCGCAAACTTCTTTCGAAACTCTTATGTTATCACCATAGTCAATCTTTCTTCTTTTAGAACATATCTCTGGATTTTCCAAGGGATTTTTACTATGAAATTCTTGAGTTATGTATACATCAATGTTATTTCTAACCTGCTGAATTGCAGTAGTAAAATTATTTAAATTCTCCTTCGCTACAGAAGCAGTTAGGCCTCTACGCTGTAGTTGTTGAAACAAAATGTCAACGTGGGGCATTATTTTATTAAAGAAAAATAACCAAAAGTTAAAATTATTATTTGTCAAAGTATTAATGAGGCCTTGAGTTTGATTAATTGAATTTTGATCAGTTTCAGAATCAAGAATTTCTTCCAAACATGTCAATAAATCATTTTTGTTCGTGTAAACTGTTGTTACTGACCTTGAAGTAAAATTCCAGCGCGTTGGGGCAGACCGTGGTAGTCGTTTTTGGACAACTCTGTCTAAAATCGCAGTTCTTTTGGCAGATCGCGAAAAGTAGGTCGAAAAGCCAGATAAATTTGCAAAAAATATTCTAAGCATTTTATCTTTAGATGTACAGTTCTGTATTATTAGATTTAATTGATGTGCGTAGCAGTGAATAAATTTTGCATTTTTATAAATCTCATTAATTTTTGCTTGAACTCCTCCTATAGAACCGCTCATGACAGAAGCGCCATCGTAACTTTGCGCTATTAGTTTTTCAGGTTGTTTTGAAACTTCTATATCATTTAATACACTAAAAATTTCTTTAGAAATACCGTCAGCAGTATGGTTGGCAGGATTTGAAAACCCCCAAAATGTTTCAAAAATATTACCGTTTAATGTGTAACGAAATACTAGAACCATTTGCATTTTATTGGAGGTATCAGTGGTTTCATCTGCCTGAATTGCTAGGTAGTTAGCGCTATTAATTTGTTTTTTTATTTCTTCTCGACATACATTTAGCATACATTCCAAAATTTCATTTTGAATAGTTTTTGATGTGCCTTGAAAAACTGTTTTTTCTTCCAAATGCTGCTTTAAAATGACATCGATTTCGGCGACAAAATTAACAAGTCCTTTAAAAATTCCCGGGTTTTCGGATTGTGAGGTTTCATCATGGCCGCGTAACGCAAGCTCGAATGCCCCACAAAATTTTATACAGTCAATTAATTTTGATAATACGTAACGATTTTTTTTTACTTCTTCATTATGTTTTTTAATTGAATCGCGATAAACACTACTTAACTGACTACCTATATCTACCCTTCCTAACATATTTATTTCAAAATCATTCGCTAAATGTCTTTCAGAAATATTGTGCAATTTAATTTGATTGTCTAAATGCTTAAGATCGCACATACCTTCTTTTGTCCACCCCGTATCACTCTCTTTTTTAGTTAAAATGCATGGAAAACAAAATAATTTGTTAGTTATTTCACAGCCACAAATCCACTTGCACTTCGCGTAAATATTTCGATTAAAGTTTCTTTTAAATGTACGATTTTTGGTAACGTTAGTTTGTGTAATAGTTAAATCTGGCAATGGCCGTCCTAGGTTTTTTATCCGTACGCGGTATTCAAACGATAAATTATTATTTATTATATAGTTCACAGAATTCAGTGATTATGTATAATATTTAAATTCGAAACTCGATAACCAAACTACTAAAAAATGAAGAAATAAATCGATTTTTATATTTTTAGACACCTGTTTCTATTTACAAACACTCAAATACGATATATATGCCGCGGCGCCGGTCACGCCACGCGGGTTAAATCAGTTAAACTTAACTGTGAACTCTGATCTAAGAAACGAAATGCGGGATGACACGTGACGAATTATACGTCATAGACAGAGGGCTGTGCCCAGACTTGCCGTATAATGCTGAACGAATAGCCACAGGCCACAGTAATTTACTATCATCCAGTACTCTGTCCTTATTTCGCATACGATTTAAAACAAAGAAGCATGCAGGGGCTCACAATAGTGTGCCAGGTGCCTATGTTCGTTCGTTGTACGTTGCCCGGTTGCCGTTCGTTCATACTATGTTGCCCGTTCAACAAATAATGTAGTGCGAAATATCAAGAGTTTACTTAATAATAGTTATACCTTTATACCTCGGGAATTTTCTAGGTGATTTTTCTAGATGGGGCACGTGCCCCAGTGCCCTAATGGACGAGCCGCCACTGCTGTTATGGTAGCAACGATGTTATATTCCAAAAGTAAATTATTTAAATTTTGTGAATCTTTACTAGGTTCCAAAGAATTTATATTAAAGTCTCCACATAGGATATGTTTATTATTTGGCTCGTATATGTTTTCCAACATCACTGCAAGCTTATCCATAAATGCTTCAATGACTTCATTTGGCGATCGATATATGGAACAGATTACAAATAGATTCATTATCGGATAGCTGCAGTTTAACAGCACACATTTCGAATGTTTTTTCTATCGAGTTGTTAAATGTTATTTTGGTTATGTTTAAATTATTTTTACCGATTATACAAAAGCCCCCCCTTTCAAAGTGAGACCTAGAAAAGTAATGAAAAACTCCATATTTGCCAACACTAAAGTGTTGTATGTCATTAGATTGATGATGCTCCGATATACATATCAGGTCCACGTTGTGCTCTTCCAATATCTGTTCCAGATATTCCTTCTTATTTAGAAGTCCTCCCTGTAAGTTAAGATTCATGACTATGATTCTGTTAGATTCCGGATTGTGCTGCTTAAAAAATCGCTGCTCTTCGATCCATTGCTGGTATTTAAGACTGCTCGCTTAGGAAAAAAATATCGACCGAGTTGGGCTCCCACTGGCCAAACGTTGCCATCCATGATGGTATCTTTGAATTGGAATGGTACGCAAATCTTAAAGGAGCTCCAGTAGTTTTTGTGTCTCAAGCTAAGTTTTTCGCATTGAACTTTGCAAATTCGGGACAGAGTTTTTTCTACCTGCTCTGGTGTTGTTGAAACGTCCAGCCTCGTGACATATACCCAAGCTTTTTTTTCTATGGCCTTTAGGGCATTGCTTGAATTTGTACCTTCAATATATCTTGGTTTCCTACGTGGTCTTGCCCGCACTAATTGAAATCTTTCATTGTCCGTCTGGTCAGCGTCTGTGACCTCTAACTTTTTTTCTGGGTTGGTTTGTTGTTGGGTCAGTGTACTTTGTGTTGATATTTTATTTACCTTATCAGTATTTTCAATCTTAGTCATTTGTGAGTACTCAGGCAAAAGATCGCTATATATCGCAGTACTCCAGCGATGGTCGAATTTGGGCTTTATAGAGCATCAAATGTTGTTGGGGTGTATAGAGGTTCTTAGTTCGGAAAAGTATTCCAAGCTTCTGCCAGGCTGCCTTAGCAATGGCCGCAATGTGACTATGCCAAGACATATGAGTATCTAAATTGACGCCCAATAAATGAATAATTGATGAAGCCAAGGGAATCGAGTGTCCCGCCATGACTATATCCGGTTCTTTAACATTAACTCTTTTAGAAAAAACTGTGTGGGGATTCTCAAGCTCGTGCTAGTACTTGGCTGGTCATTTTCATTTTCTTTTTTATATTGATATTTATGGTTGCATTTCTATCTTCCTCGGCATATTTCTCTTATAGGGTCGTCCCTTAGATTATCTTCATCATTAAAAGGAGTTACTTGAGACGTAACTGATCTAACTAGTTCTTTGTCATTATTATTTATTTCTTCATTTTATTCTTCCGAAATTTTGCTTAATATATTGAACCACATATTGTAAAAAGTAAGACTTCTTTTTCACGCTCCCATTCATAAGATCTTCATTTAGTCTGTTAGAGATATTATGTTTATCTCTTTCTCACGCTTCCAAACTTCACTTAGGCATACATTAATTAGTTTGTAAGTAATCCACTCTAGGTACTGAAAACGGTGGTAACTGTGCAATTACTCTCGATGCCAGAGTTATAACAACCACAGTTTAGAATTTATAATTTAAAAATTGTAATTACTTATATAAAAACAAATAAAGTTAAAAAAGAAAATTAAAAGACACCCTTCACCCCCTAATTGTGAGGGTACCTATCACAAACTTAGAAACTTGGAACTAGGTAGAACTATCGTGATACTGAACAATACTAAAAAATTATACCTGATGAAGGTCAGGGTGCACATCTTACTAATTTTTGCGCAGCCCTCAGCTTACTTGGTGCTAAAACTAAGGTCCTCACTACATTCATAAATTACACAGCCCAACAAAAAAAATTCTTTGTCTTGGTGCTGAAGAAAAAACAACTGATTTTAGTTTTAGTAACTTTTCTTCGTATCAGCTTTAGTTTTTGAGATAAAGCCTACTCATAATAAATTGTAATATTAATATATTTGACAATTATAATGGTCATACATTTTATCAAAAACTTCACTAATTCCAAGACTAATGCCTTTTTAATTATACCTATTTATTCATAAGTCACTGGAAATACCTAATCTTATATCGGCAAAAGGTCATATAATTATTACAGATAAGAAATAATTTTTCCTGGAATTTTTTGGCACCTGCAGATTTCTTATTTTCGTATTTGCAATTAGCACGAAATATACAATAGAAGGTAATAAAAATGAATGAAATTGTATACCGTAAGCCTCATAAATTAATTCGTTAACTTGGCTTGTGCCCTAGGGTATTAGTACCTATATGATCCCCATAATATGGGGATTATATTATGCGGAATATTGCCTGCATGCATTTAATTGAAACTGCAAGAATGTGTTTTTTGAAAAATAGTATTTAGGCATGGCTTCTACAAGTAGGCGTAGTTGCGTAAACCGTCCGGACGTTTTTTGCTACATATGTGGCGAGTACATCTGAAAAGAAAGTAGAAGAGTGATTTGTGACTCTGTGAAAAAAGCTTATTTGGCCTATTTTGGTTTTCACCTCGGAGACCAAAATAAACCCTGGGCTCCGCATGTTGTATGCAAAACCTGTGTCGAACACCTGCGACAATGGACAAAGAAAGTGTTTAAAGTTTGGTGTTCCGATGGTATGGAGGGAACTAAAAAGCCACTTTGACAATTGTTATTTTTGCCTTGTGAAGATAAAGGGCATTAATCGTAATAATCGGCATAAGTGGAACTATCCTCACCTGGAGTCAGCAAGAAGACCTGTTCAGCATTCTGAAGAAATACCAATTCCAACATATAGCAGCCTGCCTACGTTACCAGAGGATACAGTCGAAACGTCATCTGACAAGCTGCAGAGTGACCGATTTCAAAAAGAGGACAGCGATTTTGCAGGATATTTAACAAGTCCCGAGCGCTTTACTCAGGAGGAACTAAGTGACCTTGTCAGAGATTTAAACCTCCCAAAAGAGTCTGCCGAGTTAGTTCCCTCCAGACTAAATGAAAAGAATCTTCTCTACCCAGGTACCAAAATTACGTACTACCGTAATAGAGAAAGGGATCTTTTGCCATTTTTCTCTCAGGAGGATAATATGGTTTTTTGTAATGATAATAAAGGTCTGTTAGAGAAAATGGCTATAACAGAGTACACACCAGACCATTGGCGTCTCTTTATCGACAGTTCCAAACGAAGTTTAAAGTGTGTCCTTCTTTCTATACAACGGTAACATATATGGAAGTATTCCAATTCGGCATTCTACAAAATTAAAAGAACAATATTAAACAATATCGTTAGTGCTTAGAAAAGTTAAATATGAACATCAGTGGGTTATCTGTGTCGACTTAAAAATAGTGAACTTTCTTCTGGGACAGCAAGGCGGTTATACAAAATATCCTTGTTTCCTGTGTCTTTGGGAGAGCAGGGCTAAGGATCAACACTGGATTAGAAGAAAGTGGCCTTGTAGAGATGCTTTAGTGCAAGGAGAAGCTAACGTAATTAATGAAGCGTTGGTTGAACGGGAAAAAATCATATTTTCTCCCTTGCATATTAAACTAGGACTAATGAAACAATTTGTAAAAGCCTTAGACCAGAATGGTGCGTGTTTTGTATACTTGTCCAGTAAATTTCCTGTACTCAGCAAGGAGAAATTGAAAGCCGGAATATTTGATGGACCTCGGATCAGAGAGCTGATAAAAGATTAACATTTTACAGAATCGATGACCGAAACTGAATTTAATACATGGTGCTCTTTTGTTAAAGTTGTGCAAAACTTTCTCGGAAACAAGAAATCGGAAAATTACCGATAGTGAAAGATATGCTCAACAACTTTAACCAAGACGGGTGTAATATGGGCATTAAGATTCATTATCTCCACAGTTACTTGGAACGATTCCCAGAAAATCTTGGCGACCTTAGTGAAGAACAGGGGGAACGATTCCACCAGGATATTGTCACGCCCTGCAGGTGTGACTGGGGACGTTGACCTAAGATCGGAATAAAACACTAAATTTTATATAAAAATAACAAATTAATTTATTTACTGTTAGTCTGTTTCAAATAAATCATTACAATTATTTTACACACACGCAATGGTAGAGCTAGGAATTCCAAAAAAGCTAATCAAGCTAACAAGTATATGTGTCAACGGCTCCAGAAGTAGAGTAAAAGTGGGGGAAATACTGTCAGATTCGTTTGAGGTGTCTGGTGGATTAAGGCAAGGTGATTCTCTCTCCCCTATATTGTTCAATATTGCCTTGGAAAAAGCCATAAGAGCGGCGGAATTATCCACGGAGGTCTTTGGTATGGATGGCCCAAGGCTCCTCCTGGCTTTCGCAGACGACATTGATGTGGTTGGAGACTCCGTAATAATGGTAAAGGAGTTATTTAATAAAGTAGAAAGACAGGCGGAGGTAATGGGTCTTAAAATTAACGAGGACAAAACGAAATATATGTATGTTGGTAAAAGAACGAGAAGAGATAGGATAGGGCAAAACGTTACAATGGGAGAGTACAATTTCGAGAGGGTAACAAGTTTTAGGTACCTGGGAGCCACAATCAACGAGGAAAACAGTATATCCGACGAAGTCAAAATAAGAATCCAATGCGGTTGTAGATGCATGTGCGCACTAAAAGAAGTTTTTACCAGCAAAAACCTATCCCGAAGGTCAAAAATTAAGGTATATAAAACAGTCATATGACCAGTTGTCATGTACGGGAGTGAGACTTGGACACTTACCAAGGAAAACGAGCGTAAGCTGAAGTGTTTTGAACGAAAGGTTCTGCGTAAAATCTTTGGACCATGCAAAGACCTAACAACAGAGCAGTTCCGACCAAGAACAAACAACGAATTGACTGAACTCTATGAGGAACCAGATATTATCAAAGTAATTAAGGCCGGACGGCTGAGATGGGCTGGACATGTACACCGACAACCAGGCTCTCGAGTGATCAAAACGGTCTGGGAACAGAATCCGGAAGGGCGAAGATCTCTGGGGAGACCACGTATGAGATGGAGAGACAACATCGTTGCAGATCTGAGAGCGATGGGAATAGAATACGATCCTGATCTGATGCAAGATAGAGAAGGGTGGAGAAGGATCGTGCAGTCAGCCAAGACCCACCAAGGGTTGTAGAGCTACAGAAGAAGAAGAAGAATTATTTTACACTTCAATTACGTTATGGTTAAATATTACCCTTGGTTACATTTCCTTATAGGTGAGATAAACTATAGTTTCATACTTACAATAAAATATTAACCTTGAAAATAACCATCATGGGGCTGCTTTCGAACGGCGTCTCGCAAAGGGGAGAATCGGGGTAGAATCGATCAGTTACCTTGTCGGCCAACAACTGCCCCCGTCGCCATTGATCAAATTTGACTTTATACCTTTCAAACGGTTCGTCAAGTCAGCACTCTTTTTACTATCTTTTAATATATTTTAGGTAGACGATGTACTACGGTCAATGCATAGGTCGAGCACCTCTGTTTCCTGCTGACTTGCTGAATCGGCTTGATTGGCGTGTTTATACATTTAGTAATAAATGATGGGAAGTTAATTTCTTTACTGAGTGTTTCTTTACTAAAGTGGATTTATGAAATATTGATTTAGGTTTTGAATTATTTTGAGAAAATATTCTTTTTGATTATTCCCTTTGTGACAATATAAAAACTATGGAAGAGAGATATCAAGGTAGATGGGACATTCACATGATGGCCGATCACTGCTGGAGTCTTCAACGAGACTGTCCTTTCAATCTCATGCGAGAAAATCTTATGAAAGGAAGTTTTTGGGTGATGCAGATTAGCTCATTTTTATTTATTAGTTTAGGTCAATTTAAATTAATAACTTAAGTTAATATTGTTAATGTTATTGACAGATAATTTTTGTATTTTTTGTGGTGTACAATAAACATTTTTCTTCTATTCCTGAGCTGTTTTTTTTTGGTGGTAGGCAGTAATACATATATAATTATGCGATATAAAATACCCTAAATTTCGAAAATTTAGCTTATGACCCCAGGTTTTGAAAACGATCTGATGGAGCAAATCTGAGGTTATTTTTAGGTTTAGCAGACCCAAATTACCTAGAAACAGTAAAAAAATTGCCGGCAACAAATTATGTGTTGGGCTGTGTTATTATTGTAGAAACTATTTTAAAATATTGATTTTGGGTGCATTTTTATATATTGTTATAAAACAATTTATTTATGTTGCTAATTAGTTAGTTTTATAGACTTTTATATCATGTTTCATTATTTAATTTTTAGTATTTCGGACATTATTACCCTCCTCAGGACGCATTTTAATTCATTTTTCTTGATACAATCAGCAAAGATGTAATTAAATGCTGTTTCTGGTAGAAATAACGATACGTCTAAAAATGAGGCAATTCCCAATTTCCCGCTAAGCTTTTACCCTCCTCCCCTACTTCCGTCAACAAAACAAAAAAGATGGTTTGAAATGTCTTTATGTTGTATCTCTCTTTATATCGAAACCGCTCTTCTCTAATTTTCGAGTTGTGTCCCCTCCAGTCTGCTGCGCCGCTTCGGTGAGGTGTCGCGCGCGCTCGTGCAAATTTTTATTCACGAGGATACGCAAAAAAGAGGTACATGAATTATTTCCTCTAGAAAATCGAGATGTTCTCACCAGAATCAACACCTTAAGAAGAGTAACACATGTAAAAAATGTGCAAATGGAGGGAGATATGTGCCGTAAGATTTTTGTGTCTTTATTTATTGGATTACTACATAAGCAAAATAAAAAACAAAAAATTTTTATTTAGACCCAGATAACACTTACCTATTTGAAGCTGTACATGTAATCTGATGTAGATTATTATCAGTGATAAGTTCTCCATTTTGTTCGAATATATTCAGCCTATTTATCACAACAATTAATTTAGGTCCCTGTTTAATTAAATCTTTATCAGAAGAATACTCAGGAACTTCAAGTGGAACGTTTTTAATCTCAACGTCAGCCATTATTGAATTACCAGTATTTTCAACATTGATTAATCCATTATTTAACTTTATATTGGAGGGATGCGATTCTTGGTTATGGTCGGTTATTGCTGAATTCCATGTTATGGGCCGAGTGTTAGCTTCCCTAGAAGAAAAAAATTGGTATTAATTAAAAATATTAATGCTAAATTAAATATTAACAATTGGTGCATTATCTTTGATTGTATGTCTGATATCTGTGATAAACCTCAAAAAACTATCCAAACATTTTTGAATAATTCCTAGAAGTAACAGCAACTTAAAATAAATATTAAAGCAATAAACTTATCGGCATTGACCGCCTTTATTGCAAATAATAATAATAATTAAAAATATTAATGTTAAATTAAATAACAATTACAATTTCAGGTGGCATAAATTGGTGGCTCCAGTGACTTAATACTGATGGACAAAGACAGTTACTCATAAAAAAAAAGTCTATCATATGTCGCCTACATCGAACGGGCCTGCGGGGGTGACCTAAGCTGCGTGATACGACAACACAAAAGGTTGAAAGGAATAAGTTGTTCAAAGAGTGAGACAAATAGCAAAAGTAAAAGGACGGATAAATCTTCTTCAGTTGAAAACTTACCCTAAGGCCCGGTACTTTCACGTGCGAATATGTGTATCCTTAGAATAAGTGTTGTAGTTTCAATTGTGTCGACAATTATTTTCATGGACATTATTCGACGAATAGCGCTATGCATAGATGAAAGTGCCATCACTAAGCAAATAAGTATAAATTATGCTGATGACACGAACTTAATAACAGGAGGCAAAAATGTGTGCTAGCTTGTGGTGAAAAGTAAACATATTTTTGTTAATGTATCAAAATGTTTTAAAGAAAATAGATTAATCCTAAAAGCAAATAAAATCAACTCTTTCAAAACTAAACAATCCAATGTGCACAACATCAAGGAACCAAAAATATCTAACAACAAATTGTTAAATATTTGGAAGTTAATAAAAACATGGAATGGTCTTTTCGTATAAACCAAGTTGTAAAAAAGTTGAACTGTGTAAGTTATGGAAGATGGTGAGGGGGACAATATAATAACAAAAAAACATTTTATATTCTGCTAATTTTAAGTTAATTTAAATGGTGTCATACAAGACAGATTTATTAGCCAGAAACGAGTCATAAACAATTTGGAATTTAATCAGACATGCAAAAACATATTTAGATCTATGCGGATTATAACTGTATATGCCATGTAAATTTTTACATGTCTTATGTTTATTCATGAAAACAAAAATTTATTTGAATTAAGCAATATCTACTAATTATTAGTGTTCTAAGAGCGAGAATATATGTGTGTAAAGCTGTAGAATAAGTTACCAAAACAGTTGAAATATATTCAGAGCCAAAAACACGTTAAAGCTGAATTTAGAAAATTACTTGCAGATTTGGAACCCAATTGTCCGAGTGATTATTTAAATCTGTAAAGTGTAAATGTGTCAAATCAAATTATTCTTAAAAAATATGCTTTCTCCTAATGCTAATGATTATGTTGTAATTTGAAACAAACACCGGTTTTAGTAAAAAAAATGTTTAATTTTTATGCGTGCAAGGACAAAGGTTGAATACAAAAGGAAAAATGTATTTTTCCAATGGTTCTTAATCCAAAAGCAAGTATTTTACGCTATCCACGGAACTAAAGATGAAGAAATAAAAATTAAAAACAAACCAACAGTAAGTAGGTAGGTTAAGAAGGGCTTCTCACTCCCGAAATACGTGTAAGTTTCCTACATCAATCTGGAAATTTCATTCGAAATCTCTCGGAAATCCCAAAATCATACCAAAATCTATGAAATTCCTACCGATATCGTCGAAAACCCCGTATTTCCACCATAGTCCATTGGAGATTTCGCCGAAATCTCAATAGAGTGTTGAAGTGTGTACAGTATACCTCTAATAGTACGTCCTGATGTGCGGAAAACGAGGCGGAACGGAAATCCGCAGTTTTTAGCGCACCGGCTAAAAATGGTTGCGCCTTGGCGCTAACGTAAGGTAAACAGCTTTTAACGCTCAATAAAGCCCAAGTGCGGCCATGGCTGTAATACAGCTCACACATTTGAGGTTCAAACTCAAACTCAGCAGCTCACCCGGACGTAGTTCAGCTTAATGTCTCTTGAACGACACTATCCTGCAGTCCTGTGCATTTTGATCATAAAAAACAAAGCTATAACCTAACTTTTATTTGGTATATTAGTTTTCACAAACAAAATCACGATTGCTTTGATTCTAGCTCTGATTATAGATTGAACACCCAACAAAAACGAGTCCGGAAGAAAAGTAAAATTGACAAATGACGTTGATGGTCCGCAAAAAGTTGAACAAAACTCAAATATGGCCGACCGTTCGCCAATCATATTGCAGTATAGGTTTCGTTCCGCCACGCTTTCTTCACACCAGGACGATTAAACATTTAAAAGTAGTGATTTTACTGTCGTCAAGGTATTTAACAATAGGTAAGTTACTAAGTCATATTATGTGGGATGTAGGTACTAAATGTTTCTCAGTAATAAGTAGGAATTTACTTAATTTATTAAACTATATAACGTTGCTTTGTCATCTTGTTGATTTAGTTGGCATTAAAAACATTTATTATTATTATCATTATTATTATTATTATATTAAAATAAAACCATTCCGCCTGGTATAGGGTGAATCATTAAGGGTGACGACCGAATATATTTTGGAAACTACTGGGCATATAAATTCAGGGGAAAAAAGTTATTACCAAAGTGCAGGCCATGAGAAAATCCTAGAAATTATATTTAGGGCCCACAATTAAAAAGAACATATTAAAATTCTAAATTTCTCGGATAATTCCACATTAAAGATATATATTTGGTAACATGAGAAAGCTAAGACAGTTTCGCATCATTTTGGTCTAAGGTTCATTGTCGTATCGACCTTGATAATTTAACACTAACACTATTTAAAAAAAAAGAAAAAGTGATTATTAAAAATTATTATTTCTTCTCCTGTCGATGTCAACTCCGTTGCTCTGCAACGGAGAAAGGGCGATGTGCATGGCCACCTGTCTTCTTAGTCGTAAACAGCAAATAAACGGCAGCGAGCGCGACCAGAACTGCAATAGGAGATAGTGACGTCACACAACGGTTTCAACAAGTCAATGCTCGTAAATTATTTTAAATACTTTAGAGGCGTCAGAAAATTAAAATGTTTTGCAGTTCGCAATAAAATTACAAAATCTTTCAGAAAATGTAATTTGAAAAAAATGCTAAATGACTATATTAAGATTTTCATACTTGCATGATTTTAAACAGAAGGGAATTTTATTCGAGTCCAGTGGCGGTAGTGATATTACAGCAACATTACTTAAAATGCAATAATGCATTTTACTGCTATATATTTGATTAAAATATATAAAAAGAACACTGTTCCAGTATGGAACTAAACAACATGGGGTGGTTGCATACTGGGAAAAAGGCTCAGAATATGCTTTATAGTGGGTCATGCAATTATTTTTCCTTATTGTGTAAGAATTTGTAAATGCTATTTTAGTTATTAATGAACAAGCCACTTAAAACACTAACAAAAATTCAGAATAGACAAGAAAAATTAAACAAACTTTTTGTATCAATTAGAAAATTATTGTCCCAGAATACAACAGTTTCCCCTATACCTACCTAAGCTTAAGCAAAGTATACCTGTTTTCATTTGTTTCAGATTCATCCATCTTGATGTCTAGTTCTTCGTTTTTCAATTTCCACTCTGTATAGTTCAAATTATACATTTCCTCGCATCCATTTACTGCTTCACCATCTTCAACTTTAACCGCTGGTTCTGTTTGGTCAGCAAATATTTGCTTGCCCCTGCAAAACATAAAATGGTAATTGTTTGGATTACAGTATAGGTAGGTACAGTAAATTTTGTGCTAATTTTTTTTATAGTCTAATTTCAGATCTATTTTTTTTTTGTTACTTCCTGAAGGCTTAAATAGCATACATACGTAGCTTTAAATTGTTTGTTATATAATCAAAGCTTTACTTAGGCATACCTATAAATTTATTTATTGAACAAATACACTACAGGGCAGGCCCCAAATGGTACAAATCAATTTTACAGCCATCAAAAATATACAAGAAAAATAAAATAAAACACTAATACAAAGATATTCACAATATGTTACGCTTAATGGAAAATAGAAAGAACAAGGCAAAATAACCTTATCACAGCACGCCTTAATTAATTAATAAGATATGGAATAAACCATTTATATATGTGAGGTAGGTAGGTACAAAGTAATAATAAAGACAATAAAACAATACGGTTATACAAAACAGAAATGAGATGACAATAAATCACATCAACGTCGGAGTTGCAATTTGCACAATACTTTTGGTTTAGTACATTAAATAGACGAAATCAGTAACCTAATTCTTCTTTTGAAAGTCATTAGGGTGCAATCAGTTTCAAAGCAAGGGGGTAAATATGTATTGAAGTATTGCATAATACGATTTAGGACATTATTTCTGCCGATATCGGTGCGGCTTCGATTTGTTAAATTTGTATTAGTGAGACGGGTATCGTGCGAAGGTACACGATGGTTAATTAGTGCTAAGAGATCAGGACAATCGATATTGTTGGTGATTATCCTGAAACCGAATTGAATGGTAAGACATATTCGGCGTGTTTCTAGGCTGTCTATGCTAAGTAGCTGTAATCGCTGTTGGTGAGTGTAGATATTTTTGTCAATTCCGAGCTTATATAGCAGAAAATTTGTGAACTTTAATTTGAATTCGTTCGATTCGATTAATATGGGTCTTATAGCAGGGTGGCCATATTATGCAGCAGTACTCTAAGTGACTACGAACTAATGAGTAATAGAGTGACTTTAAGACTTCTGTGTTTGAGAACTACCAGCAACGCCTCATTATGAATCCTGCCATTTTGAAAGATTTCGCCAAGATGTAATTAATATGTTCATTAAATCTCAATTCTGAGTCAAAGACAACTCCAAGATCGTTAATTAGGTTTACTCTTGGAAGGGCGGAGTCCAAAATAAAATAGGAATATAAAACCGGTGTCTTTTTTCTCGTAAAGGACATTACTTTACATTTTGAGGTATTGAGTTCCATATTGTTAGTGCTACACCATTCCGCTATCTTGTTAATCTCAAACTCACAGATACATAATTGTAGAAGTACTCGTGGAGGAGGAGCAAGTATTTATATAAGAAATGAGTTACAGTATGTGGAAAATGATTTATCTAATCACAACTTCGAAGACTGTAATATAGTATCAATTTATCTAACACAACAGAAACTAAATATTTGCGGTATTTACAGACCACCACAAAACAAATGCGAAAATTTTAAAAAAGTCAAAAACGAAGTCGATAGCCTAAGAAAAAGACTGCAAAGAGATTATGCAGAGAGCCAACTTCAAGAAGCAAAGGGTAATATTAAGAAAACTTGGAATGTCTTAAATAAACAGTTTATGTAATAGAACCACCAATAGGGGCAAAAATATTAACAATATATTGGACAAGAATGGTAAACATATAGAGGATGACTTGAAAATAGCCACGGTGTATAGGATTGGTCTGCCAATACCAAAATCTAGCCAGACTAAGAATTCCATAATATTTGAGGGTAAAAAAATATTTAACCACCTTCCACTGTGTATAAAAGTGATAAGAAATTCAGGAGGGAAGTTAAAGCTCTTTTGATCACCAAGGCTTATTATACTATAGATGAGTTTTTCCAGGATAATTTTATTTGATTATGGGTGGTTATTTACCTGGTATTTTTAAAGTGTGTATCGCGATTTGTACCTTTTTCTGATTTTTGTAACCTAATTCGTTAAGTGTTTCTGCGCATATATACATGGTGTTTGAGGTACTATATATTGTTGTTTGTTTACTGTTACTCATATACTACATTGTTTTTGTTTTTATTTTTGGTATTTTAAATTTGTTTCTGAAAGTGCTTTGTCAATGAAATTTTATATTTTTTAAGACAATAAAGCTATGTTTGATTTTGATTTGATTTGATTTGTTTAATGATTATTTTTCGAGTGTGGGTAAAACGTTGGCCTCTTACATACAACACCCAGCAAATTCAAGTTTTCTTGAGGAGAATGTAAGCGAAAGCATATATCTTCGTCCTACAGATACTGCTGAAATAAACGAAATCATCAATACTTTAAAGAATAATTGTACCCCAGGAGTAGATAAAATTAATAAAAAAGACCTCACAATATTATTTCATGAAATAGCAAATGTTATTGTTGATGTTGTAAATAATGTATTAGAAAGTTTTATTTACCCCAGAGCTCAAAACGGCAAAAATTATCCCAATCCATAAAAAAGGAGCACATGATGATATCAATAACTATAGACCAATCTCCCTTCTTAGCACATTCTCCAAAATACTTGAAAAAGTTATTAAAGCACGGATGATAAGCTTCGTAAATTCAACTTTCAAGTTTGATTTACGACAATATGGCTTCCAGAAGAAGAGCAACACCTTGGGGGCAACTGCGGATGTACTAGATTATATATCAACTGAAATAGATAAGAACAAATATGTAGCTACGGTGTTTATAGACTTACAGAAAGCCTTTGATATGGTCGATATCTATCAAATGCTAGAGAGGCTTCAAAACATGGGATTTCGTGGGACCTGTTACGAGCTACTGAGATCTTATTCTACAAAACGAAAACAACATACATGTGTCAATCAGAGTAGCAGTGACGACGAGGAAATAACAGTCGGTGTGGCACAGGGGTCAGTTCTGGGGCCCCTTCAATATCTTCTCTATGTACATAGTCTACAATTTGTAAATTTATCATGTAAATATTTTATGTTCGCTGATGATACAGTCCTTGTGTTTTCTGCGGATACTCAGGAGGAGTTGGAACAATCTATTAACGCAGATTTAAAGTTATATTTCGACTGGTTGTGTTTTAATAAACTTAGCATTAATGTAGAAAAAACTGTATACATGATAATTAAACAAAAGGGCAAAAGGACTATTAGACCAGTAGTAAAACTTGATAATAAGACACTCTGCGAAGTAACAAGGTACAAATACCTTGGACTAGTGATATCTAATACACTAACGTGGAATGAACATATATTACATATCATAAACAAAGTAGCGCCCACGAGAGCGCCCATCATCGGAGTAATGCGAAGATGCTCTCATCAACTAAATAATTCGGCAAGGACTCTCCTATATAACAGCTTTATCGAGCCACACTTCAAATACTTGATCCCATGCTGGGAAGTGCAAGTGATTATCTTTTGAACAAACTACAACGGCTACAAAATAAAGCTATAAAGACTATTTACTATGACATATAAATATGTATACATGTGAGAACTTTGTTCTCAAGCCACTTGCTGAGACCTTATACAATAAGGATTGACCAAATTATGCTAAAACAGCTATTCTCTGGGCTACATGCCCCAACGAGCGCTGAATTAAATAGCACAATTTGGCGTATTTTGACTAACACTGTTAGTACTAAAATACAGACTCAGATTGCAGAAACTACCGGGAAAGAAAAGAATGAATCTTTATTTCCAATGATAGGTTGCTACGCTGCTGCTACCTGTAGACCGGTTTCGAACTCTTTGGTTCTCTTCAGTACAGGGCAAGCATGACAAGCGAGCACACCTACCATTGGAAAATTGAAACACCCTATAGCCACAATATTGTTCTGCCTAGGCAGTACAATACAGGTGGCGCCATCCTCCAGCAGCTTCTAGCAATCTGATGTGAAAGCTGCTAGAAGCTGCTGGAGGATGGCGCCACCTGTATTGTACTGCCTAGGCAGAACAATATTGTGGCTATAGGGTGTTTCAATTTTCCAATGGTAGGTGTGCTCGCTTGTCATGCTTGCCCTGTACTGAAGAGAACCAAAGAGTTCGAAACCGGTCTACAGGTAGCAGCAGCGTAGCAACCTATCATTGGAAATAAAGATTCATTCTTTTCTTTCCCGGTAGTTTCTGCAATCTGAGTCTGTATTTTAGTACTAACAGTGTTAGTCAAAATACGCCAAATTGTGCTATTTAATTCAGCGCTCGTTGGGGCATGTAGCCCAGAGAATAGCTGTTTTAGCATAATTTGGTCAATCCTTATTGTATAAGGTCTCAGCAAGTGGCTTGAGAACAAAGTTCTCACATGTATACATATTTATATGTCATATTATGATTACCACTTGCCAAGTAGTATTCTCTTACTATTTATTAGACTATTTACTCACTAAATTATTATACTCCCACTGAAACACTGTATGATGCACATTCTTTTCTGAAAGTAAGACAACTAAAACAGTTTGAACAATGTAAACTAATACATAGTGTCAAAAACAACTTCATCAAAACAAATACAGTCCTAAAATTTTCTGCCAATTTTCATCCCTATAACGTCAGATCTAAAGAATTGATAAGAAACAATTATTCCCGCACTAAGAAAGGACAAGATTCGCCATACCAAAGAAGTATAGAAACATAATATAATAAGGTTCCTAAAAATGTTCTGAATGGAAGTTTCACCAAAATATGTCATAACCTTAAGTTACATTTTAAACAGACATTTATAATTTAATATTGGATAGATTTGTAATGAAGTAGATATTTATAAGTGCAATACCTTGTTAGATATTATATTGTCTATAATCGTTCTTTTTGTATTAGGTCTTTACACCAGTAGCAATACTGTTTTAAGATCAGAAATAAATAAAAAAAAAAAAAAAACTGGATATGGAGACAGTCGTTGGTGTTGTTTATCTTGTTAAATATTTTTAAGTCATCTGCATATAAAAGAAATTGGCAGTCGTTAAGTACAGCGGCAAGGTCATTAATAAATATATAAGAAACATTGTTAACAAAATTAATTAGTTTGTAAGAAATCCACTTTACTGAGCACGATAATAACTGTGCAATTACTCTCATGATCAGAGTTATAATAAATGCAAGTTTTCAAAAAAAAAATTAAAAGACCCCCTAATTATGAGGGTACCTACCACGAACTTAGAAACTAGTAACTACCTACTTTTAAATGAAACACAAATCAATAAAATTCTGAGATCGGCAAACTTACCTCAGTTGCCCCGTTTCCTCATCGTCACTGCTCTCGGTTTTTATTTTTTGTCTTTCTTGCCTAAAGAACACTTTTTCTGTTGAATCGCTGCATCGATAATTTTTTTTCTCCTCCAAATCACACATGTTCATAAATAAATTAATTCAGGAGTAACGTAAACTCATTGGTTAATCACAGACGGCAAAAAACATCAAAAGTGAAAATCAGATAACAATAAGCGATAATCGTGTTTTATTTTTTGACAAAATATTGTTCTTGTAAAGTTTCGATAGCCTCTTGCTGTTCAGCATCAAGCCAAACAACAATTTCTTGTGGTATTTAATTTAAAATAATTAAAGTTAGGTTATTTCATGGTTTTCCTCTTTGTTGTTGTTGTTTCTAGGAATGGCACTGCTCCTTTACGGGCAACTTGCCAGCTCATTCTGGGCGGGTTGATATTGTCTGGTTTTGCACCATATCATACCCGCGAGTTTTATGCTGTGGAGTAAAGAAAACCTCCACCGGGGTTGGTTACCCGATCTTGGTTTTAAGTGATTATGTAATTGCCGTGAATAACTTGAGAAGATGGGGTATTATTTCAAACGGTACAACAAAGGATACATATAGTTGACAGCCACAGGGTATATAGCCGCCACCGTCGACCTTTAGCTTGCTGAAAAAATGAATAGAACAATAATCAGCAAAATTTCATAGTTTTATTTTATTGAAAATCAGGAATTTCAATAATACTTTGATTCTAAGTTCGGTAAGATTTGAAAGAATAGTGCATATGTTTAGAGGAGGTTGAAGACCCAAAGTGACTAGTTCCTGATAGATGTCAAAGTTTGGAATAAAGTTAATTGGGCACTCTAGTAAAATATGTTCCAGTGACTCTAGTTGGCCACATTCACAATTTGGATCTGTTTTTATGTTAATTTTATAAAGATGGGAGGATGTCAGGCAATGGCCTGTGCGCATTCTTATTATTGTCGTGATATGTTTGCGGTCAATGAATTCAAAATCGGTGAACCATCTCTTTGTAGGGAAGGAGGATACTATCCTTGAGTAGAAGATTCCTTTGTATTTTACTGAATTTTGCCAAAACTTGTTGTGTTCGTCAGTGATTCGTTTCTTAATAATACTTATTACTTCTGACTTGTCCAAATCCATTTGGAGTGGGACGTTTAGGCTTGCGCCTATTTTAGCTAGTTTATCTGCCTTGTCATTCCCTTTAATTTGTGAATGTCCCGGGATCCATGCAATAGTTATGTTCGAGTCATTACTATTTGCAATTAAGAGAAGTCTTTTAGTTTTTAGAGATAGGTAATCCCTGCTTGGGTGTAAATCATTTTTCTTGATTTTTCCTATGGCCCCTTGGGAGTCTGAGAAAATAATAACATTTTTTATGCCCCTCTTCAACACCACCTTAATAGCTTCATATATGGCAGTTACTTCGGCTGTGCAAATGCCAAGATTATTTGGAAGCCGAGAAGAAAAATCAAAATTAATTTGTGGAATATGTATTCCGAAGCCAACCCTTGAATGATCTTTTGACGCGTCTGTGTATACAAAAGTATGCGAATTTCTGTATGGAGATGAAGCGATTAGGAAATTTTGAGTTTGGGGGTTTTCGTCTTTCCTTATATTTAATTGAAGTATTTTAATAGGCTTTGTTAAATGTTCAGTTCTTATTTCAAATATGGGGAGATTGTCTGATCTGTGCAAAGTTTTGACATGGGGAAGGAAGTAGTTATATGCTTGTACTAGATAAGGTTCATCTTTATTTTTCCAGAAATTTGCATTTCTCGCACATAGGGTTCTTATATGGTAAATTATAGGGATTAGGGGGTGGTTATTAATTACTATAATTTTACTTAGAAATTTAACTGCAAGGAGTTTTCTACGATGCTCTAAATCCATTTCTGCAGCTTCTGCCAGGAGCGTGTTCGTAGGGGTAGATCGCATACAGCCCAAAGCCACTCTTATTCCCTGCATCTGTACTGTCTCCAATTTTTTTAAATAGACCTTGCTGCATGGTTTGCTAAAGATCGAACCGTAATCTAAATGAGATTTAATAAGCCCATTATAGGCCATTAGGAGGGTCTTGGGGTCTGCCCCCCACCATACCCTGCAGAAAGCCTTCATTATATTAATTCCTTTTTGTGCTTTTGTGGTCATTAACTCTATATGCTTATTCCATTTTAAGTTTTTATGTAGGATCATGCCCAGGTACTTGATTTCGTTCTTGTAGTTTAAGTTCGTTGTATTTATTACTATTGTGTAAGGGTTTATGAGTCTTGGGTTTTTGGTAAAAAGAACGGGTTCACATTTTGTGGTAGATAGTTTTAAATTGTGATCTTTAAGCCAGTTGGACAATATGTCCAGTGTGTCATTAATAATTTTTGTCATTTCATACAAATCTTTTCCCTTGATATATAAAACGAAGTCATCAGCATAGCCGATTATTTTGACCCTGGGGGGAGGCAGAAAAAATATATCTCTAATATATATGTTAAAAAGAAGGGTGCTCAAAGGCGATCCTTGCGGAATGCCGGAGTTGACTTTGGTTGGACCCATATATTCGCCATTTTTGTTTTTTGAGAAAAGAATTCTTTCTGATAAAATTTTTAAGATCAAATTTGACAATTCGATTGGGATGCTCGCCCCTACTAGTTTATTGTAGAGCTTAAATATGTCTACGTGGTCATAGGCAGCCTTGATGTCAAGAAATACTGCAAGTATATAGAGGTTTTCGCCAAAAGCTAAAATAATTTCCGAGGTTAGGAGGGCTTGAGCATTTTGTGTACCTTGAGCTTTCCTGAAGCCCGTTTGTGCCCAGGGGAAGTACAACTTGTTTTCCAGGAGCCATTCAATTCTGTTTTTAACCATTATTTCTAGGGTTTTTAACAAACATGATGAGAGTACTATGGGGCGATAACTATCTAGCAGTGACGGATCCTTGCTTGGTTTTAGGATGAAGAAGATGTTGTACTGTTTCCAGGGTAGTGGGAGGTGTTTCCCTGTTAGGATTTGATTATATATTTCAACTAGGGCCACTTGTAGCTTGATAGGAATGTTTTTCAGCATTAGGTAGGAAATTTCATCCATGCCTGTTGCTGAATGTTTCTTATTTTTTAATGCTGTGTTTAATTCTTCGATGGTGAATAGTTCTGTTTCACCTTGTTGAGAGAGTTGGGGAATGAAGTCAGTGCTTGCTAATGTTATCGACATGTTTTTTAGTAAATCTTGGCGTAAGGAATCTGAAATGTCTTGGCTTTGTTGTTGAGATCGAGAACCCGAAAAGGCTTTGATTTTATTCCAAATATATTTTAAATCGGAGTTTCTGTTTAATGACCCGCAGAAATTTATAATTTTTTTTTTCTTTTTACTTCTAAATGCCCTTTTTGTTGAAGCGATCGTTTTTTTTTGCCTCCAAGTAGTTGTCCATATTAGGGTTAAGTTTAAAATTATGTAAGACTGCTTTCCTTCTTTCAACCAATAGGGAACATTCGTCATCCCACCAAGGGTTATTTATCTTAATACAACTGCTGTTGACTGTTTTAGTTGGTATAGTCTCTGAGGCTGAATAATTAAGAATTTGGTTAAATTTAGTGTGATCTATTTCACGCTCCGAAAGTCCTATTGTTTCTATAGTTGCAATATCATAAAACCGATTCCAGTCTGCCTTGTTAAAATTTCGTACTTGGTAAGGGTTAAAATGAAAGTCTAAGAATTCTTCAGTGGGATTTAATTCCAATATTGTGGGGAAATGGTCGCTGTTTGCACAGTCGGGGAGCACACTCCACTTGGAAGTTGTGGCAAATAGGGGGTCTATAATGGCAATATCGAGGGGGTTTTGAGTATTTGTGTGAAAGCTAGTGTGAGTTCCATTACTTATCAACATGTGATTGTTTTCATTTAAAAATTCCATCAGGACCCTACCATTTTGGTTTGTGGTAGATCCGTTCCACGACCTGTGCAGCGCATTTAGGTCACCCATGAGTATGCTAGGGCCCTGAAGGTTGTCAAATATGTTATTAAGAATGTTTTTTTTGAGGTCATGCTGGGGTGGACAGTACATATTGATAATATTGAAATTTGTAAGTTTAATGATAATAAATTGAAGGCGATCTGATCCCGTGGGTGCTTGGTTTTTTATTGTTGTAAAATTAATATTGTCTTTGACGCAAATAGCAACTCCACCATAACCGTCCTCCCGATCTTGTCTGATAATATTATATGATTTGAGTGTTAATCTTTGAGTAGACTTAAGCCAGGTTTCATTTAGAAGGATTATGTTTGGTTTTACTTCTTTAATTAAGTTAATTAGGTCTCCTTTACTTGTGAAAAGGCTTCTAATATTCCATTGTAAAATTTTGAGATTTTTTAAAAAATTTTTGTTTGTAGGATTGAAGATGCTATTGGGGTGAACCTTCCCAATCCATTAGGGGACCTATGGTATCTTGGGAACTTAAGGTTTGAATAAGATTTATAAGTTTTTCAGGGGGTGTTTTTTCTAATAATGATTTTAATGTTTGATAAGTGTTGTAAGATGCACTATTAGGCAATGGTATATTGAAAGAAAGCGCAGTGCTTTCTGAAGAATCGTTTATATTGGGGTGTGTTTGTGAGGGGACGTTATTTTGTCTTTGATTTTTGGTGTTTTGGAAATTCGGTAAACGAGAGTTGGGAAAAAGAAGAGCCTCATTATGGGCAATTCTATCAAAACCCCCTTGAGTTCTTTTATTGTTATTTGCTGCAGAGACCATCTGGTTGTATTTCGGGTTAGAATTATCTCTAAAATTAACACTTCTTCTTTGTGATGGAGGTATTGCATTTAATTCCTTGGTATTATTTTTGTTAGAGGAAGAGGGAAGTTGAGGAAAATCTTGAGGGTGAGGCGTATATTCGCTTGGAGCATATGATTTGGGGCACATATTAGCAGCGTCAAAAAATGTTATATTTTCATAGGCCATCAGTCTTTTGATGTCTCGTTGTCGGTTAAATTCAGGACAAACTTTAGCAGAGCTCCTGTGCTCCTCGCTTTTACAGTGCATGCATTTTGTGACACAAGAGTAGGTAGTTGTTTGGTTGACATTTAGAGTGGAGTGAGTATCCTCCTCCCCACAATTAAAGCATTTTTTTAACTTATTTTTGCACAGCTTTTTTGTATGTCCGTACAGTAGGCAATTGTAACATTGTGTGACGGGCGCTACATAGGGTAGAACATTTTTTCTAAGGTTGTAGAAGGCAATGGTTTTGGGTAGTGTTACCCCTTTAAAAGTAATTAAAACTGTATTTGTCGGCACATAATTTACTAGAGTTTTGTTTTCATCATTGGTGGAAAAAACTTTTCGATTAAGTCTAATAATATCAATGGCCTCGAAAGGAGAACTAATTGAGTCCATCAATTCTGTTATTGAAATGTCCTGGAGGACCTGTCTGACGATGCCTTTGCAGGTAATAAAGTTATAAGGCACGAAGATTGAATAGCCTTTTTCATTTAATTGAGGATTTTCAATGAATTGGTTAGCCGTTTTGTAGTCTCCAAATTCAACAGATAGTCTGTTCATACCTTTATTGTTAATGTTTTTAACGTTGTTTAATTTTAGGTTGAATATTTCCTTGGCGATTTTTAAGTCATTAAATCTGCCTATATTATTACCTGATTTTTCGTTTGATTCTATAAATACGACAAAAGGTCCTTTATCAGTTGGGCTATATAGTTTGGGAATTTTTTCATTGCGTTTGTCGACAGAGTCAGTCAAGGTCGACGCGGGCATTTCATTATTTTCGTTAGTGTTTTTTTTAGTAAGATTAGGTTTAAAGCGTTTTTCTGGGATTTCTGGGGATTTCAATGTCGAATGTCCTATAATTTTGTCTATTTCGGAACTAGTCCAGTTCGTTTTACTTTTGTTTACATGACCCCCTCCGGGGTCATCGCGGTCTTCCATAAACTAACCAAGAGAATTCGTTTTTATCAATGAATAAAGAATAGTTCTTATACAAAGGAAAAATTTATGTTTCAACAAACTACGAATCGACTTACCAATACTGCAGACAAAACACACAAATATCACACGCCACACCAATAGGTTATTTATCAGTATTTGCGCTGAGAAAAAACACAGCTGCTTCAATCACGTTCTCCACAGCACTTGTGGTTTTCCTCTTTGTCATTCAAGCATCAGTGTATCAGAGCAAACAGCCAGCTTAGCGCGGACCCAGATAAAACCTAATGCTGATTTGCACCATTACATTTAAGAAATACTTAAAGCTGGGGCAGTTTTAAATTTAATTTTCGTTTGCACAACATTTTATCATTATCATAAACATTAAGTCCGCATATTATTTTCTAATCGCGAACTTCTAGTTTTAGGGATACCTAAAAAGTGTAAAAGTTTTTTTCTACACATGCGTTAAGAAATGCTTTAAAATGCCAATCAAGTGATAATTTTTCTTTTATAAATTTGATTTATTGAGTATGCCGAGATGTGAGAATAATGCAAGTTTAGAAAGTTCTAGAACAACTAAAATACTATGACTGTTTAAGTGTACATTTTTGACTCAATTATTAAAAAGATGGCGACAAGAAGATTCGAGAAGGGCCGATAACTCCAGAGTTATCGGAAGAACGCATATTTTTCTGGTCAAAAGTAATGCCGTCAATCTAATTTCTAGAATGTTTAGAAGCTCTTGTTTGTTCATTTAATCCTAAAAGACATGTGGCAATGCTTTCAAGATTAATGTAATGTAACTGACGTCATGCTGCTCTATGGTGGCTATTCTCGGGTAATGGTTTTCGACCATAAGAACAACAGAAACTGCGTTATACAGGGTGTCTCACGATGACCGTCCATTAGAATATTTCGGAAAGTAATGCGATTTGAATCCTGCAAATTTTAATTTTGGGGTTTAAAGAGAAATAACGGCGACCTTGTGCAAGTTTCGATTATGCCGGAAAATGTCTCAAACTTGCTTATTTTAAATGGAACACCCTGTATAATATACATTTTTTTCTTTCTTTCTTTACTTCCAATAACTTTTATTAGAAATATTTTTACCCTACTCTATCCGTTTCTGAGATAAAAAAATTTTCCTCAAATTGTGACCTTTAACAGGTCACCTAAAATTGAATATCTTTTCAAAGAGAAAAGAGAGAAACTCGAAATTTAGGTTGTGGCATTAGATAGTATGGTGCTAGATAGATAGATATTGTCGGAAAATAAAATTTTATACACAGGGAAGTGGAAAAGTAACAATTTTTGATCTTTATCAAAAAATTAACAAAACTTGGTTTTTTTAAATACGATGCTATGTTGCTAGTTCATTGAATGGATAGGCGATAATATTTCCTATCTATCCATATATGGTATCCCTATACCTAACTAGTATAGTTTTGAACTTATTTACGGTGTTTCGCAGAATCCTCCAAATATCAAGCAGTTTTATTGATTTTTGGCCAGAAGGTCATGATAAACAAAAAAAGAATACGTATCTAAACAAACGCGTGTCATTGTTAGTTGCAACTATTTATTTATCAACGTTTTGATGCCAAGTTTATTCCAGAGAAATATTGTTGAAAATGGAAAATAATACCTACGTACACAAATGCTGACATAATAAATTTATTTTTTATTCATATACAGAATTATAAGTCGAGCATGCAGAGTTTTCAACAAAAGGTATCCGAATTTAACACCAAGGACCAGGACAAAATTTAGAATCATTATGAAAAATCATCTTAATTATGAACCGACCCAGGTAGCAGAGTTTTGACGTCGATATGTGGTGATATTTGGTCGAAAATAATCTCGGGATTTAGTGACGTCATATAAACGTCGATTTGATACCAATTTTTGGCGTATTCGAATTTACCACGTATCATTGACGTGATTTTTTCTTCAAACCCGTCTCTGATCGTAATATATTATAATTATTATTATAATGTGTGTAACAATTATGGATTTAAGCATTCAATTTGTTTCAGGAAAAAAATTCTGTAATATGTATCATATATTAAACAATATTTATAATTAAATAACAATTAAGTGTATAAAAATAAAGGGCAAGAAAATTAGAATACGACCGAAATGTCACAAAAGTATAGGCAACTTTAAAAACAAGATGTGCAACAGTGAAACCTACATTAATCCGTCCAATGAAATTATAAAGATTTGTCTTTTTAGCAGCCACTCGCAAAATGTGGTAATATGACGCGTTTAGATAGTGTTCTCAAAACAGATCTAGGATATTATATTATTATACGAGTAGGTAACCTCTTTTGGGCTCCTTTCATTAACGCAAAGAACCCTCATTAAATAAAAATTTGAATTACCCGCTAGAATATTGACATAATGACAGCGCTCGCTTGGCGCCATTTTGTCTGTTGAGTTGAGAGTTGTTCGTCCTTTGTTTGGTGTGCGTGGCGTGTGGCGTTGGTTTTATTTTTGTACAGGTAAGTTATCCACAAATCCTAACAATATAGGTAGTGGGTACCTACATCAGGGTAGCATTTGAGTAAATTATCATGGTACTGGTTAATTAGGGTGGTAGCTATTTGGGTTCAGCTCTTCGTAATTATTAATTGCTTAAATTTGTAATTTGTAGTCAGTACCTACCTACTGTGTGTATTTGCATGCTGGGAGCTTTTTAGAAGTAGGTACTTAGGTACCTACCTGTTCTCCTAATTTTTTTTTGTGATGCTGTCGTGTATTTCGTTTAGTTGTTATAATACAAATTGTAACCAGAAATAGTACAATAATATGCAATAGGTACTTCTTTGCTTAACAAGATAGATTTGGTTAGTAGTTCGAAAGTTGAAGTGTTATTTTCCCTGTTATTTAGATATTATGGCATATGTGGGTATAGAATTCCTTGAGGCTGATGGTGGTGGAGTTGCCTTGGTACATAAAAATGGTTGACCCCAAGAAAAAAGGAGGTATGGTGGCCCCCTTTTAAGCAACAAGATCACTTCACAAAGTCTCTTAAAAAAGGAGCATCACTAGATGAAAACTGGAAATTGTATAGAGTAGTACGTTCATTTTTTGAAGAGAGCTTTAACGGGATCTTCTGTGTCATTTTAATGTAAAAATAAACATACTTACGTCTTTTTTTTAATGTTTGGAAGGACAATCAAAAGTTTTTATGTTGAATGTCTTCTCTAAATCCACAAATCATCAAAGTATACGTACCAATGATACATACACACATATTGCACCTACTAGGTACCTATATATAGTTATACGACCATATATCAAAGTGAGGACAAGCAATATACCATACTAAGTGAGGACCCCATGAAGGAGTGCACTCAGGAAGTCACGGTCGGACCCGTAACGTCAGTGGGTTATTGCGAAAACTACGCGCGAGGGTATACTCAATAAAACCTAATAGGACAGAAACAAAATATTTCGCGTATTTTACGACAAACCGAGGACCAACCATTTGTCTATCAAAATGAGCACCGTTTATGTTTTACTATCTTATGCACAATATGAGAACTGCAAGGCATAAAAAAAATATATAACGCGCCAAGTGAGGACTGACCGTACAGTGTTGCATGACCATACTACTTTCTCTCTCGGACACGTAAATTTTATTGAAAGAACAAATTTACCCAATTTATTTAATCACACTTGCATATTTGGCGGTTTTTATTATAGGTTAGTTATTAGGGATTATTGGAATTACATATTAGCATGTTGTGTTTTTGATCTGTGTGTGCAGTGTTCAACGGAAGCTATCGTGTTTCATCGGCTTTAATTTCAGGTAACCCACATAGCAAAAAGATATCCTGTGGATATATGAAATATATTCTCTTTCGGATATGGACATTGAGTGGCACATCCTCCGCAGATTCATAGAACATACATATATGTACTACGTATATGCATACGACATGCGTTTGGCCACAAGTCGGACATGCTGAGAAAATGCGTTTCCGGACATTTAGCATATCCTCCGCACATTCACAGAAGATTCTTATGTGTATACTTACCAATGACATGCACAGTATATTCGTTTTGCCCAAAATAGGAATGACCCGATTTTTACTTTTAAATTTCTGGTATTTAGACCAAGAATGAAAATGAAGATAAAATAAAAAAAAAAATAAATAAAAGTAGAAATCTATGAGCCAGACTCGAACCGACGACACTCGGTTGTAGGGTTAGTAGTACATCTACTTTTCATTCTTCATCCGAATGCCACAAATTCGCGTATCTAAAATTAAATGATTATTTTACAGTTTCTTCTTGTAGGCAGGTATGATGCCCATTCTTGCTTGGAATTTTCATCGAAAATATGGTAAATGTAAATATGCTATACTATATACCATTCCAATGCAAACATCATTCAGTAGAGCCTTTGGGAAGCTGGCAAATAATAATTTTTTGTGTCAAGGATTTTATTGCGGCTAACTACCCCTACTAAATTTAAGAATCCAGAGTATTTTGCCGACATGGCCACTATATCTCGAAATGTTTGGTCAATCGACGTTTCAAATACTTAATATTGAAGTGTCAGTCTCATATTTGTTTAAATCAAATCAAGTAAACATAAAATATTAAAAACAGGCTTTATTAGAGCACAATCAAACTCTTAGAAAACAATTACAGACATAATTATTAGTTTTTTAAATTAAGGAGTTACTGCTTTATAACGTCAGTTTCGTTTTTCCTGAAAAGAAAAACATAAATGAATTGAGAATGTTGAGAAAATATTTACCTTAAAAAAATGTAGAGTAATGTCTGAGCACTTTAAAAACAGGTTTCTATTATATTATTATGTTCTTGCAGTTTTTAAAAAGTTAATAAGAAATTCTTACTTGTCAAGGTTGTTTTTCTTTTTATTGTTAAGCATTTCCTTCGCTTTGACAAGCCATTTTTGAATGTGTATCTACTATGACTTCGTCCTCGCATGCGTCCATTGTCCTGTTATTTTGACGCACAGCATCTAAAGAATTACAAAACTTATTATTACAGTATCTTAACATTTCAGGAATTTGTTAATCTATATTTTTTAGTAAATTATAAATTATTTTAATAATGAATACCGAAAATTTCTGGACGATTTTAAATAGGTACCTCAAAACTTTTTTTAAATTGAATTGTTAGTAAACACCTTTAAACTAAGACATTTTCTGCTAATGAAATATCATCTGCTATTACACCTTCGGGTGAATGGCTCTAATACTTCTAATACATCTAACTTTTGTTGCTTGCTTTTGTTGGTTGAAGACTTATTTAAGAGAGAAAATTTCGGCTGTTGAAAGCAATATGATTAGGTACGTTATAAAATTAGACTTATATATATATATTGTTCACTTATTGTTTACAAATTCACACACCAAAAACACTTTAATAAACAATGAACATACTTACTGAACTGTAAGAAAATGAAAAACAAGCCATCAAAAGAACTTACACAGCACGAGCAGAGAAAATGACAAAAACTGAGGTTATGTAATGTCATCCCAAGCGCGAAGTGTTGTATCTGCCGTGCGCGAAGTGCGGGCGCAGGACTGCCAAAAGTGGGAGATTTAAATACCAAGCTGAGCAATCGCATTGCCCTAAATTATATTATTTTAAAAATACTAAAGTAGGAAAATCTTTTTAATAGGTACTATTTTTAATTTCACTTTTTTGACTTATGATTTTTATACCAATTTCTAGATATGACTTGGATATGCTATGGATATATCCAAACAAACATGATTTTAATAAATTTCTAAATATGACATGGATATGCTATGGATGTACCTAAACGAATGTGAGTTGTGGGCTGTCGATAGCATATTCTCAGGATGTGAATATACTTTTTTTGCTATGTGGGAAGTCTTCAATGTGTTTTTTTTTGTATTCAATCTTGATTGCGGTCTCTTTTTTATAACTATCATATTGTGTTTTTTAAAGGGGCATCCCCTATTCTAGTTCTTTTTAGTGCAATTATCAATAAATAATTGAAAGAAATTTTAACTATTTAGTCCTTAATAAAATTTTAAATATACAGTGTGTCCTAGGGGCGTTAATTTAGCGATGCCGATACTTGAATTTCTTCGATCTTATTATACAGGGAGACTCATTATTGCATTGATATCTTGATTTGTGTACAACATACCAAAAAACTTTTTCACAAAAGATATGCGGGTTGTTTAGTTTAATAAAATATTTTTACTTATACAGGGTAAGGCTATTAATTTAAACTTTGTTAGGTTTTAAAAATTTTAAAATCTTTAGTTTTTTTAAATAATTTATTTAAATCAGGTCCGTAGCTAGGATTCCTTCTGGGGGCTGACACTAGGAGAAAAACATATTTTTTTGGGTGATGTGTTTTTATTTTACTAGTTTGTTAGATATTTTTATTATTATAGTATAGGTACAGCAAAATAAAATAGGCATTTTTGCATTGTTTTGGGGGAGAGCCGAACCTACCTCTAGCTACGTGGCTGATTTACGTTGAAGTTCGAAAATGTTTCCATACTTTTGTTCGCTACTGTATGCAGAAGGTTATTTAAATTTTTTTAGAATGAATAGAACAGCTAGAATTTTATTAGCAGCACTTGATAAACAGACACTAAGTCGATTGGAAATCCCTAAGTATGAAAGCACTAAAGGGGCAAATGTTTCTGAAAGGGACTCATTAGTCGCTAATAAGACTATTTTTGCCGCTGGTAAGTTTTATAACATCAATTAATTGTTTAAATTTTAATGTTACTGTTAATTACTAACTGTACTTGAAAAAATACTGTTTTTATCAATGTTGTTTTTTAAACAATAATAATAATAATAATAACCTTACTTTCTTATATTCAGCTTTGTCAATGGACCATCGTTTTTTTAATACAGGGTGTCCTAAAAGGTATGGTCAATATACTTTACGAAATAATTGTCCTTTTATTGGTAAGACATAATTGGATGCTCCGTTTACTAGATAAGTTTATTTAAAAATCACCTTGCATTTGAAAAAATCGCTAACTTATATTATTTGCTAGTATTAACAAACCCTATAATTTGCTTAAATTTAATTTAATTTATTAAAATTCATTAATTCAATCATGTCTTACCAATAGTAGCTTTTTTTCGTAAAATATGTCAGGTTTTCCCCACTATCCCATATTTCTGGTCACATTTCTTAAATATCGACATTTTTAAGACCACAGATCTATTCAGTGTACAAAGTTTACTAAAATATCTAAATTGTAAATTTGTATCTAGAAAGGTTTCGAAAATATGTAGAAAAAAACATCTTCAGAGCACCCCCTTTAGGGGGCTATACCTTCGTAGTAAGTGGACATGGGACACAATTTTATATGATGTTCTTATTTAGTTCGTAACCAGTCTACTCCCAAATTATTGAGCATACTTTTTAGTACACCCTGTAGAATAAAGCTTGTTTAAACTTGACTGTATTAAGGTTTGGTTACTAACTAATAGAGATATTAAATGAGGAACACATAGTTACTATAACATCACCTATGGGATAATGCAGAAATTTTATTATATGGTTTTTAAAACTTGAGGATTTTAATTTTTTTAAAAATAAAAGTGCAATGAACTGTTGTCGAAATAATATTGTCGAAGTAAACAGGGCTAAGCCAAGTGAGGACCGTATATTGGGGCTCACTTTGTCGCGGTCCTCACTTCTTCCGTAAATTTGCAATAGGCGGAGCTCACTTAGTACCATTAGAGAAAACATTAAATTTTTCATATTAAAAAGGATACCAGGTGTCAATGAAATCATTTTACATAGCACCACTGCGTTTTAAAAGATATTTTATTCAAGTTTGGGTTAGTACCATATTTGAGGGTGAAATTAATATGTACGCTGTGTGTATGATGTTTAAACGAAATTAAGTTTACTTTTGGTTTCTCCGGGATTAGGCCATATTATTCCTTTTTTCTCTAAATGACAACCTATATTTTATATTGCCCAGTCGAATTCTTCTCAAAATTACCTTTTCAACGACATACAACAAGTTGACATTTTCTTTTAAAAATTGCGGTATAGGAGCCATTTTAACAATCAAAAAATTACTTAAGCACTGACATTTCATTTTTTCTTTCTGTGTTTGAAGGAATTATATTTTCTTATTTTTATAAAAAATCTTAACTTACCCTAAAGTATATTTATTTTAAAGAGAGACCAAACAAAACAAAATTATGTGTGATTATCGATTAACAGGTGGACAGCGCGATCCTTATTGATCAATTCGGAAGAGGTGGCTTGTGCCAACGCGTACCAAAATTAATCGGTAATCACGCATCGAATTTTATTTTGTTGGGTCTATCTTTAAAATAAATATACTTTTGATTAAAGACTTTCTTCAAATGATGATCTACTTTTTATTATTTAATATGAAAGCCTAAAGTATCCTGAAATGAGAATGCGGTTTGCTTCAGTTTTAAACAATAAAAATTAGCTAATTTTTTAATGAAACTGAGATTTTTTTTTACAAATAAAAAATAGTATTTCTTCAAAAACTAAAGAATGAAAAAGAAGTATAAAAGAGTATAATTTAACAGTAACAGTACTTTTCTCGTGTCAAGTGCACGCGTTGTTTCATAGACGTCATTTTGTTTTTGTTAAAATGGCTCCAAAGTAAAAGAGACGTTGTTGTAGGTTGCTGAAAAGGTAATTTTGAGAATTTGATCATAAAAAAAATAAAACGGCGTAATTCCACTGAAACCGGCGGTGACATTAATTTCATATTTAGGTAAAAATTACAATCCCGCTCAAACATGGCAGTAACACAAATTTGAATAACATATCTTTTAATATTGGTAATTACATGGTGCCTTGTACAATGATTTCGTTGACACCCGGTATAAGAGAAAACTGCCTCCACATACTGGAAAACGTGCTATTAAAGAAACTTGAAGGATTTTTTTCAATGTAAGTGTGTGGTTTAATATACTTTTTTAGAAGGTTGTTAGGACGTCTCCTTTCTTACCCTAATATTATGACCAATTTCGTTTACTCAATTAGTTGCTGGCAAAGTTTGAATTAAGAAAGTGTGTAAGAATCATAATCTGATTAATGTTTCTAAATAAAGTGAAAATTAATGTTAAATTTTAGCATTAAATAAAGATGAAAGCTTTAATATCGATGAAACATTTAATATCTATGAATCGTTTAATATCGATGAAGCATTAAATAACGATGTAACTTTAATTAACGAGGTAGCAATAAATATCGACGTAGCATTAAATGACCGCAATATTACACCTATGCTTAGAACAGAACAACATAACGAAGTATCATCGACTGAAAAAATGCATGCTACGAGATTTCCAACAATAATGACAAGACAATAATAGATGCGCCGAATACAGGTAATACACAGATTGGGGTAAGTCACATAATATATTATTTTTACTGCCTTCGAAAAAAAAATCGATATGCATAAGACGATGTAAAAGGCGGGATTTAAATTAAAGATATTTCAAATAGGCAATTAAAAAAATAAGCGACTTCGACCAATACGATGTAACAAAAAAAAATATTTTCTAAAAAAACTATGTATTAAAAGCGCAATATATAACAAAAATGTCCTGAGAAAACAACGCTTGAACGAATAACTGTTCTTAAAATTGCGCCAAACAAAACAGAGTGTAAATCAGTAGCGCTCGATTAGAGGAAAAATTAAAAGCTATTTGGAATAAGTAAGCACTTATTCTTTAAGGTAGTAAGGTGACAAGGTCTCGTTTGGCTTATGATATATTTGGTGAAGTGCCATTGAAATAGGTAGGCAGTTTTTTTATTCTTCATGATTTTATTGTAAAAGCTTTTAATGCTGCGATTTTAATACTTTTTATCTTGTGACAGACGATATTGTGTTTCATCTTGTTTTTTTTTTATTACCTTTCGTCACTCTTTCAATATTTACACAATTTTATTACCACTTTTGTTCATGTCGCTTTTTCGTCCAGTGCCCATTTTACATTCCTCGATTAATTTTGGAAATACATGCATAAAAACCCTTTCTTACCATTTTCTAACCCTTTTATAAATATGAACATTATTAAGCCTTATTGGCTGAAATGATTTATTTTAAGGAATTCTATGACCATTTATTTTTGGGGCTCCCTGACTGATACAGTTAAAATTTTAGGCAAAAAAATACCCAACAATGAAAAATGCTACCCCAAAGAAAAAGCGTTTGTTGGTGCCGTGGACAGACGCACAAAAGAAAGCAACTCTTGATTATTTTCAAGATCACTAAGAAAAATAATTCCTCCAAAGAAAAATGAATATCTTATATTGAAAGAAGCAAACCCCGAGATGTTTTCAAACAAAAGTTGGGAGAAAATGAAAGTTTTCGTTGTTAATACGTACCTACTCAAAAAAGTAAGAAGTTACTTTTACGTTCCCTAAATGTATCAATGTTAAGTTACTTTTACGTGCCCTAAATGTGTTATTGTTAATAAAAATGCTTTAAATTGGTTGTGTTGAAATACTTTTTTTATTTCACATGTTCATCGCTGTACAATGACAATGATCATAACAATTACAATATCAACAATAAGAATAATACTCTAGATAGAGTGTTTCATAATTGAATGTGAATATTAAATCTGTTCATGATTTTAAGACAAAAATTCATATAAACATAAATTCGTTTTCTATTTAGAGAGCATTTTTTTATTAATTTCAAAGCTACATTTTTGATATTTTAATTAATCGTGGTGGATGGAAACTAGGTATATAGACACATCTTGTATGAAAGTCGAATTTTCAATTTTAGGTAGGTAGTAAATTAGTCCAATAAATTTTAACTTTTAATTAATTGATTATTTTGAGTGAAAAAATGATACGCCACTGATTCACCTACAAAGCTGATTTTATCAATGGGGGCTTCATTTTATAATAGGAAAAATCTCTGGACTTTTCTTACTAAAAAGTAAAAATATCTAAAATGTAGCTTTGATGTTAATTAAAAACACACAATATTTGAAAAAAAAACTTTGTCACTTCCAACTATAAAAAAAAAGCGAAAACGGACCCATGTGTTCAAGAACTTTTCTTAAAATCATTCACAGATCGTTTCTACCGGTAACTGTATGAAGCAGATATTGTTTTATTGTCTGTGGATTTCTCCAAATTTACTGATCGATACGGAAATGCAATTTTCAGTTGATTTTGGGTGAAAATCATAAAATTCCAGTTCGTACGATGGCTGCTAGAAGAAGCAAATTTCAAATGGAAAATTACGATTTTCTCTTTCTGTTGCCCAATTGCGAGGTAGGTAGATAGTGAAAATATTTACGTCTTGATCCTTACGATGTGTCGAATAACTTGTTTTAAATATTTTACTCTGTCTTCTAAAATAAAGTGGTGGGGAAAACATGTATAGAAAACCCTAATTTTTTATCTGCTATATGATGTTCTTACTTAGTTCGTTACCAATCTACTCAATCCAAATTATTAACCATACCTTTTAGTACACCCTGTAGAATAAAGCTTGTTTTAACTTTGACTTTATTAAGGTTCGGTTATAAAATATTCGCCTGCTTTTAAAATTACACTCATAGGTACTCACTAATAGAGATGCATGAGGAACACATAATTACTATAACATTACCTATGGGATAATGCAGAAATTTTATTATAATATGGTTTTTAAAACTTAAGGATTTTAATTTTTTTTAAATAAAAGTGCAATGAACTGTTGTCGAAATAATATTGTCGAAGTAAACAGGGCTAAGCCAAGTGAGGACCGTATATTGGGGCTCACTTTGTCGCGGTCCTCACTTCTTCCGTAAATTTGCAATAGGCGGAGCTCACTTAGTACCATTAGAGAAAACATTAAATTTCTCATATAAAAAAGGATACCAGATGTCAATGAAATCATTTTCCATAGCACCACTGCGTTTTAAAAGATATTTTATTCAAGTTTGGGTTAGTACCATATTTGAGGGTGAAATTAATATGTAATATGTACGCTGTGTGCACGATGTTTAAACGAAATTAAGTTTAATTTAGTTTCTCCGGAATTAGGCCATATTATTCCTTTTTTCTCTAAATGACAACCTATATTTTATATAACCCAGTCGAATTCTTCTCAAAATTACCTTTTCAACGACATACAACAAGTTGACATTTTCTTTCAAAAATTGCGGTGTAGGAGCTATTTTAACATTAGAAAAATCACTTAAGCACTGACATTTCATTTTTCCTTTCTGTTTTTGAAAAAATTATACTTTTTTATCTTTATAAAAAATCTTAACTTATCCTAGATTACAGACTTTCTTCAAATGATGTGATCTACTTATCATTATTTAATATAATATGAAAGTCTAAAGTAGGTATCCTAAAATGAGTTTTAAACAATAAAAATTAATCAGCGCAATCCTTTCGATGTGTCGAATCTCTAGTGTTTTAAATTTTTTACTCTATCTTCTAAAATAAAGTGGTGGGGAAGACATATATAGAAAAACCTAATTTTCCATCTGCTCTCTGCTGCCTGTGACACCCCTTAGCTAGCGGACGTCGTACGAACATGAAAATAACTTCCAGAATTTTCTCTTGGCCATATTTACCAGCAATATTTTCCAAAAGCTGTACGGTGAACGGTTTCCGACTCACCTCGCTTATTTGGCCATCCTGTACATCTGATCTATAATTTTAATATGGCAAACTTCTTTTCTAGATAAGCAGAATTTTTTATAACTGTTATAACTTGTCGTCGTAAAGTCAATAATAAATATCTTTTTTTCCTCTTGTCAAGTTCATCTGCGACACACTGTACTATATTCATGGCCTTGGGCGAGTGCTATAAATAGATTTTGGTCTGTCTTATTTACCTGCTAGATGCAAGACATTTTCACTTAAATTTGCATAAAATATTTGAAACAATAAAATATACAACACGCAAAGCTAGGACCTCACATGTTGCCAAATCTTTGGTCCTTGGTTGGCGAGTTAAACGGTGTAGTGCAGCGCCCTGAAATACATGCGGTAAAAAATTATACTCCAGGAAAAGCGCCGACTGCGGCAAAACGTTAAACTACAATATACGCATTTTAACGCTTAAGCAACAAAATGAGGTCCAATTTTTTTTCTTATAAAAGTGCAATAAAGTGTTGTGGAAATAATTTCGGCGACATTTACAGGGCCAGACAAAGTGAGCACCGTATATTGGGGCTCACTTTGTCGCGGTCCTCACTTCTTCCGTAAAATTTCAATATGTGGGGCTCACTTGGTACTATTAAAGAAAATAATAATATGTATACCTATATATTTTATTTTTTAAATAGAGGATTTTACGAAGGCCTCTAAGAAACTAAAACAAGCAGAGTGTATATCAGACGTTCAAAGTGAAGTAGAAGATTTACCAGCCAAGAGGACAATAAAAAGGATTTATTTTCAGAGGACTCATCAAGTAGTGATAACAACACCCCAATAAAAAAGCAAATTGGAGGATTAAGCGAACTTCTTAAAAAGAAGAAGGAATTATTGTTATCTGGTAAGAGGAGTATTTATACTAGTAGGTAATGAGTAAAATAAATTAACATGTAGAGCCTTTTCATTTTCTGATTAATACTTTTTGAAGATATAGGTTTGTTATAAAAACTTCATTAATATTTTAAACATAAAGAATCTTTAAAACGAATGTTCTTAGGTCAGGATCAGACAGACCTTAGAGACAATGAATCGAGTCAAGAATTGAGCCAAAAGACCCAAAGTAACCTAGATCTTTGTGTGCAAGAATCTAGATCTGCAGCACAAAGAGCTCTAGATTTTTCTGTGAATGAATCCATACCTGAAACACAGAGGTATCCAGATTTTCCCTTGCAAGAACCCAGACCTGCAAATGAGAAGTCTCTAGATTTTTGTATGCTAGGATCTAGCCCTGCAATACAGAGATCTCTAGATTTGTTACAGCCAGAATCCCGACCTGCAACACTGAAGTATGTAGAAAGTTCTGTTAGTGGTGTTTCAAATGGTAAGTTTTAAATAACAATACTTACACCTACCTATTTTTTCATATAGTTTGTAAAGACCTTAATACATATAGGTTAAACTTAAACCCAAGTGCATTATTGGTTTTAGATTTGGGCAAGACACTGTTAACAATTTGTAGTAAAAATAAAAAACCAAACATCAGAAATCCTTGCAAGACTAAAAGAAAAAGATAATGTTTGCTTAAGCACAGAAGTTGTTTTAAACAATATCCCCGTAGAGCTTCCTTTGAAATCTACACGAGATGTAAACGTATTAGAAGAGTATTTAAATGAGGAAGAAAAAATATCAGCTTTGGTTAGTAATAATTATACAACTAGAACATTATTTGCAAAAATTTAAAATACATCATCGAAAAAATAAGAACTTTTTTTTATGATGACAAACCTATCTACTTATGTGTATTTTCTTTAGGCTGCACATTGTGCCACTTTTGGAGGAAGAGACCTTACAAACAAAATAAACATTATTTTAAAAAACCTTATTACCAATAAAGTCGCAATTAACTACAACTTTTGTGGATCAAGGAGTGGAAAAAGGGCGTTTGGAAAATGAAGTCTGTGGTAACAGGTTAGTATAGTTTTTCTAAATTGTCCAAACGAGTCATAGAAATGTGTATTTTTTGTATATCCAAATCTATACAGTGAAATCGCAAAGTGAGGAATAAAATTCATATCATACAATGGACTAATTTTCTAAAAAAAATATTTCTATAACTTTGGTATATATAATTAACATAATAATAATTAATTTTAAACAAATTTACCTATGTGCTTAAAGGTATCTTTGTTTGCAGAAGCCATATTGCTAAAATTGCCGACGACATCTGTACACCAAATTGAAAACCAAATTAAAATTTGCTTAAAACACGCCCCAAAGAGAGTCGGCGTGGAAGAACGGCGAAATACATAATTTAATAACAATCTGTAACTTTTTAAAATATGTTTGTGAATTTGCCAATAATAGTATAGGTACAAAATGCCGAAAGTAAATATGTTGTTTTGTCTTGTTTACAAAAAAGACAAGGGGCAGTTACTTTTTTATGTACCATATAGTATGGAGTCTAATGTTATTCGTAGCTGTCACGATGACTTAGCCCATGAAGGATCAGCGAAGTGTTTAAATTTCTTTATGCGAAGTGTTTAATCTTTTTATGCGAAGTGTTTAAATTTTTTTATGCGAGGTGTTTACACGCTATAAAGCAGACTTATTGGTTCCCAAATATGCGTACCAAAGTTGAAGAGTATATAAAGAATTGTTTAAAGTGTATTACTTATTCTCCAACTAGTGGTAAGCATGAAGGACTATTACATAATATTCCTAAAGGGAATAAACCATTTTTTTACTTTACATTTAGACCATTGTGGCCCACTGGAAAAATCGAAGTCTCGGAAAAATAAATATATTTTGGTGGTCATTGACGGTTTTTCTAAATTTATTAAAATTTACCCCTGTAAAACGGCTAACTCTGAGGAAGTTTTAAAATGCCTTAGACAATATTTTGCAAATTTTAGCAAACCTATGAAAATAATAACCGACAGAGAGGCTCAGCTTTTACTTCTGTTGTTGTTTTGGCTCCCTGGATAACTTTTTAGCATTCCCATTTGAAAATTATTTGGGTCAGTTAAAAAAATTGGTAAAAATGCCCAATAGGCCACTTTCACAAATTTATCATAGACTTCACGAGCTGGATAGTATATCATTTGAACAAAGTCACAGTACTAATGAACCAAGGTTGCAATTTGAGCATATTAATGGTCCTGTTTTGAGAAATGTTCATAAACAATTTAAAAGGGTATCATATCCCAATTATATTTTTTGTATTAATTCATACTCTTCTTCAGATTCTTATTGCTTCACAAGTGATTGTGTTGTTCAGATTGAAAATATTGTTACAAGTATAAACAATGCGACCATAACTATTATTGGCAAATACTTTAAGAATATGTGTTTTATGTAATTATTGTTGTGTATAAATAATCCAAAAAACCTCGTCTGAAATATAGAATGACTTTTTGAAATACGACGTTTCGATCTGGATTGCATGAGGTCTCTCATTAGGGATCTTAATTCGTAAATTTAGTGAACCCTGAAGGGGTCTCGTGTAATTGAAAGCGAAACGTCGGAACTTCAACTCAAAAATAATGATCTGTAGTACGCCTTTTTGAGGTGTTCCATATACGTCCTTTTGACGTGTTCGATACACGTCCTTTTGACGTGTTCGGTATACGGCTTTTTGACGTGACCAATATGACGTCAAATCGCTGTGACATATTGCATAACGTCTTTTCTACGGATAAAAGACGCGTCTTTGCTACCTGGGGATTAATGCAGAAAGAATTTTACCCATGTCAATATTCAATAACGTCAAGTGAAGATAACATTATCAATGTGTTGGCCTATTTTCATGTTTATCCCGAAGCCTCTACTCGTGCGGCCGAATATGATTTAGGAGTTTCGCGACCATCTGTTCAAAGAATTTGCGCATAATATGGCATGCATCCCTATAAAATCAACCTTCTTCATTCTCTTCAACCCGGGGACGCACCACAACGTGAAGTTATGAGAAATGATTTTAGTAAGAACACAAGAAGATCCAGCATTCTTACGTAAAGTTATATGGACAGACGAATCAAAATTCAGAGAAGAAGGTATTTTTAATAGACGTAATTCTCATTTCTGGGGCACTGAAAATCCTCATGTCATTCGAGAAAGAAATTTTCAAAATAAATTCGGTGTAAACGTATTTGCTTTAAATATCCCTGTTTAAAATTTCCGATAGGAAAAATATTTATCGTTTTCTATCCGTTTTCTGGATCCGGAATTTCAGGTGAAATGTCTGTATTTTCAGAATGAAAGTCTATCGTTTTTAAGTGCAACAAACATATTCATTTTGAATCGTTTCTAATGCCAAGTTGTACACGGTTAAGTGAATACTTTTTAATTGTATTTATTCTTATAAACAACTTATTCGTTTCTATGTGTAATCCTATCAGTTTCTTGAATTCCGAATTCCCAAATTCCCAAATTCTTATCCGTTTCAATTGTGGTAGTCATATGCAATTCTAATTCGTTTCTATATGTTAGAGTGGTGAGTAATCCTATCCGTTTCCATCGTGGTAATCATCAGTGATTCTTATGCGGTTCTATTTGTTAAAGTGGCCAGTAATCCTATCCGTTTCTATCGTGGTAATCATTAGTAATTCTTATGCGATTCTATTTGTTAAAGTGGCCAGTAATCCTATCCATTTCTATCGTGGTAATCATCAGTGATTCTTATGCGGTTCTATTTGTTAAAGTAGCCAGTAATCCTATCCGTTTCTATCGTGGTAATCATCAGTGATTCTTATGCGGTTCTATTTGTTAAAGTAGCCAGTAATCCTATCCGTTTCTATTGTGGTAATCATCAGTGATTCTTATGCGGTTCTATTTGTTAAAGTAACCAGTAATCCTATCCGTTTCTATCGTAGTAATCATCAGTGATTCTTATGCGGTTCTATTTGTTAAAGTAGCCAGTAATCCTATCCGTTTCTATCGTGGTAATCATCAGTGATTCTTATGCGGTTCTATTTGCTAAAGTAGCCAGTAATCCTATCCGTTTCTATCGTGGTAATCATCAGTGATTCTTATGCGGTTCTATTTGTTAAAGTAGCCAGTAATCCTATCCGTTTCTATCGTGGTAATCATCAGTGATTCTTATGCGGTTCTATTTGTTAAAGTAGTCAGTAATCCTATCCGTTTCTATCGTGGTAATCATCAGTGATTCTTATGCGGTTCTATTTGTTAAAGTAGCCAGTAATACTATCTGTTTCTATCGTGGTAATCATCAGTGATTCTTATGCGGTTCTATTTGTTAAAGTAGCCAGTAATCCTATCCGTTTCTATCGTGGTAATCATCAGTGATTCTTATGCAGTTCTATTTGTTAAAGTAGCCAGTAATCCTATCCGTTTCTATCGTGGTAATCATCAGTGATTCTTATGCGGTTCTATTTGTTAAAGTAGCCAGTAATCCTATCCGTTTCTATCGTGGTAATCATCAGTGATTCTTATGCGGTTCTATTTGTTAAAGTGGCCAGTAATCCTATCCGTTTCTATCGTGGTAGACATCTGCTCTTCCAATGCGTTTCTAAATGTTAGAGTGGCAAGTAATCCTATCCGGTTCTATGGTCGTAATCATCAGTGATTCTTATGCGGTTCTATTTGTTAAAGTAGCCAGTAATCCTATCCGTTTCTATCGTGGTAATCATCAGTAATTCTAATGCGGTTCTATTTGTTAAAGTAGCCAGTAATCCTATCCGTTTCTATCGTGGTTATCATCAGTGATTCTTATGCGGTTCTATTTGTTAAAGTAGCCAGTAATCCCATCCGTTTCTATCGTGGTAATCATCGGTGATCCTTATGCGGTTCTATTTGTTAAAGTAGCCAGTAATCCTATCCGTTTCTATCGTGGTAATCATCAGTGATTCTTATGCGGTTCTATTTGTTAAAGTAGCCAGTAATCCTATTCGTTTCTATCGTGGTAATCATCAGTGATTCTTATGCGGTTCTATTTGTTAAAGTAGCCAGTAATCCTATCCGTTTCTATCGTGGTAATCATCAGTGATTCTTATGCGGTTCTATTTGCTAAAGTGGCCAGTAATCCTATCCGTTTCTATCGTGGTAATCATCAGTGATTCTTTTGCGGTTCTATTTGTTAAAGTGGCCAGTAATCCTATCCGTGTCTATCGTGGTAATCATCAGTAATTCTTATGCGGTTCTATTTGTTAAAGTGGTCAGTAATCATCCGTTTCTATCGTGGTAGACATCTGCTCTTCCAATGCGTTTCTTTATGTTAGAGTGGTGAGTAATCCTATCCGGTTCTATCGTCGTAATCATCAGTGATTTTTACGTGGTTTAATATGTTAAAGTGATGAGTAATCATATCTGTTTCTATCGTGATAGCCATCTCCTATTCTAATGCGGTTATATATGTTGAAGTGGTTAGTAATCCCATCCGTTTCTATCTTGGTAATCATCTGTAATTCTTATGCGTTTTTATATGTTAAAGTGGTCAGTAATCCTATCTGTTTCTATCGTGGTAATCCTCAGTGATTCTTATGCTGTTATACATGTTAACGCGGAGAGTAATCCTATCCGTTTCTATCATCAGTGATTTCTATGCGTTTCTATACGTTAGAGTGGTCAGCAATCCTATCCGTTTGTATCGTCGTAATCATTAGCGATTCTTATGCGGTTCTATATGTTAAAGTAGTAAGTAATCATATCCTTTTCTATCGTGATAGTCATTTGCCATTCTAATCCGTTTCCATAAAGATGCGGTATCATTATCATATAAAATATAAAAAATTTCGGAACAGTGGCGCAGCCAGAAAAAAATGATTGAAGACCCAAGATTTTTTCTACATATAATCGAAAGGATGGTTGCTAAATGAAACGCAAAAAATAGAATGATTACCGAAAGAAACATTATCGAAATTATTTCAATAATTTAACATAGTAAGATAACAAAAAATGTTCCCAAATTGTGCCATGAAAATAGCACGGCATATCCTGAATTACTTTTTATTCAGTGACATTTATTTTGTGGCAAAGAAATTTGGTTAAATAGTGGTTAATTACGACTTGCCTACGACGTTGCAAAAGCCAAGTTAAAGGACCATAGTTTTCAAGTTACGTTAGACACTAAATTTTGGACACCCTGTCTAATACGTATCAATCAAACTTGGTTAACGATACTATTAGGCCTTTCTTATTAACTATACCTTGTATAATTTTATTAAAACAAGTCACTGTTTTGATTTTTCATTCGTTACTTCTAGTAGTCCAAAACTGTTTTTTTTTGCTGATCACTGAATCGATTTGGCTAAAATTTTATGGGTAAATGAGGCAACAAAATATATAGCAAGTAATCTAAAAAATAAAATAATTATATTAGTATACTGCTTAACATGACTAATAAACCCTTTTGACTTGGGCAAAGTTTGTTACACCTCTAAATGTGAAGACGAAGGGAAAAAAATTACATAAAATAAAAATGAAAACCTTAATTTATTAAAGATGATAAGTACATAACATGTATAATTCTTATTGTACTAACTTATTAATAAGTTACATTGTACTTATTACCGGGCAGCAGCCCACTTGAAGATTAATTACAAATAAAAAAGAGACTCGAGACATAATGCATTGTCAAAACGTACTGGGTAGCAAAGTGACATTATGCCAAAAATATTCACAAATTAAAGCTAAATTTGCGTACAAAAAAGAATAATACTTTCTTAAATGTTTATGTTAAAATACTAAAATGTTTATCGATATTATTCATGCCAAAATTAAAAGGAGAAGCATAAGATAGTAAAAGAAAACGAGAAATACACTATATGGGAGAACTTGCAAATCAAGTATCAAGAGGTATCAAATCAGGTTTTGGTAAATATTTCAAAAACGGTTACGAATTAATAAATTATTATTACAAAAATTAGTTGTTTTCAAATTTTACATCAATACAGGGAGTTTCATTTGAAAAACTTGAGAAGTTAATCTAAAATGTGTCCATTTTGAAATCTTATTTTGAACACCCTGCGCAAAATAAATAAATATTATTTTATTCATAGTATCTCTAGACCCCTTGCCATAAATTTCACATAATACCGTGGTAGAACAAAATGCCTTTGGGTAGTTTTTTAAATTTATTTTTCAAGGACTGCAAAACTTTTTTTTTGTAGGTATTAATTTATTGCTCATAAACGAGAAAAGCAAACCAAATAAAATTTTGGAAAATTATAAAAGGGCCCTAATATGAACCTAAAAAATACGGGGTCTTATTTAAAAAAAATAACACTGTGTAATCACACTTCTTTAGGCCACCCTGTATATGCGAAAATATTTTCCTGAAATGCATCCTATAAATCAATATAAGTGAGCATATGAATGAAATTCCTAACTTAAATCGTATAGGAGCTGTTGAAGCCTGACGCAGTGTTGCAGGATCCTCTGTATATAAAAAAATACCCAAAAAAGTTCCTCAATTATCATTTTGATTAGAGGAAAACTCCAATAATAATAATAATTAGATCAGAACACATTGTACTGTACGACAATTCCTATGGAAACACCACACCTTAAAATGGTTTATGTTTTAAACCACTTCAGTACAAAACGTAACTTTAGAAAAAAGGTAAGAAAATCAAATTGGAGAAAAATCATAATAAACTAGGGAACAATAGAAACGCCCCATACGAAATTTTGCATCAAGTTTAAGACCGTGTAATTTGAAAAATATTTTATGGATTTTTTGAAGTGAGACAGATTTGGATAGGTATGACTATGGATCATTAGACAGGGATAAAGGCGTAGCCTTAGCCTGCGCAGGTAGCATAATACAGGGAGGATAAGACGGTGCAATTTTTGTTAATTTTTTATACCTTGCCATTTCATGGAAAGAGTAATGTACTGTCTCAGAACGTTCTTACACATGTTTAAACCTCAAGTCGTAAAATAGTTTACACAAAAACTGCTAGGTTTGTTAAAAATTTCAATACCCTAGAAAAAAATATCTGACATCTTTATAGAATATAGTATAAATTCGAATATTAAATAAAATAAAAAAGGTTCCAATCCAAAACGCGTTTTGCTAATTACCTCAAGACTAATAATGTGAGCAACACCTTTATCTACTTATGCCTTCCATTAAGGTATTAAAACATATTCTTCAGGTTAAAATGATTCTAATTCGTAAATAATAAAAGCGAGTACAGTATTTTGTTTGGCAGAGGCTTTACCCTATCCCAGCACTCAGTGAACTTCTATCACCACTAGTACTCAGTGCAGTGTTTTTCTAACCAACTCATTTCGGATACACCAAGTTTCGCGCAGAGGCGGAACCAAAATTTGTCAGAAACCCACATCTGCAGGACGAAAGAAAATAAAAGAACATAAAAAGCAGCAAAAAGTGAAAGATAAAATCACACTAAGCCAAAAAAAAAATGCATTTTGACTAGCTTTTTGATCACGAAAATAAGTAAAATATATGACAATTTGCTACCCGGTGTCGCGCACGATGTAATATTCTAAATATTATGTATATTAACTAAGAAACAAGATCATCTGTACTTATTTGACTGCCAGAAGAACCCGCCACTTCACTGTTATATTCTCCAACATTATACTCGTCTATGGTAACATCTGAAATACATAAAAAATCCTAATGTTGGTCATGCTCGACATTTCAAAAATCTATAATACTTTATCAATGTCAATTTGACAAAAGAAGTAATTTAGATTGAGTAGGTAGGTCATTTTAGCTTAACCAGCGTTCCGTAATTACACAACAGAGTATTAAAGTAGTAAGTATACTACTTTGAACCAATCAAGTTCTGTAATGAATTAAATCAAACAATTAAATAAAAATTGGTCACATTTGCATTTGTGTCAAATAACGTGGATTTTATTATATAGTGTTGGCCATACTAAACTATCTCAAAATAATTCTTACCAGGATGTATGTTACATGGTTCTTGATCTTTTTAATTCTTTCTGTATTCTGCAATTTTCTTTGTAATATGAGTGTTGTTGCAAGAGAAAGTTCATAGTCCACCTGCGCCTCATCATAGCGACGATCAGTCACCAACCAATACTTCAGTATACCTAAAAATTTGGAAAACATTAGTAAACAATTTCTTGAGTAGCTTATCCAGTCAATAAGAAGAATACGTATTTAGGCAATTACAATCTGTCAAAACAAAATCAAAACATATTTTAAACAAAGTTGACAATGAAAGCTATTATTATAATAACCTACACACAGGGTCGTTGGTATGTATGGAAACGGTCGATTATTTCTTAAAGTAAAATGGCTAGCAAAAAATAATTAAGACAAAAGTTTTAGGGTTCTTTAAAGTCTATAAAAATTTTAAAATAGTAAGTATACAGGACGAGTCAGAAAGCCGTAAGAAAACAAAGTTACCTTTTTTTTAATGGAACACCCTATATCTTAGGATATTTTTGGATTCTACATAAAATTACAATTATTTTTAAATAAACAGATTATAAGTCTAAACCTAATAGTTTCCGAGAAATTGACTATTGAAAAATTACATTTTTGAACTTTGACAGCCTCTAGCTTTCTAACGGTACGTCTTAGAGTAAAACGGCTTACATATCCCTTTCTTAGTTTTTTACTATCTTCCTAGTGGTGTCAACTTTCGGTTAAACCGGATGTAACTCAAAATCCGGAAATATAGTACTTCCGGTTTAACCGGAAGTTGATATTTTTGGGAAGATAATAAAAAAGTAAGATAGGGACATGGAAGCCATTTTGCTCTATGGAATAACATTAGAAAGGTAGAATCTGTCAAAGTTCAAAAATGTAATTTTTCAGAAGTCGATATCTCGGAAACTATTAGGTTTAGACTTATAATATACTTATTAGAAACTAATTGTAATTTTATGTAGAATCCAAAAATATTTTAAGATAGAGGGTGTTCCATTAAAAAAAAGTAACTTTGTTTCTCTACGGCTTTTCGACTCATCCTGTATACTTATTTTTTTTTAAATTCTAATAGACTTTAAAAAACCCTAAAACTTTTGCCATAATTATTTTTTGCTAGCTGTTTTACTTTAAGAAATAATCGACCGTTTCCATACATACCAACGACTGTATATGAATTACAAGAAACTGATACTGACATTTTGTAGAGAAAGAAAAAATAGCATTTTTTTTTAAAGAACAAAAGAATAGTAGTGTACACTTAGGGAATTAAAAGGAAAATATGGTAGAAATGACTAGAAATTGAGATTTAACCAGCATAAACCAGGTTTGCTTGAAATGGCTATAAGTTCAACTTACTACTACACTATATTGAAGTTCTACACTTTTCTTTTCTTGTTGGTTTTGTGCAATCTTATTTGGCTCCCTAAGAGGGACAGCTCTTGCCTAAAAACACATTACTTTATAGTAACTACAAAAATGTCATAATATTAATGTTTTCGCGCACATGCCCAGCAATTAGCTTAAACCAGCTTAGTTTAGTTTAGTTTAGTTAGTGTTGCTACTTAACTTACCTCACTATGTTTTTGTTGAAGAGACATCTTTTTCTTTTCTAGTTTTTTTTCTTAAATTGTAATTTTCTGTCTAAAAATAAATCAAACTTTATTACTTCTTGGTAAGCTGTCAAAATATTTCACTCACTAAACACTTCAAGGTGCACAAACAAAAACATGATGTTTTATTCATACTTACTTACAGGATTTTTCTTTTTAAGATTTCTCTCACACTCTGTTTCAGATTCACTATGGACTTGAGATGATGGTGGTATTCTCGGCCGTTGTGCATTAATTTTTGTTCCCAATTCTTCCTCAGAATCTACAAAAGCAGTGACGAAATATTATTAAAAGAGAAAGTGGTTCACCACCGGCTTGTTTTCGAAATCCTTTTTTTTTCATCATAGTTATCTTTAAGTAAAAAAGGTCCCTTAACTTTTTCCCAATGCATAGTTTTCTATTAAAAAAAATTAACATTTATCATGTCTTGTCATGCTTCCTTAGGAACAAGGTTTATACATGCCTGAGTTTTGAAAAAAATACTATTAAAAGTAAACGTTTGCGGACCTACGTGTATGAGACGAAAAACTGTGTCCTGAACAACTATAATTTTATAAGAAATCAATAATATAAAAGTTTTCCATATGTTGCATGCTTTTTTGGACACACTGTATTTAAGTGCACCGAGAAGTGCACATACGGTGTTTTAAATTATAAAACAGAGACGAACAATACTTACTTCCCAAATAAATTACTCCCTCATACCGATTGTTGTTCCAATTAATCATATATTTTTTAGTATTTGAAAATTTGTTGCAGTCAAAATTTTCAATTGAATCAATTGGTACAATTTCCTTATCGCCATCTTTAAGGTATCTTACGTAGGCATACATTGGATGATACTGAAAACCAAGACACAAAAATATACCGACCTATTTTTACACAAAATAACAATTTTTAATAGTATCTTCTTTCCTTTAAAAGAAACATTTTGACTTTGAAGCATTAAATATGACTATCTAAAATGTAAATTATTATTATTTGTATTTTTACTTGTAATTTAATAAAGAGCATGAAGTAAGATAGAAAACACAATCCAATAATCGAGGAGTATACTAAGTTTCATACATAGAGAAGAGGAAGATAAAATCACTCCAAAATATTCATTAATGGAGTAAAAACTTAAAAACACTTTTCAAAAAGAGAACACAGCAACACTTGTTTCCTGCTATAAAATAGTAACTGGCAACTTTATTTCAAGGCTTACTTGGAGAACAACTTTTTTTTAATCTAACGATGTGTTTAACCATGTTTTTATATAGCAGCTACTGTAAAAACAATTGTGTGACCATGAATATTACATTTTTTGAAATTTAATTGCTAGGGCTTAAGCCCCGCACCCAAAAAACTCACGATATATGCCTTTACTACAATGCTCTTTTTTTGAGCAAAACATGTCACCGAAGTAAAAATTAATATATTTATTTGAGACCCAGACTTTGTATTGTCAATTGCTGATTCTAACCTACTCAGGTCTCTTTGGGAAAGATGGACAATTTCTTCGACTTTACTACAATATTTTCCTTTCAAATGATATATTTAACGTAAAACACAAGAAAAGAGAACATTTTAGTGGGGTTCCAGTTAAAACATTGATTTTGAAAACATGCACTCTACTAAAACTACCCAATTCTTTTATTTTCTGGCATTTAGGGGGCGGGTTATTCATTTGTTTATAATTCCTTATATCTTCAGCACCAAAACTGCATGGAACCTGACTCATTTTTTCTTAATTATTCTGTTACAATTTACAATGGATATAAATGCAGCTTCGGCATCAGAAACCATAACCTTTATGAACAGGCACTTAAAAATGGAATATCGGTAAATGTTTATCTATATATTTTCGCCAGAGAGGCAACGTTTTTCAATTCTAAATGCAGGAATGTGAAGGAATTATTTTTACACGGATTTTAAAATACACATTTAAACTGAAAAACTAGGTAAATGTGCCATTCTCTTTAAATTCTTAATGTGGAAGAAGTTTAAATATCACTGTGTAACATAATGCGAGTGATTTATTTGCAATAAAGAAAAATTAAAACATTCCGGGGAGGGGCCATAACCCTTTAAGAAGGAATATGTCAAAAACTACAAGCGTTTCCGGCGAAAATCGTTTTTAGATGCATGCAAATTCATCAATTTTGGCGTGGTAATCGTATAATGAACTGTATTGCAAATTTCAAAACGTGAAACACCTGCACAGTCAGAATGGTATTTTAAATTGGGGTTAAAACACTAGACAATTGCAAAAAATAACTTTCCCCTTACCTATTTAGGTATAGATGGCGGTTTTGAACGCTTTAAAACACAAAAAACATCACAGGCACTGATAATTTGTTCCTGTATCTACAAATCCAGCTCCTGCAAAAGAAGCCAAATCACAGAGAAAAATGGCGACTGCCGACTACTTGCATTGCATAGGCGGACGCATTCGGCTTCTTTCGGAGAACCCTGGCGGGAATTTCGAATTGGGATTTTCAGAAATAGGCGCATGTCGGTCGGAAATGTCAAACAAGAAATTATGTTACGTAACGAATTGGAACATTATATTGCTTAACTCAACTAAATAATGCTATAACACAAACCTACCTTGCTTGCTTTGGTAGGAACAAAATATTTCCTTTTAATTGCCCATAACCATTGTTTCTGCAGCCCCGGGTCTTGAGAAAATCCAAAAACTTCCACTTTCCCCACTATAGTATCATAATTTCCCCTGCAGTTTGGAACACAACAACTATCCGGCATGATTTTTAATTAAAAGTTAAAAAAAATCTAAATAACATAACCTAGACGTTCACTGGCGATGGTAATAAATGTTCTTCGATAATCTTTATACTAATTTTATGTGTCTAAGTAAAAGTCATAACGATAGAAGCACAGAACCCAAATACAAGCACACTTAAGCACCAAAAAATATATGTAATTTACAAGATTATAGGTAGCAAACACCATAAAATAAATAAATAAAAAACATACTTGATGCACGGCGTAAACGATTTTTGGGTCGGCTTGTGATGACTCATCGGGCGTTTTCAGCTTCTTACCACGAGCCGCTTGATCGAGGACGGCGCGCAGCGACTGCAGACAGCCACGATACGTTTACCGGGAAAATTTGAAAATTATCTACTTTATATATTTGCCCGTAAAATACGAGAATAAAATGTGTAGTCGTAAAATTTATATGTTATTTGTTATTTAATCCCCTCCTGGATGCACATGAAGTCCTCGGTAAATTATTTGCTATAAGAAATTATATTCGTCGGTCCCATGCAAAAACCATGAATGTGCAAAATTAACTATTTTCACCTAAGTGCACCGTAAGTCTTAAAATTAGGTCGCTAGTCCAGGGATGACGACAAAAAAATTGCCAAGGAAAATATGGAAGTTTAATATTTTAATATAATATAAAAATATTTCCTAAATATTTCATTTTGATAAAAAATTGAAGTTCTTTAAGAAACGATGGAAATCACAGCAATTGATCAATAAATGTGTAATTACTATCAATAATATTAAATAATATAGTTTATATGTAAAGAGCACATAACTAACGCAATGTAACTTAATTTTAAAATATTTATTAAATTTTACTTAAATATTTGCGATAAATATGTTCTTACAAATATTTCCTAAATATTTCATTTTGATAAAAAATTGAAGTTCTTTAAGAAACGACGAAAATCACAGCAATTGATCAATAAATGTGTAATTACTATCAATAATATTAATTAATATAGTTTATAGGTAAAGAGCACATGATTAACGCAATATAACTTTTATTTAATATATTACTTAAATACTTGCAACAAATATTTTTTGGAAATATTTTCTAAATATTTTATTTTGCTAACAAATATTTAAAAAAGATATGAATATTTATAAAATATTAAGTGCTATCGGGAATACAATAGAAAACGATAGAAATTGTACTGCTTTTTAAAACACAACCATTATAATACTAGTAAAAATTCGATAGAAACGGATAGAGTAATAAATGTTCATTTCGTTTAAAAACATATTGGAATTGTACGGCTATAATACAATAGAAAACGATAGAAATTGTACTGCTTTTTACAACACATCCATTATAACTAGTAAAAATTTGATAGAAACGGATAGAGTAATAAATGTTCATTTCGTATAACAACACATTGGAATTGTGCGACTATAATACAATAGAAAACGATAGAAATTGTACTGCTTTTTAAAACACATCCATTATAACTAGTAAAAATTCGATAGAAACGGATAGAGTAATAAATGTTCATTTCGTATAAAAACATATTGGAATTGTACGGCTATAATACAATAGAGAACGATAGAAATTGTACCTACTGCTTTTTAAAACAGATCCATTATAACTAGTAAAAACACGATAGAAACGGATAAAGTAATAAATGTTCATTTCGTATAAAAACATATTGGAATTGTACGGCTAAAATACAATAGAGAACGATAGAAATTGTACTGATTTTTAAAACAGATTCATTATAACTAGTAAAAACACGATAGAAACGGATAGAGTAATATATGTTCATTTCTTACAAAAACATATTGAAATTGTACAACTATAATACAATAGAGAACGATAGAAATTGTACTGCTTTTTAAAACAGATCCATTATAACTAGTAAAGACATGATAGAAACGGATAGAGTAATAAAAAATGTTCATTTCTTACAAAAACATATTGGAATTGTACGGCTATAATACAATAAAGAACGATAGAAATTGTACTGCTTCTTAAAACAGATCCATTATAACTAGTAAAAACACGATAGAAACGGATAAAGTAATAAATGTTCATTTCTTACAAAAACGTATTGGAATTGTACGGCAATAATACAATAGAGAACGATAGAAATTGTACTGCTTCTTAAAACAGATCCATTATAACTAGTGAAAACACGATAGAAACGGATAAAGTAATAAATGTTCATTTCTTACAAAAACGCATTGGAATTGTACGGCTATAATACAATAGATAACGACAGAAATTGTACTGCCTTTTAAAACAGATCCATTATAACTAGTGAAAACACGATAGAAACGGATAAAGTAATAAATGTTAATTTCTTACAAAAACGTATTGGAATTGTACGGCTATAATACAAAAGAGAACGATAGAAATTGTACTGCTTCTTAAAACAGATCCATTATAACTAGTGAAAACACGGTAGAAACGGATAAAGTAATAAATGTTTATTTCGAATAAAAACATATTGGAATTGTACGGCTATAATACAATAGATAACGATAGAAATTGTACTGCTTTTTAAAACACATCCATTATAACTAGTAAAAATTCGATAGAAACGGATAGAGTAATAAATGTTCATTTCGTATAAAAACATATTGGAATTGTACGGCTATAATACAATAGAGAACGATAGAAATTGTACTGCCTTTTAAAACAGATCCATTATAACTAGTAAAAACACGATAGAAACGGATAAAGTAATAAATGTTCATTTCGTATAAAAACATATTGGAATTGTACGGCTAAAATACAATAGAGAACGATAGAAATTGTACTGATTTTTAAAACAGATTCATTATAACTAGTAAAAACACGATAGAAACGGATAGAGTAATATATGTTCATTTCTTACAAAAACATATTGAAATTGTACAACTATAATACAATAGAGAACGATAGAAATTGTACTGCTTTTTAAAACAGATCCATTATAACTAGTAAAGACATGATAGAAACGGATAGAGTAATAAAAAATGTTCATTTCTTACAAAAACATATTGGAATTGTACGGCTATAATACAATAAAGAACGATAGAAATTGTACTGCTTCTTAAAACAGATCCATTATAACTAGTAAAAACACGATAGAAACGGATAAAGTAATAAATGTTCATTTCTTACAAAAACGTATTGGAATTGTACGGCAATAATACAATAGAGAACGATAGAAATTGTACTGCTTCTTAAAACAGATCCATTATAACTAGTGAAAACACGATAGAAACGGATAAAGTAATAAATGTTAATTTCTTACAAAAACGTATTGGAATTGTACGGCTATAATACAAAAGAGAACGATAGAAATTGTACTGCTTCTTAAAACAGATCCATTATAACTAGTGAAAACACGGTAGAAACGGATAAAGTAATAAATGTTTATTTCGAATAAAAACATATTGGAATTGTACGGCTATAATACAATAGATAACGATAGAAATTGTACTGCCTTTTAAAACAGATCCATTATAACTAGTGAAAACACGATAGAAACGGATAAAGTAATAAATGTTCATTTCTTACAAAAACGTATTGGAATTGTACGGCTATAATACAATAGATAACGATAGAAATTGTACTGCATTTTAAAACAGATCCATTATAACTAGTAAAAACACGATAGAAACGGATAGAGTAATAAATGTTCATTTCTTACAAAAACATATTGGAATTGTACGGCTATAATACAATAGAGAACGATAGAAATTGTACTGCCTTTTAAAACAGATCCATTATAACTAGTAAAAACACGATAGAAACGGATAAAGTAATAATTGTTCATTTCTTACAAAAACATATTGGAATTGTACGGCTATAATACAATAGAGAACGATAGAAATTGTACTGCTTTTTAAAACAGATCCATTTTGACTAGTAAAAACACGGTACAAACGGATAAAGTAATCAATGTTTATTTCGAATAAAAACATATTGGAATTGTACGGCTATAATACAATAGATAACGATAGAAATTGTACTGCCTTTTAAAACAGATCCATTATAACTAGTAAAAACACGATAGAAACGGATGGAGTAATAAATGTTCATTTCTTACAAAAACATATTGGAATTGTACGGCTATAATACAATAGAGAACGATAGAAATTGTACTGCTTTTTAAAACAGATCCATTATAACTAGTAAAAACACGATTAAAAACGATAAGAATATTTATGTCTTTGTAGCATACAAACATATTAAAAATATTATGTTAATTCAGAATACAATCGGATTCGAAATAGAATAGCATTGGATCTGGATCGGGATTTACGACTAGGATACGATTGACCTAAGAAACATATTAAACGGCATCAGATTTCAATGTACTTTTACACAATTAAATACAATAGGAAGCAAAAATGTGGATACAATACGATCAAAAGGGATAGAGATTTAATATGTAAATAAATTTCAATCGTGTTCACGCATAGAAAACGATTAATTTTGATAAGATCTATATCGTTTTCTATCGTTTTATGTCGGATATTTTAAACAGGGATGCATGATCAATTACGCTATCATATTTATATGGGAGTGTTGAATACTGCAAGATGCAAGGCCATTTTGCAAACAGTTGTGGCAGACTTTGTTGATAATGTGCCTTTGGATAGAAGAGATTGGTTGGTATCAACTGGATGACGCTCTGCAACATTGCGGAAATGTGGTTAGCCAGAAAGTGTATGAGATGTTTAAAAACAGATGGATTAGGTGCCTAGGACCGTGGAATTGGTCACCTAGGAGCCCAGATCTAACATCATTAGATTTTTATCTTTGGGGAACACTAAAGCAAAGAGTTTACTCTACTCCCATCGATTCAATGGAAGAACTAGTAGCCCAAATAAGAAGAGCCTTCGACCAACTTGATCCAGCTGAAATAGCAAGCGCTTCTACAGAAGCTGTTATGTCTAAGAATCAAAAGTGTTTAAAGAGTCGATAGGGGTCATATTGAACATTTAGATTGAATTATTTACATATGACCACTACTGTAAATAGTAATAAGCTCACTACCTGAACTACCCCCCGTCTATGTAAGTTCGACATTACGCACGGTAATCAAAATCGCACAGATAGCGAAGCGGCGGGCCTAAAAAAGACCGATGCGCGGCTTTGTGCGTAATTTTCTATTCGTGCGTAATATGCTATTTACAACACTTATTACGTAATACACCATTTTGAGACTAGTTTTATAATTACTTACTTTGTTTATCATGGCCTTCTTACCAAAAATCAATAAAACTGGAAATTTTGCGAAAAATCGTGAATAAGCTCAAAACTATACTAGTTAGCTATAGGGGTACCATACATGAATAAATAGGAAATGTGATCGCCTTTCCATTCAATGAACTAGCAACATAACATCGAATTTAAAAAAATAAAGTTTTGTTAATTTTTTAATAAAGATCAAAATTTATTGTTACTTTTCCACTTCCCTGTATATAAAAGTTTATTTTCCGACAATACAATATCTAGCACCACACTATCTAATGCCACAACCTAAATTTCGAGTTTCTCTCTTTTCTCTTTGAAAATATATTCACTTTTAGGTGACATTAACCTCTGTTAAAGGTCACAATTTGAGGAAAATAATTTTTATTTCAGAAACGACTAGAGTAGGGTAAAAATATTTTTAATAAAAGTTATTGGAAATAAAGAAAGAAACACAAAAAAAGTAAATTATATAGGGGCGTTCCATTTAAATTAAACAAGTTTGAGACATCTTCCGGCATAACCGTAACTCGCACAAGGTCGCCGTTATTTCCCCTGAAGAGAGCGTCTCTTTAAACCCCAATATCCAGAAGCAGAATTCAAATCGCATTGCTTTTCGAAATATTCTAATGGACGGACACCGTGAGACACCCTGTATATCTAAGGTACATAGGGCGGATATTTTTATCTATAAACACGACAAACAAATAAAGAAAAGAAAATCTAGTAAGTTATTCAGTTGCAAGCAAAAACTCTGGCCGACATTGGCGTAGTTAGGGGGGCTTATTCTTCCTGAAATGAAAGCAGAGTTTCCCTTTTTAAAGAAATGCAACTGCAAGGTAAATTTTTTTTTGCATTATTTCCTATTACCTTGGTTAACTTGTTCTTAAGGACTCTTGCATGACTTCTTGACAAAATTTGGCGTGGCTTCGAAAATATTTTCGCCTATGGCACGTCTGGGGCTAAAGCCTCTCAGATAGAAAACAATAGCCAAGCCAATGATGCTTGATTAATAAATCTCGTAGTAAACGCACAAGGGTTACTCGCTTGCCGTCATTTAGAATTTACTGCTTCGCGACAGTATCGGCTGGTTGGTTTATAACTGCATAGATTCAATTAAACTGAGGATTACAAATAATAACATCTATTTGCAAAATATAACACAACACTTGTAAAATCTATAAAACTTAATTTGCGCCTGTAGGTAGGTACACTTGATGAATAAAGCATAATCTCTAAGTTCAGAACACACTGCACTTTAGTTATCTGTAAGATTCTCTTTCATAACGAAAAAATACACATTTTCTGTTAGCAGCGGCCATATACAGGGTGTTTTTTAATTGAGTGCCGATACTTAAGGATGTGAATCCTTGGGTGATTTTAAGAAGAAAAGTTAATATTAACACATGTCCTAAACCTCTTCATTTTTGAGCTACAGGATGTTAAAATTTTTAAAAAAATATAACTTTTTTATCATAATTATTATATCACTCTTAGATATTTTTATGAAATTTTGTATACATCTTTTATTCATTAAGGAGCACTTTTTGACTTAAAAGATTTTTTAAAATTATTACCAGTGACGTCCGTACGAAGTTTGAACTGAATATTTTTTAAGAAAAAAATGGTACGCCACTGATTTGTATAAAAACCAAACCTATATTTAAAATCCTCATTTATTTTTGAGCAAATTTGGTCCATAGACTTACTTTCGTACGAGGCACCGTTCTGGCATAAAAAAATAAAAACCAAAAAAAGTGTTACCACTTATGGTGGCTGTTTACCAAATTTCAACAAAATATCGAAAGAAAGTCTCAATGAACCGAAGGAAAAAAAGTTTTTTTGTTTTTATGCGAAAACGGTGCATCGTACGAAAGTAAGTCTATGGACCAAATTTGCTCAAAAATAAATGAGGATTTTAAATATAGGTTTGGTTTTTATACAAATCAGTGGCGTACCATTTTTTTCTTAAAAAATATTGTTGTAACCCTATGTTTCCACATGTGTATATAAGTTTATATGTATAGGTACAATACTTTATTTTTAGTAAGAATACGTCATTCAACCTTATTTTTATAGATACCTAATTATCTTAGATATTATACCAGACGATAGTAAAACGGCGACAGACCCTTCTATTGTAAGTTTATTATTATTTCTTCTAAATTTTAATTACTGTTTATTTAAAAACCTTTTCAAACAGAACAGACTAATTTCTATGATAGACGCCAGGTATCGAAATATTTAACCATAACAAAACTTTCCATTTTAGAGAAATTACTCATTTCATTAAATTAGTTTATTGTATCACATTGTAAACTTTGCAAATGGGCTTTATCACTCTTTGTTAAAAACATATTCTTGTTAAATAACAAGAAAGCTTTATTTGATTTGCTTTGAGTTGATTTAAGACCGCCCATTTTCAAAGGCACGCCCAAATTAGTCCTTAGGTTAGCTCTTAGAAATTTGAGAAGGGAAGGTTACTTCTGAACATTTGTAAGAACAACTTGTGCTCCCAAAATATTTTAAAATCGTATTTCTTACAAATAAACGAAAGTGTTTTCTTTTTCTTCGTATAAAAGAGTTAGTTTTATTTCTTAGTTTAAAACTTAAGGTTCTTGTGAATTTAGTCACAACGCTCGTGGCTAGATCCACAACAATATTCAGTTCAAACCTCGTACGGACGTCACTGGTAATAATTTTAAAAAATCTTTTAAGTCAAAAAGTGCTCCTTAATGAATAAAAGATGTATACAAAATTTCATAAAAATATCTAAGAGTGATATAATAATTATGATAAAAAAGTTATATTTTTTTAAAAATTTTAACATCCTGTAGCTCTAAAATGAAGAGGTTTAGGACATGTGTTAATATTAACTTTTCTTCTTAAAATCACCCAAGGATTCACATCCTTAAGTATCGGCACTCAATTAAAAAACACCCTGTATGTATTAGTACTATATGGCTATTACCCTGAAAATCTTGAAGCAACAACAGAGATAGCAGATCCAGGGTCATTTCGACTTGTGCGCATGCGCCGTCAGGGTATTGCCAAATATGCTTTTATTTCTTTAGAATAGGGCAGAAGAGTGAGTCTTAGAAAATTAGAGCAATGATAGAATTACCAAAAATCTTGCTAAAGAATTGCAAAATAAGCATAGGGTCCATACTTTCAAGTGTTTTCAAATTATTTGTTTCCATTTCTAAACTAAAACGCGTCAAATAACAATTTCATATGACTAGAGGGTGACAACGTCTCATTTTTGCTCGACATAACCTCGAAATCTTTAGCAAATGTTAATTTGGTTGACAGCTCGCTTCAGCGAGTAGATTTGTTATTATTAACGGCTTTTGTGTACTGTTTATCTTTACTTTTCTGCAAATTTTGATTGTGTGTGTGAACTGTGACCATTTTGTGACGATGCCGAGGCAAAACGGAATATTTTACATTATTTTAAACAGGCGTAGAAGCTTGAACAAAGATTTATATCGTTCTACAGGTATGTACCCAGATCGAATGTTTCTTTCTATTAACTTACTTACGTTAATTTCGTGAGGGAACAATAACTAGGTAGTCCATTTCCTAAAGATTATAATTTCCTTTGCTGCTGTTAATATAATTAGGTACCTAGGTACCTATTTTTACCGAAAATTGCATGTACTCCAAAAAATCCTATTAAAACCTATTATTTTACCTGTTGAACTCTAAAAATGAATGTAAAATATCTAATAAAAGTTTTATTGATATATTAGTTTACATATTAAACTTTAATGTTTGTTTACAAATTTCTGTCCAGTTGTCAAAGTCAAATGTGATAACCTCATTTTTTTCCTGTTAAAACAAACGTCATCTCGCGCATGCGCACTGCGCGAAATGACCCTGGCGAAACAAGGAACCTCGGCTTCACTTCGTTTACATTGGTTAAATGGGCAAGGCGCCATATAGTACTAATACATATATGGCAGCGGCGGCATTTTAGGGTCGGCAGTGCCGACCCAGTGTCAAACTGACAGGATATTAGATTATTTATCTATATTAATTTATATTGCAATGACTCTCAAACTGTCAGCGAATAATTTCTCCACTTCTGAAATCACCGGGCATGTCTGCCCTGTCGTAAGAATATCAGTAACGAAGACTAGAATTTCAGGCTTGAAGATAGGCAACCAAACAAACATCATGTATCGAAGTTAAAACTCAACGTCAAAACTTTCAGTTTGGTTCTTTTAAGATTAGGACCTCAGGTAAGTGTGTTAATAAAATATCCTGTTTAGACATTTCGAAAAATTGAGGGTAACGCACGTAACGACATGGAAATTCAAGTTGAAACTGAGGTAAAAAGTAATCTTATTCAAAATATTTGAAGTTTAAAATGTGGACTATCAACATATGTCCGGAAATGCTTGGTTTCGGAGATACACGTTGATTAAGTTATATTTTTATTTTTGTTTTTTCTCAATAGTTTTTGAATTAGTGTCGATATTAGAACTTAATTGGTATCTACGGGTTTTTTGAAATGCGAATTTTGAACTTGATGTTACTATGGCTTCCACTTGTAGAGGGCGCCACCTACATGTCTTTTTGCCCTTTTGAGGAGTCATGACTTTTTTATATGTGCCTGTATTACATTTTGAAGCAAAATAATAGATTTTCCTATCACTTTTACGTAAAAAAGACATACTTGGTAGAAGTCGCTAGGAGCAACCGTTCTCGAGAAGATTTATAATTAAAAAACAAATAACATTTATTCGCATATCGCTATGCCCATATGACTTTGATTAAATTGCATTTATCTCCTAAACAAAGCCGAAATCAAAAAATTATCAAAAGGTACTTCGCATTAGCCAATAAACTGCCTACGTAACAGTGTAATCAAAAGAGAAAACGGCAGTGGCGTATATATTTTCTGTTCCGCTTAAAAATTGTAACACCCTGTATCCCCGAAACGAAGCAACTCCGGACATATGTTCATTATATTCGGATTCTGGGGAGAGGAGAGATCATATGACCAAAAATAAGGAAAAAAAAATGTGATACTATACATATTGTCACAACTGGGGGTACTTTCCCTAACGGGGCGTGAATGAAAGCCACTGGGACTAAAAAACAATACAGGTCTTTATTAATGCTTGAATATAAATATTACCAGGCAGCTCGGAGAAAGCCCAGCATGTCTCCGGGGGGTGCAGACCAGTTCGGCACTATCGATGGGGGGCTCTCGGGGAGTACTTATAAATCGAGCAGGAGAGGGGCCTCGAGTCAATGTTGACACTTTGGGCACTCCTGTCGCAGGGTAATTGTCTAGGGGGACTTTTGGGGGATGTTTGTAAATCGAGCAGGAGAGGGGCCTCGAATCTATAGTGATACTTTGGGCACTCTTTCGCAGGGTGGTTGACCAGTCGTTGAGACGAAGGTGCCGTGTCCATCCAATGTTCGGGTATTTATCCCCCGAAAGTGCTGACTCTTGTTTAATTGATCTTGACATTGGGTGGCACAGTGGTCTGCGACCTCAACGCACAGTGGTCTAAAGGTGTAGGAAATTCTAATTAAAATGTGGAGCCCACCATTTAATGAATAAAGAATGTGTGATTTTCTTAAACCTACCTTATTGCATAGATAATAAAAAATGGGACGTGAAATTAAATAATTTATCATAAATCTGTTCAATGCAAATGTTAGAAGAGTAGACAAAAACGAAATTTGGGTGTGGCCTCCAAAACTTTTTGCCTGATGCGCCGCCATATTGGCGTTACTGCGTGTTAAGACACGAACTGTCGTAAACCGACAGAAAAATGACTGCCCTGTTTAAAATATCCGACACAAAACGATAGAAAACGATATAGATCTTATCAAAATTAATCGTTTTCTATGCGTGAATACGATTAAAATTTATTTACAGATGAAATCTCTATCCCTTTTGATCGTATTGTATCCACATTTTTGCTTCCTGTTGTATTTAATTGTGTAAAAGTACATTGAAATCTTATGCCGTTTAATATGTTTCTCAGGTCAATCGTATTCTAGTCGTAAATCCCGATCCAGATCCAAAGCTATTCTATTTCGAATCCGATTGTATTCTGAATTAACATAATATTTTTAATGTGTTTGTATGCTACAAAGTCATAAATATTCTTATCGTTTTTAATCGTGTTTTTACTAGTTATAATGGATCTGTTTTAAAAAGCAGCTATCGTTCTCTATTGTATTATAGCCGTACAATTCCAATATGTTTTTATACGAAATGAACATTTATTACTTTATCCGTTTCTATCGTGTTTTCACGGATAGAGTAATAAATGGATCTGTTTTGAAAAGCAGTACAATTTCTATCGTTCTCTATTGTATTATAGCCGTACAATTCCAATATGTTTTTGTAAGAAATCAACATTTATTACTCTATCCGTTTCTATCGTGTTTTTACTAGTTACCATGAATCTGTTTTAAAAAGCAGTATAATTTCTATCGTTTGCTATTGTATTATAGCCGTACAATTCCAATATGTTTTTATACGAAATGAACATTTATTACTTTATCCGTTTCTATCGTGTTTTTACAAGTTACCATGGATCTGCTTTAAAAAGCAGTACAATTTCTATCGTTCTCTATTGTATTATAGCCGTACAATTCCAATATGTTTTTGTAAGAAATGAACATTTATTACTCTATCCGTTTCTATCGTGTTTTTACAAGTTACCATGGATCTGCTTTAAAAAGCAGTACAATTTCTATCGTTCTCTATTGTATTATAGCCGTACAATTCCAATATGTTTTTGTAAGAAATGAACATTTATTACTTTATCCGTTTCTATCGTGTTTTTACAAGTAACCATGGATCTGCTTTAAAAAGCAGTACAATTTCTATCGTTCTCTATTGTATTATAGCCGTACAATTCCAATATGTTTTTATACGAAATGAACATTTATTACTCTATCTATTTCTATCGTGTTTTCACTAGTTATAATGGATCTGTTTTAAAAAGCAGTACAATTTCTATCGTTCTCTATTGTATTATATCCGTACAATTCCAATATGTTTTTATACGAAATGAACATTTATTACTCTATCTATTTCTATCGTGTTTTTACTAGTTATAATGGATCTGTTTTAAAAAGCAGTACAATTTCTATCGTTCTCTATTGTATTATAGCCGTCCAATTCCAAGATGTATTTATACGAAATGAACATTTATTACTATATCCGTATCTATCGTGTGTTTATTAGTTACCATGGATCTGTTTTAAAAAGCAGTATAATTTCTATCGTTCTCTATTGTATTATAGCCGTACAATTCCAATATGTTTTTATACGAAATGAACATTTATTACTCTATCCGTTTCTATCGTGTTTTTACTAGTTATAATGGATCTGTTTTAAAAAGCAGTACAATTTCTATCGTTCTCTATTGTATTATAGCCGTCCAATTCCAATATGTATTTATACGAAATGAACATTTATTACTATATCCGTATCTATCGTGTGTTTACTAGTTACCATGGATCTGTTTTAAAAAGCAGTATAATTTCTATCGTTCTCTATTGTATTATAGCCGTAAAATTCCAATATGTTTTTTATACGAAATGAACATTTATTACCTACTCTATCCGTTTCTATCGAATGTAATGAACTATAAAAGTTAGTTGGAAATAAAGTTAAACCCACACAGCATCAAATATCTCAGAGATGTATCAAAAAGCTCTCATATTGATCCCAATATCTGAGGTACTTCTGAGATATCTCGGAGATTTTAAAAATTCTCCAAAAGTTGTGGTGACATTCAAGATATTTCTGAGATATCTATAAGATATTCACGAATTTTTCCAAATGAAAATTTTATAACAATTGGTTAAATGTATTTCTAGATATTTCCGGTGCATCTCCAAAACCACAAAACATATAACATTTTGTAATAATATTGAATAACTCTGCATGTCGTGCTCACAAAACGTGCTGCGCTGCACGCACACCATTGACCGAACGAAGTCTTTGTTGCTTTTTCGATATCGATTGTCGTAGTATCGATTACTGAAGCAATTTTACAAATCATTTTATCATCTTGTTTATAATGATGTAGTTAAGACAGTAAGATATTAGGCCTATGTTTACGTATGAATGACTATTTTTCCAAAAATATGAATAATACGGCACTAAATTGTAACAATCCAAAATTCCAATAATCGATTTCCTATTAAAATGTCCATATCGACGATTCAGCTCAGCATTCATAAAAACATAACCTTTCTTTCTCGAATCGAATGGCGTCGTTCAGCGTTGCCAGTCTATTACAATTGTAATAGATCTATTACTATTTTAACAATTCTATTACGGTTTTACATTGCTCACCAAATCTATTACTATTTTTAATTTTCAGTAACTTTCCTATATTGTCAACACCTTGTGGCCAGCACCTTGCTCTGAACGCAAAAAAACATTTTTCTATGTCAATAACGATCAATGGTGTAAACAAAGTCAACAATTTCAAGCCAGAAATAATTGGATTTCGCTTTACTAAACCACGCGGAGCGTAGATAGTGTCTTTCTTTTTTGGTCAAACGCGTTGAAAAAAGATAAATGAACGTATCCATTATGACCTTAGACGGGGTCGTCTAATGACTGAGAAACGATTCCAACTTAAATATTCATTAAAACGAATAAGATCGTTTGTATATGTATAATATAATCGTATAAATCGGTTGTCCTGCTCTTATGTATACGGTTTCAGATAATTCTATTCTTTTTTAGTATTTTAAGAAGTTCTGATTGGTAGGTTGGTTCATTTAATATATTCACTATAAGAATATGATACAGATATACTCATGCGCAGGGAGTAGTTCTTGGCACGTACTTCCCCGTCCCCGGTAACGGTTATTGAAAATTTGAATTTTGTTCGGTGGTTAATTGACGCTAATACATAATACATTTTTATATCTTTAGTTTTTGTTAGATTTAGTGCTTATGATAAAACTTGTTATATCTACAGTTTGCAAACATGGACAGGTAGGTAACAATAATTGTTATTGGGTACCTACTATTTTTTTAAATGGTGAATATTTTAAAGCTAACCAGCTGTATGTATAAACTTTTTTTAGATTTGTAATAAAGATACCAAAAAGGCACGACCAAAATAAAGAACTAATATCTGAAAAGTCATAGTCTGAACCTGAACTGATAAAGAAAAAGAAAAAATATGTATAAACAGAAATTTAAGACCGACATGATCGAAATATAAAATAATAGTGTAAATAACTAATAATTATGCATAATTTTTTTTTTTTTTGCGAACTGGTGAATGTGCCAGAATATTTATTTCTCTTTCGGTGTTCTGGCTCGCTTTTATTACTATTCTCTGATATCTATTACGTTTTGAACCGTTAACCTATTACTTTTAATCGAAGACTTCTGGCAACACTGGCGTCGTTTGTGGTTTCATATTTTTTAATAATTTTCTTAAGTGTATGCCTTCTTTGGGTATAGAAAGTAATCTATTTTATAGTGTTTTGGAGTGTATGAGCAAAATTTCATGTTTTGTTATATTCAAGGAATATTAAAATAAAAAGTGCGGCAAAATGCCTAAATGTAAAGTACTGTAAGCAAGAGACATTTACGTCGTCCAGTGCAAAGGCAAGTTAATAAAATACAGCCTCAAAAACAAGTTATATGCATTCCTCAGTCCCTTAATAATGTGGATACATGGGAACCCACTGTTAATTTCAATAAGTTCTGATGAATTGGTTTCATCTCTAAATCTAGAAATGAGTGATGTTGACCAAGCTATATTACTTTAGCCAGAGAAAATAAATAACTGTAATAGAAGTGATATTTTAAATTCAACTTGTTATTCACAAAATTATGGGTCGAAATTAGCTAACTGGCAGTCTCATATAATATTTCTCATACTGCACTTAACAGCTTATTAAAAATTAATCAAAATCATGAATGCTTTTCTAACCTTCCAATTGATAGCAGAACACTACTTCATACAGCTAAAAAATGTCCACTTAAAACAGTATCTCCAGGAGAGTATTGTTATTTTGACCTTAAAGATACTTTACTGGAAAATATTGTTTTAAGTAACTGATTTAACCAATTTTGAAGGTATTGAATTAATAATAAACATTGATGGTTTACCTATTAGTAGATCATCGACTAATGCTCTATAGCCTATATTAGGAAATATTTTTGGATTTCCAAATGTTTTCATTATAGGTGTATATTTTGGACCCCAAAAACCCCCTATATTTATCAGAATTTGTTGCAGAATGTGTAGATTTAGTAACTAATGGCTTACATATAAATAAAAAAATTATTCCCTTCTCTTTAAAGGGAATCACTTGTGATGCTCGTGCCAAGTCATTTGAGCTAGGCATTAAAGGGTATTCTGGGTAGGTACTCAAGCTGTACAAAATGTTTGATAGAAGGTGATTTTTTAAATATTGTATGCTTTCCTGGCAGTACCCTTTTTAAACGAACAGATACAAGCTTTAGAAACAATAGTGATCAAGAATACCATGTTCGTGAAACTATTCTAAAAAATATACCCAATTTTGATTTAGTAAAAGGTGTCTTATTAGATTACATGCACCTTGTGTGCCTTGGAGTAGCTAAAAGACTATTGCTTTTGTGGATAGGGGGTTCAGATTAAGAAATTCTGATGTTAAAGCTATATCACAAAAAATTGAAAATATAAAGCATCATATACCAAAAGAATTTGTTAGAAATCCCCGTTCCCTATATAGATTACTTAAAATTATTTAAAGCAACAGAGTTTCGTATGCTATTGCTCTATACAGGTCCAGTTTGTTTTTCAGGCATTTTAAAAAGTAAGATTTATGAGAATTTTCTTGTACTGCATGTGGCCATTAGAATGCTTTGTACTGAAAATGCATCTGTTGAAACTGTTGAATATGCAAACAAACTACTGCATATTTTTGTTTCTACATATGAAAAAATGTATAAAAAATATACCTAATGTTTCACATATTGTACATAATTTATTACATATTGCTGAGGATGTAAAAAAATTTGGTACGGTAGATGCTTTCAGTGCTTTTAAATTTTAAAATTTTATGTCTTCAATAAAAAAAATTATTAAAATCGGAACATCCGCTTCAACAGTTATTTTTTCGTACTGCTGAATTAAAAGCAGTAGGTATTCAGAATTATAAGGCTTTACCTAGACAGGACAGTTCAGAATGTTCAGTTTTGAATAATACTACACATACTTGTGGTCTCCTTATTAATGGATGTTTAAATCCTCAGTATGATGCAATACAAAGTGATCTGATTATTTTGAAAGCTTCTTCTGCTTCAGATAACTGTTTTTTAAGCAAAAATGGTAGTATTGTTGTCTTAGAAAATATTGTCTATTCTAATGCAAATCAGTGTATGTTGTTAATAGGGCGGGAATTTAAAAAGAAAGAAAACTTGTATGAAAAACCTTGTGCTTCTTCCAAACTTGACATTTATGTAGTTTCTCACTTATCTGTACTCAAAACTTGGCCTTTAAATGTTGTAGAACAGAAGTATCTGCCATTCGAAAATAATAAATTTGTTGTTATTTCCTACATAGCGAGGTAAGTGCATTTTTCTTTTTGTATAAGTTACAATAATTAAATTTACAAAATAGAATACCTAACGTAAGTATATGGTTGTACACTGTTTTTTTATGTTGTAGATTAGAAAATGAATAAAAAATATTGTGTGGTAGAATTTGATGATGGCCTGCAGCTGATTCCCACACTCTAGATTAAAGGTAACAATGAAACTTTTTGGCCAAATTTCAAAACAACAAACAAATACAACGCCGCTGTTAAAAGTATCGTGCCCCTAGTTCAGATTGGCAGAAATGTCAAATTCTTAGGATTTTGTATTCTACCGGTGAGACCTTTTTATCATACCTAAATAAAAACAACTATAACACAAAACACATTTAACAATGTCAGTATTAGTAAGTAGTAAAATAAGAAATTATTATCAACATTTTTTTAAATCTCATTTTAATTCCTGTTAAAAATTTTAAAATATGTATACCTACATTAAAAAAACCCAAAAAATTTTTAACGAGAATTAATTACAATGTTAAAAATGGTTTCAAATAAAACTATAATGTTATATTATTATGTTGTTCCAGATAATTACGAGTATGGGCTAAAAAAGGCAAGAGATGCTGAGATAGACAGTGATGTAGGTACAACTGATCCAAAGGAGGACAAAAAAAAAGAAAGTACAAAGCAATCAGAGTGGTATCCAGCTCGGATGATGAAAACACAGTTCCACAGAAACCAAAAAAAAAAAATCGCTGCAGCAGACTCTGATGAAGGCGATGAAGTTATTGAATACCCAAAATTTCCAGGAAACCTTGCAAAAAACAAAACGAGTAAGTCATTCGGGATTGATTGTCATGAACCTATACCAAACTAATATGTTGTAGATATGAGAGTGGTACATGTTGAAGTTTTGTAATATATTGTGTGATGGCCATAAATTTAGTTCTTTCTGTTTCAGGTAATTGTTTGTCTTTGACAAACTTTTTTATTTAACAATTTTTATTGGACAAAATATCCAAAAGGCTATCGACCGAAGTCTTTCAGCTTTGTCTTTGACATTAAATGATAATATGTCAAGAGAGGATAATATATCAAAAGAAGATGAACAAATAAGTAAATATATTTTTTGTGTTAAGATTATTTTGTCAAAAAATCCAAGTTTAGGACCTTTAAAATAATAAGCTAATTTTTTAGGGTTTCAGCAGGAATGCCTTAACAGGTTAACTGCCATGAGTACCATATCAGGTACACGCTATGTTGGTCGCAGGGGTCATTGTACTTATCCGCATGCTGGTCGATCTGGTCGACTCACTTTTATTAATAAATTCCAATTTTAAGCGTTAAGTTCTACTAACAGACAACCAAACATGCCTTTTTGTAAAGTGTGTTGCCGATATAAGCCTGAGTACCTTGTGTGGTACACGTGGCCCCGAAGGCAAAGTTGCGTAGTTATTGTTAGATAGTAAAAGAAGAAGGAAGAAAAGTAGCACAGAAAAAACACCTAGAGTTTGGACCAAATGCGAATCTTGCGAGAAGTTTTTATGTAATGGTTGTTTTTTCTCCAAACATGCATCAAAATTACCTTAATTCTAACAAAATAACTTGTATTTACCGTTGTACGTTGTACCTTTATAAGTATTTCATTACAATTATTTTTTTTAAATAAACGGGCCCCTCAAGCCGAAAACCAAATATACGCGGTTGGTCTCTGAGGCCACCAGTATTTATTTTCCGTTTAAAAGTAAAGGAATGAGTACCTACCGTGGAACACAGTTGCTTTCAATTTGTAGTTTCGCGTGTACCACTGTAAGTACTCATGGCTGGAATGTGCATTCTACCTAAGTACCTAAATTGGTACACACGGCCTGACGACACAGTTACGTAAATGACCCTTGGCAGTCAACCTGTTAAGCTTCTGAAAGACATTCAGAGAAAGATTGTGTCAATATCATTCATTCAACAAGAATTACTGGATAAAGTGAATAACATTGAAATAAGATCTGATGGTAGACAAAATAAAGAAGTAGAAAATGATGATCCTCATAGGGATATATTTGACAGTCGATTTCCTATCAACGCCATTAAAGAAATGGACAATGTAAATAAACTTTTGCAAAACAATGATTCCAGAAATATGTGGTAAGCCCCTAATGCCATCATTCAACAATGTTAATACAAAAATTCTCTCTGGTAAAGTATTTGATTGAGTATTGCTTAGTATAATATGGTACAACATTAAAGTAGATATTTTTTTATACTACTTTTATAATTTCATAGAAGGATAAGTGTATAAGATGTAAGTTAATTTATTTGCATGTCTTAGATCCAGCGAAGTCGTCTTATGTTGGGAAAGGATGTCAAATCTTCCATTGTTAATATTCTTCGAAGTTTTATCACAAATCAGGTTGCTGACAGGTATAGCTGGATTGGAGCAAAGAAAAATAAGATTTTCGCAGAACTACAATTTTTGGCTTTTTGACATGATTTTTCTATTAAATTTTTTGTATCATTCATTTACATCATTCATGGTGTGACTAATTCACCAAGGAAATTTAATTGTTTGATTCGATTCATTACAGAACTTGACTGGTTCAAAGTATATAGTATACTTACTACTTTAATACTCTGTTGTGTAGTTACGGAACGCTGGTTTAGCTAAAATGACCTACCTACTCAATCCAAATTACTTTTTTTGCCAAGACAATTGACATTGATAAAGTATTATAGATTTTTGAAATGTCAAGCATGACCAACATTAGGATTTTTATGTATTTCAGATGTTACCATAGACGAGTATAATGTTGGAGAATATAACGGTGAAGTGACGGGTTCTTCTGGCAGTCAAATAAGTACCTACAGATGATCTTGTTTTTTAGTTAATATACATAATGTTTAGAATATTACATCGTGCGCGAAACCGGGTAGCAAATTGCCATATATTTTACTTATTTTCGTGATCAAAAAGCTAGTCAAAATGCATTTTTTTTTTGGGCTCTGTGATTTTCTCTTTCACTTTTTGCTGGTGTTTTATGTTCTCTTTTATTTTCTTTCGTCCTGCAGATGTGGGTTTCTGACAAATTTTGGTTCTGTCTCTGCGCGAAACTTGGTGTATCCGAAATGAGTTGGTTAGAAAAACACTGCACTGAGTACTAGTGGTGATAGAAGTTTACCGAGTGCTGGGATAGGTCAAAACCTCTGCCAGACAAAATACTGTACTCGCTTTTATTATTTACGAGTTAGAATCCTTTTAACCTGAAGAATATGTTTAATACCTTAATGAAAGGCATAAGTAGATAAAGGTGTTGCTCACATTTTTACAGTCTTGAGGTAATTAGCAAAACGCGTTTTGGATTGGAACTTTTTTATTTTATTTAATATTCGAATTTATACTACATTCTATAAAGATAATGTCAGATAGTTTTTTCTAGGGTATTGAAATTTTTAACAAACCTAACAGTTCTTGTATACATTATTTTACGACTTGAGGTTTAAACATGTGTAAGAACGTTCTGAGACAGTACATTACTCTTTCCATGAAATGGCAAGGTATAAAAAATTAACAAAAATTGCACCGTCTTATCCTCGCTGTATTATGCTACCTGCGCAAGCTAAGGCTACGCCTTTATCCCTGTCTAATGATCCATAGTCATACCTATCCAAATCTATCTCGCTTCAAAAAATCCATTAAATATTTTTCAAATTACACGGTCTTAAACTTGATGCAAAATTTCGTATGGGGCGTTTCTATTGTTCCCTAGTTTATTATGATTTTTCTCCAATTTGATTTTTTTACCTTTTTTCTAAAGTTACGTTTTGTACTGAAGTGGTTTAAAACATAAACCATTTTAAGGTGTGGTGTTTCCATAGGAATCGTCGTACAGTACAATGTGTTCTGATCTAATTATTATTATTATTATTATTGGAGTTTTTCTCTAATCAAAATGGTAATTGAGGAACTTTTTTGGGCATTTTTTTATATACAGGGTCCTGCAACACTGCGTCAGGCTTTAACAACTCCTATACGATTTAAGTTAGGAATGCATCTCAGGAAAATATTTTCGCATATACAGGGTGGCCTAAAAAAGTGTGATTACACAGTGTTATTTTTTTTAAATAAGACACCCCGTATTTTTTTTCATATTTAGGTTCATATCAGTGCCCTTTTATAATTTTCTAAAATTTTATTTGATTTGCTTTTGTCGTTTATGAGCAATAAATTAATACCTACGAAAAAAAAAAGTTTTGCAGTCCTTGAAAAATAAATTTAAAAAACTACCCAAAGGCATTTTGTTCTACCACGGTATTATGTGAAATTTATGGCAAGGGGTCTAGAGATACTATGAATAAAATAATATTTATTAATTTTGCGCAGGGTGTTCAAAATAAGATTTCAAGATGGACACATTTTAGATTAACTTCTCAAGTTTTTCAAATGAAACTCCCTGTATATTATTTGACTATTTGATGTAAAATTCGAAAACAACTAATTTTTATAATAATAATTTATTAATTCTAAACCGTTTTTGAAATATTTATCAAAACATCTCGCTAAACATAATAAAGTTTTTTAAACAAAATTGTTAGGCGGCCAGGGCAAAATAAGCATATTTTTCAATTTAAACATTTTGACATTACTACGTGTCATGGATAAGTGGGTATACTTTTTTATAGCGGAAATGCGGAAATTTTCTTCAAGAAATTAATTTTTCAAAGATGATCATAGATATGGGTTTTTCATTCGCGAGGGAAACTGTGTTCTCGTAAGTAGATTTTATGCAACGCTTCTAGATATCGTCTTTCGGGAATCCCAGTCTCATAAAATTTACTTGCGAGAAAAAAAAATTTCTCTTTGCCAATAAATATACCATATTTCATATCATCTTTAAATTAATTTCTTGAACAAAGACTTCACTTACTTATTTCGGACAAGTAATGTCAAAAATAATTTAATTGTAAAATATGCTTTCTTTCCATGGCCGCGGTCGCCCCCGCCTAGTCTTCCACTTTATTATGGATAGCGACATTTTTGGTTTTAAGTAAATATTTTGAAAACCGTTAAGTTTTAAATAAATTATAATTACAAAAATTATTGGCTTTAAAATTCTATCTGAAATAGTAAATAATATACAGGGTGCTTCAGTTGAAAAACTTAAGCAAAGTTGATTTAAAACGTCATTTTTTAAACGTTATTTTGAACACCCTGTATATAACAGATACATACTATTTTATTCATAGTAACTCTATATCTGCTCTTACCATATAATAAATCTCACATAATGCCGTGATTAAAAATATGCTTTTAGGTAGTTTTTTAAATTTGTTGCTCCTAAACTACATAAGCAAATCAAATCAAATCAAATTTTTAGCAATCATAAAGGGCACCAATAGTAAAACTAAATATGCAAAAAAATACGGGGTGTCTCATTAACAAAAATACCTCTTTATGTGATCACACTTTTTTGGGTCACCCTGTATATACGAAAATATTTTCCTAAAATGCATCCTATAAATCAATATAAGTGAGTATATAAACGAGACCCCTAACTTAAATCTTATAGGAGCTATGGAAGCTTGGCACAGTGTTGCAGGTTGCAGGACCCTGTAGAGTAATACTTGACTTGAAAGAGCATGTTACCTATTGGCCATTAACCGGCTATATCCGATGATTGTAAGGTTATGGAAACCTGATTTGATACTTGATTTACGGCGCACTTTTTTTTGTTTAACCCTTTACCCCGGTTCCATTTTTTGTATAGCTATTTAGCATTCAACCTACTATTATACCCATTGGTAAACCAGCTTAACTTTTTTGTTATATTTTCTATAGAGTAACACTGGCTCGAAAGAGCACGTTACCTATTGGCCATTAACCGGCTATACCCGATGATTGTAAGGTTATGTCAAACCTGATTTGATACCTCTTGATACTTGATTTGCAAGTTCTCCCATATAAGTAGTGTATTTCTCATGCTTTTCCTTTTAATTTTGGCATGAGTAATTTCGATAAATATTTTAGTATTTTAACATAAACATTTAAGAAAGTGTTATTCTTTTTTGTACGCAAATTTAGCTTTAATTTGGGAATATTTTTGGCGTGATGTCACTTTGCTACCCGGTACGTGTTGACAATGCATTATGTCTCGAGTCTCTTTTTTATTTGTAATTAATCTTCAAGTGGGCTGCTGCCCGGTAATAAGTACAATGTAACTTATTAATAAGTTAGTACAATAAGAATTATACATGTTATGTACTTATCATCTTTAATAAATTAAGGTTTTCATTTTATTTTATGTAATTTTTTCCCTGCGTCTTCACATTTAGATGTGTAACAAACTCTGCCCAAGTCAAAAGGGTTTATTAGTCATGTTAAGCAGTATACTAATATAATTATTTTATTTTTTAGATTACTTGCTATATATTTAGTTGCCTCATTTACCCATAAAATTTTAGCCAAATCGATTCAGTGATCAGCAAAAAAAAACAGTTTTGGACTACTAGTTTAAGTAACGAATGAAAAATCAAAACAATGACTTGTTATATTAAAATTACACAAGGTATAGTTAATAAAGGGTCTAATAGTATCGTTACCCAAGTTTGATTGATACGTATTAGACAGGGTGTCCAAAATTTTGTGTCTAACGTAACTTCAAAACTATGGTCCTTTAACTTGGCTTTTGCAACGTCGTAGGCAAGTCGTAATTTACCACTATTTAACCAAATTTCTTTGCCACAAAATAAATGTCACTGAATAAAAAGTAATTCAGGATATGCGGTGCTATTTTCATGGCACAATTTGGAAACATTTTTTGTTATCTTACTATGTTAAATTATTGAAATAATTTCGATAATGTTTCTTTCGGTAATAATTCTATTTTTTCGTTTCATTTAGCAACCATCCTTTCCCCTCTAATAGACAAAATCTTGGCTCTTCAATCATTTTTTTCTGGCTGCACCACTGTTCCGAAATTTTTTATATTTTATATGATAATGATACCGCATCCTTTATGGAAACGGATTAGAACGGCAAATGACTATCACGATAGGAACGGATATGATTACTTACTACTTTAACATATAGAACTGCATAAGAATAGCTGATGATTACCACGATACAAACGGATAGGATTGCTGACCACTCTAACGTATAGAAACGCATAGAAATCACTGATGATAGAAACGGATAGGATTACTCTCCGCGTTAACGTGTATAACAGCATAAGAATCACTGAGGATTACCACGATAGAAACAGATAGGATAACTGACCACTTTAACATATAAAAACGCATAAGAATTACAGATGATTACCACGATAGAAACGGATGGGATTACTAACCACTTCAACATATATAACCGCATTAGAATAGGAGATGGCTATCACGATAGAAACAGATATGATTACTCATCACTTTAACATATTAAACCGCAAAAGAATCACTGATGATTACTACGATAGAAACGGATAGGATTACTGGCCACTTTAGCAAATAGAACCGCATAAGAAACACTGATGATTACCTTGATAGAAACGGATAGGATTACTGGCTGCTTTAACAAATAGAACCGCATAAGAATCACTGATGATTACCACGATAGAAACGGATAGGATTACTGGCTACTTTAACAAATAGAACCGCATAAGAATCACTGATGATTACCACGATAGAAACGGATAGGATTACTGGCTACTTTAACAAATAGAACCGCATAAGAATCACTGATGATTACCCCGATAGAAACGGATAGGATTACTGGCTACTTTAACAAATAGAACCGCATAAGAATCACTGATGATTACCACGATAGAAACGGATAGGATTACTGGCTGCTTTAACAAATAGAACCGCATAAGAATCACTGATGATTACCACGATAGAAACGGATATGATTACTGGCTACTTTAATAAATAGAACCGCATAAGAATCACTGATGATTACCACGATAGAAACGGATAGGATTACTGGCTACTTTAACAAATAGAACCGCATAAGAATCACTGATGATTACCACTATAGAAACGGATAGGATTGCTGGCTACTTTAACAAATAGAACCGCATAAGACTTACTGATGATTACCACGATAGAAACGGATAGGATTACTGGCTGCTTTAACAAATAGAACCGCATAAAATCACTAATGATTACCACGATAGAAACGGATATGATTACTGGCTACTTTAATAAATAGAACCGCATAAGAATCACTGATGATTACCACGATAGAAACGGATAGGATTACTGGCCACTTTAACAAATAGAACCGCATAAGAATCACTGATGATTACCACGATGGAAACGGATAGGATTGCTGGCTACTTTAACAAATAGAACCGCATAAGACTCACTGATGATTACCACGATAGAAACGGATAGGATTACTGGCTACTTTAACAAATAGAACCGCATAAGAATCACTGATGATTACCACGATAGAAACGGATAGGACTACTGGCCACTTTAACAAATAGAACCGCATAAGAATTACTAATGATTACCACGATAGAAACGGATAGGATTACTGGCCACTTTAACAAATAGAACCGCATAAGAATCACTGATGATTACCACGATGGAAACGGATAGGATTACTTACCACTCTAACATATAGAAACGAATTAGAATTGCACATGACTACCACAATTGAAACGGATAAGAATTTGGGAATTCGGAATTCAAGAAACTGATAGGATTACACATAGAAACGGATAAGTTGTTTATAAGAATAAATACAATTAAAAAGTATTTACTTAAGCGTGTACAGCTTGGCATTAGAAACGATTCGAAATGATTATGTTTGTTGCACTTAAAAACGATAGACTTTCATTCTGAAAATACAGACATTTCACCTGAAATTCCGGACCCAGAAAACGGATAGAAAACGATAAATATTTTTCCTATCGTTTCCTATCGGAAATTTTAAACAGGGTACTGCGCCGAAAATTATACCGTTCAACAACAGGTTGGTTTATTTTATTTTTTTTAAAGAAAGTGATAGAAAAACAACATTTAAATTTTGAGGTTGACTTCTTAATTTCTATTGTCAAAGCAATATCGCATGCCGCGGGCTCTAAACGCTACTATCAAGAACTAGCGTATGTCATATATAAATGCATTATCTAACTCTAACAAAACTCTGTCACTATGGAATGTGTTTATCACATGCTAAAAACGTCCTTTTCGTTAACCTGGTGGAATGGTACTATCATGTGACAAGAAGGTTTGCTATCGGAATGTCCTAGAAATTAATATTCTTAGCATGTGTGCCAAGGGATATCCTTTATGGTGAATGTGCTAAGAATATTCCCGTTCGGAATGTTCTATATATGCATATTCTTAGGACATTCGCTATGAGGATATTCTCTAAAGGGATGTGAATAGCATATGCTATTAACATCCTTCATTAGGATATCCGTAAAACGTACATTCTTAGAACGTGAATATACCTTTTCATGTTTACTGGGAATAGGTTCTTTAGAAATAGCCTCTTGCCTCTACCAATATCTAGGCTCTTTGGAGTCAGATATAAAACAGGTCATTTATTACTCAGTATCTTTCTTCTAAATTTGGAAATAATAATATACCTCCTGGTCACACACATATCGAGTGTAACTCCGATCACTCCTTTATTGAAAAAAGGCCATTTTCCATTCACATTCCGCGTGATTGGTATCAGCAATACGCACTTTTGCTGCCCAAAACAGCAGGTTTGTTGTTAAAACAATGGTGCAAGCTATTCAAAAAAAAATTGCAGAAGGGGAAGGACCAGTCGCATGAGCAATTTTGGTGAAAATTTGAAAGTATTTAAATACAAAATTACACTTCAAAATGATTGTCCATTCAAAATTATGAACTATGAAAGAAAGAATACTGACATGGCTGTTCCTACAACTCTAAACCATCCGTACAAAATATTTTACCAATATCAGAAAAGAAAGGAAAGCTTCTATCTCTTTTGAACCAATTTGCCCACTGAAGATATGCACGATGGCGACCCAGATCTGGTCAAGTAAGAGGAAGAAACCGAATAACAAAATTATTTCCATTTGGCATTTTCTGTACTTATTATTTCGTGTTATTGTTAAAAAAAAAATATTTGGATTTGCTCAAAATGTAATTTTGAAATACAATATATTGTTGTGCTTCATGTCTTCATTTTGTTAGGATAAGAAATAAATTAATACATATTACTTTAGTAGAATTTTAAGGTTGTAGAAACATTAAAATGTAGATACTAGCTAGCAAAATCATTTAATATAAATTTCTTGCGCGACTTCTTGACAAAATTTGGGCGTAACTTCTAAATTATTTTCGCCTATGGCACTTCTGGGGCTAAAGCCTCCCAGATAGAAAGCAATAGCTACGACAATGATGCCAGAATAATAAATCAGGTAGTAAACGCACAAGGGTTCCTAGCTTGCTGTAATTGTAGAATTTACTGCTTCCCAACAGTATCGGCTGGTTGGTTTATAACTGCATAGATTCAATTAAACGGAGGATTACAAAAAATAACATCTGTTTGCAAAGTATAACACGACATTTGTAAACTTTATACAACTTAACTTATGCCTGTAGGTAGTAGGTAGGTACAGGGTCTTCCAACGAGGACTGAACAGGGGCTCATTTTTGAGCTTCCTTAAAGAAAAATCCAAAATAGCCAATCGATGTACTTTTTCTTGCAGAATTCAAAAATGAAACCAAAAATTTATTTGAACCAGAAACAAAAGAGTTACGCTATGGATAAGGTGTTTTTTAAATGGAACATAGCTTTTTTTATACGATTTTTGGAACGAGTGATTTTTTTTTTGTCCGTTCTGATTAAAATATTTAATATTGTGACAGCTATTTTTATTAAATTTTAATGTTTTATCCAGTATAATTTAACTTTAACCTGTTTGAAACATACACTAGGTAATAAAGGTATAATCACCTTTGAATCCTTCAAAGTCAAAAAATTTGACAAATTTACTATATTGCCGAAATGAAATATTTATTAGATGAGAGATTGCATTTGTAGAACAAGATAACAATCTGCAATCTTGTACTTCATGCAAAATAATATTTTAATTGTAGATTATACTAAACAAAAAATGCAACACAATATCTGCCAACTGTTTGTGTTCTAGCGGGAATAAAATATCATTAACTGCATTATTTGGGTACTACTACCTATCAGTCACTCAATCAATCAATCAATCAATCAAGCACTGAACTCAAATATTGTAGGCCTATTCTTTCTGTCATTGTGCACAAAATGGCAGGTACAAACCAAAGAATGTTAAGAAGGTTCTCTGCTCTATCTTGACTTCTACTATTGTACATAAAGCAAATAAGGGTTTAACTCCAAGACGTTTATCCCTTTTTAACATAATAATTGTTCTATTATGTACCTTATAAGATGCTTATAGGTGATGACCAGGCATTCCTCTCTTCTATCTTTGCAGGGAATACAACAAACTTAAAAAATTTCTGTTCGCTATGTTTTCAATCCGTTAACAAAACACATAACCACTTTAGCAGATATTGGATCTATAATAAAAATTATTCAGGCTATAGACTGGGTTTACTTTATATTAATAAATAAACACTACCATAAGCTATATTTTACAATAAAACTAACGATTATGTTTTAATAACCAATAACATAAACAAAACTAACATAACCTCAAACTTATTCAGACGCCGATAAAATATTTTCAGGGAACTCTTTACCTCTATCTGTAGCTGTAAATGGGTCAATAATATCACCAAATATATAAATAATTTGAAGACATTGGTTATTTATCGCTTATAAATGAGTAACAACGCTTGCAAAAATCTCTAAAGCTGGCATTACATATATGCAAGTTCGAAGCAATGCAAGTTTCATGCAATGCAAGTCGGCCTTTCTCTTGCATTGCCCGCGATATTACATATTTTGATGCAAGTTTTAGATTTTGACAAGGGTGACAGTAGGGCTACCAACCCTACAAAATAACTAAAATTTTTAGGTTACAGTTTTAATTACTGCTAGTAGGTACAACACAAGTATACTAACCTCTGAATCGCCTTGCTTTTGCCCTTTTCCATTACAAACACGATTATAAACAAAATCTTGGAAGAAAATCACAGAGCAAAACTTCGCCGGCAAAACTGTATAAAAATAAAACGAACGTAACCACAAAAAACATTTGAATAACTTTTTTGTACGGTTGGTAACAAAGAAATTACTAAAAAAGTTACTAGGCTTGCATACGACTTGCACCGAAAATAGCGCAGGTTCTAATTTTTCGTCTTGCATGAGAATTGCACCAAACTTGCCCCTGCGCATGCGCATTATACTCTTTGGTCTTGCATATCACTTGCATTGCACGAGACTTGCATCATGTAATGCGGCTTTTATGGGATTTTCAATTCAATTTATTTTTGTTTGGAAAGGTTTTTAATAACACGCCCCTTGTGACGTCATCACTAAGGCTGTCTATACAGATGTCAAAACTCAAAACCTCGCATCACAGTATAACGGAAGAATAGTTCCGTATACTGTGCTCGCATCTTGTTTTATTTTCATCTGAACCCAACGTGTGCTTCTGTATCCTGGATTTAATGGTGTATTTTTTGTGTTTATTGATACAAATTACTTTTAATAATTAAGGTAAGTTATTAATTATATTATTTGGATTACACCAGATCTATTGCTTTAAATGTTTTTTGATGTTTAGATAGGATAATCATCATAATAAATACAAAATTTAAGGTTAGCTCTTAATAAAAATTAATTTTGGACATTTATTGGGCATGTATTAGATTTTTATGTTGTTTTAATAAAAAAAAAAGATGTTTACAGCTGTATTATTAAATTTTTTAACAATTTGTTTACCTTATATCAATATAAACGTTATTAATTTCTAATTTGTCGAGATACGAGGTTTCAAACCTTGCAAAACTTTCCATTAATAAGAAATATTTCTGAGATAGGTACGCGTTTTTGTGTTTTATAAAATTTTATTTATTTTTAATAATAACAAATAGAAACAAGTCATCTTAGTCTTAACTTAGCTATAATAATATTCCTAGGACATTGATAATCCACGAGACAATTTTATGACAATCGAAAGGACATTGCTTGGGTGATTTGTGTGATATTATGACAAAAAATAACAAAATTTAAATACTGGCTGTAAAAATTTTTCTCTTGTATTACAGAAGATGTCATCAAGAAGTGAACGCATTAGGCAGTTGGGACTTGACGGGAAGATTATGTATACATCTGGTTCTAGCAGTCATCATGTCAAAATTTTAGATTATTCCGACACAGAAGAGAATTACTGCTTAAGCAAAAATGGCACTGAAGCTTTTATTTCATCAGTAATATCACCTAAACCTAGTTCGTCAATTTTTCAAGTGTCAGTTTTAGAATCTGAAGATGAAAATTAAGGTTTTTTGACTAGTAGTAGCTTAACTAAAGTTACTTCAGTACCCAATATTATTACTAAGAATATTACAATAACAGAAAACCCATTAGATACTACCCAAGAAAAACTATGTCATGTGATGACCCTGAACAAGAGGAACCGATGTCATGTGATGACCTTGAACAAGAGGAACCATTTCAAGATTCAGGATCTAGTTATAAACCATCAGGTAATACTGAAAGTAAATTAATAATCAAAATATTAATAATAATATAAACATTATTTTTAGATGCTGACGAAATATCGGATGTATCCTCAGATGACTTACCATTGGCAAGACTACAAAGAAAAGACAAATGTGCAAAGCCCATTGTAAAACGTGCTAAAAGATGATCAGCGGATCCCCTTTCATGGCAAATAAATAAAACTAAGCTGTTACGAATGAAAGGACAAAAATAACGTAAGTTATAAAAAAGAAGAAAATAGTGAGAAGAGCCAAGTTGAACGAAAGCCCCGACAGTTAGGGAATAGATGCAATTCAAAGAAATGTGAACATTCTAAAAGTAAAAGACAATGCTACTTAATAAGCGAAGAAGATAGACAGCACCTATTTCAACGATTTTGGTCTGAAATGGACTGGAAACAACGCAAAACCTATGTTGCGGCTATGGTTACAAAACCCCAAGCAAAACAGAAAACTACTAAAAAAAAAAAATCAAGAAGGAAAACAACGTTATATTATCACTTAAAAATTGGGGAAAAGTTATTGCCAGTCTGTAAAAAGACATTTCTTTCAACTCTTGGATTGCGTGAGTGGTCCGTCAATAACTGGGTGAAGAAAAGTGATGCTGGTGTACCTAATATCATTGAAAATTATCCTAGAAAAGTTAAGATAGTCAACGAGCAGAAAGAAGTACAAGCGCCTAGTGGTAAAGATGTTTTTGTGGCCGAAATGAAAAAGTTGAACATTGATATCTTCCAGCCACGCAAGGATCAATGCGATCTGTGTTTTTCTCATAAATTGGGTCACATTGATAATGATACCTACAATAAACACATTAAAGAAAAAATAGTGCAAGAAAAGAGAAGAAAAAAGATAAGGAGGAGGCTATTGCTGGAAATCTAAGTGCGTTTACAGTCGATGTACAAGCTGTACAACTCGTGCCACAATTGCATGGCAGTATGCTACTTTAAGCAAAAATTAGCCTGTCACAACTACACAATTTACAATTTAGCAACAAAAGCTGTTTGTTATGTTTGGCATGAAGGTGAAGGTGGTATGGAAAGCAACTGCTTTGCAACATGTTTAACTGACTTCTTAGACAATGAAATATTCGAAGACGCCAAAGGAAAACTAATCATAATTTATAGCGATGGCTGTTCTGCTCAAAACAGGAGCTCTTTGTTATCAAATGTTTTGCTCAATTACTCTATTTGTAATAAAACTGATATTATACAAAAATATTTGGTTAAAGGTCATTCCCAAATGGAGTGCGATAGCGTACACTCAACTATTGAAGCTAGAAAAAAAAACAGAGAAATGTATGCCTCGCCTAATTACGTTCAGGTAATAGAAGCAAGGCGAAACTCCAAATCAGTGCTGTACAAAGTAAAATACGTTGATTATAACTTTTTCTTAAACTTCTGTGATTTAAAGTACGTTAACTCCATACGCCCTGGAAAAAAGCAGGAAATCCCTGTGTTACGAATATTAGCGCACTAAGATACACAAAATCTGATGGTATACAGTACAAGTTGGGTTTTGAGGATAACTGGGCGCCACTTCCAGCACGACAGTCAAGTGATATCGGAACTGTCAAAAAATTATATGACGGTGCCTTGACAAATTTAATCATTTACAAATTCTAAGATCTGTAATTCATAAGTATTACCATCCTTTTTATGACTCATTATCTCACGAGTAATTTTTTTAGTTTTGTTAACAAAGTTAATGTCCGATAATTAAATTTTTGTAAGTTTAGTTTTAAGATTTTTGAGAATATTCTTCTTAGTTGCCATAGTACCATACACATACCTACTAACCAAGTAAAATGTTCTTAATTTTATTTTAATAAACACGTATCTCATTAAATCCTTTAATATTTAGTTTCAAAACCACGTACCTATCTTAACTTTTTTTTTAATATTTTTGTTGTTAATGGAAATTGAATCTCTCATCATTCTTATCACTTTCTGCAAATTAAAATGAATCACTTGGCAGAAAACTATATTAAATAAAAGATAGATAAACATATAAGAAGTTTTTTTCATTTTCTGACCATTGTTTGTTTTTGAGATAAGAGGTTTTGACATATGGGCGACGATTTAAACATATTAACTTCCTCTGGATCTTTATGCCGGAGAAGGTGAGTCTTTAAATAGCGTTTCTGAATGCTTTGATAATCACACTGACTACATTTAAACAAATTAACTTCCTTCGGATCCTTATGTCGGAAAAGGTGCCTCTTTAAATCACCTTTCCGAATGCTTTGATAATCACACTGACTACATTTAAACATATTAACTTTCTTTGGATCCTTATGTTGGAGAAGGTGCACCACTAAATTACTTTTTTGAAGGCTGCGATAATCACACTGACTACATTTAAACATATTAACTTCCTCTGGATCCTTATGTCGGAGAAGGTGCATTTTTAAAGTACTTTTCCAAATGCTTTGATAATCACACTGACTACATTTAAACATATTAACTTTCTTGGGATCCTTATGACGGAGAAGGTGCATCTTTAAATTACCTTTTTGAAGGCAGCGATAATCACACTGACTACATTTAAACATATTAACTTCCTCTGGATCCTTATGTTGGAGAAGGTGCTCCTCTAAATTACTTTTTTGAAGGCTGCGATAATCACACTGACTACATTTAAACATATTAACTTCCTCTGGATCCTTATGTCGGAGAAGGTGTATTTTAAAAGTACTTTCCCAAATGCTTTGATAATCACACTGACTACATTTAAACATATTAACTTTCTTGGAATCCTTATGTCGGAGAAGGTGCATCTTTAAATTACCTTTTTGAAGGCTGCGATAATCACACTGACTACATTTAAACATATTAACTTCCTCTGGATCCTTATGCCGGAGAAGGTGCGTCTTTAAATGACTTTTCTGAATGCTTTGATAATCACACCGACTACATTTAAACATATTAACTTCCTTTGGATCCTTATGTCGGAGAAGGTGCCTCTTTAAATTACCTTTCTTAATGCTTTGAAAATCACACTGACTACATTTAAACATATTAACTTTCTCTGGATCCTTATGTCGGAGAAGATGCGTCTTTAAATGATCTTTCCGGTTGCTTTGATAATCACACTGACTACATTTAAACATATTAACGTCCTCTGGATCCTTATGTCGGAGAAGGTGCGCCTTTAAATTACCTTTGTGAATGCTTTGATAATCACATTGACTACATTTAAACATATGAACTTCCTCTGGATCCTTATGTCGGAGAAGGTGCACCTTTAAATTATATTTCCGAATGCTTCGATAATCACACTGACCACATTTAAACCTAACTTTTCCTAAACCCTTACTAAGGCGGTGTCTGAATACATTTCTTTGCCGAAATATCCCCAAGTCACTCTCAACGTTCCCGTTAAGTTTGTAACTAACCCGATTATCCCGCTGCTGTTGGATCTGGATTAAGCAATCTTGATGTTCGTCAATGCTGCAATAGAGAAAAACATTGTTAAGTTATATTAATCGTACCAGTTAATTTATCAGCAAAATTACTACCTACTATTATATACAGGAACAATTATTTAAAGGTCTAACCAAATAGGCGTTTTTCCTCGAATCAGCTACATAACAAAAAATTAAACATTCAGAATGAGCGCCAATTACATTACAATTACGCGATTTACAAATATTAAATTATTCAATAAACATAACCATCACTACTACTGAAGTAGAGAAAATTTGCATAATTTAGGAGAAAGGCGATTGAAAACAAGGTTTGGATCCAATGTGAGGTGTCGCATTACAGGTAATTTGGAATAAATCCTCAGATTACTAGTCTCACAAATGAATAAACCTTGAAGATTCGTTTCAGCCAACCGTTTGATTAGGCTCCTTAATTTCGAAGAAAATATAACTAGAACTGTTTCAAAAACAAATCATTCCAGCAAAAGAATTGCTCACCATACCAGAGTGGTGATGGATATTCTTAGAGACACTTAAAAAAGCATCTATTGAAACGGATTGTATTAACAAAATTAATGAAGCATATCTTTTTTCTTTAGAAATGACCATTTTATTATAAATTTTAATAAAATTAATAAAGTTACGCGCAAAAAATTTTGGGCGTGATGTAGTAGGCGTGTAGGGTGTAACTAGCGACCTCTACAAGTTATATGAAAAACGGGGAGAGTTTCGTGTTACTTGCCCTGAAAAGCCCCTAATTACAAATTTTCTTGTTTATATCTCAAAAACAGCTCGAGATATGAAAATAAAATTAATTTAGAAATTAAACTTTAACACCCTGTATCTCCTTAACGACCAACATTTTACTAAGGCATGTTTAGCTGAAACCTATTATTTTTATGTGTAGAATCGGTGGTTACTCTATGGCGCATTCATTACAGACCACCCTGTATAATACAGGCCGTTTCCAAATATGTGCGAAAAATTTGAAGAGGTTGATCTCATTTTTCCACTAGCAAAAAGCAATTTGTTTGCGAATACATGTTTGTTGCTATTGCCCATATATGATGAAATTGTCTGTTAATGCTTAACTTTTAAAAAACTCCGGTAAGCACCTCCTAATTTCTGGGGAGTATACAGATGAGGTCAAAATAACCCTAATTTGGATTAACGAAGATACGGAGCCCCAAAGGGGTACCAGCGATTTACTTGTTTAGCTGTAACTTTTGAACCGACTAGTATAATTTAGGCCATAAGTCACCTGTAAAATGTCAACTTGAGACAGAACATAATCATGCAGGTATTATCAAACCTCGCATGATATTCCCTTTTTTTTTACGGCAAAGCACTACAGTATTAATCCTTTATGGCGCTCTGCGAGCGGTGTGCGCGCAAAGGAAACGATTCACGCTGTTCTTGAATTTTTGGAGATTATACTCGTTGGGGAATATCAGGGAGGTCGCTCCAGAGTGATGACGTTCTCCAGATGAAAAAATTTTTAAACAGTGTCGTTCGAGGAGCTGAACTACGTACGGGTGGGCTGCAGTGGCTCGTCGTGTATTTCAACCATGCACCGTTCGGGGTGGAATCAAGCGGGACACCTCAGTTGAGCACCTGCCATGAAAATAATTGTAAAATAGACTCAAGTCGCCAACCTGCCTTCGATGTTCAAGGCTTTCAAGGTTGTTTGTCAGATCATGGTCACCGATCAAGTGAATGACTCTTCTTTAAATGGAATCAAGCAATATCAGGCTATGTTTAGGAGCAGAGCCTCAAATATGCGAACAGTTCTCTAGCGATGGTCGAATTTGGGCTTTATAGAGCATCAAAAGGTGTTGGGGTGTATAGAGGTTCTTAGTTCGAAAAAGTATTCCAAGCTTCTGCGAGGCTGCCTTAGCAATGGCCGCAATGTAAACTATGCCAAGACATGACTATACAAATTGACTCCCAATAAATGAATTGATGAAGCCAAGGGAATCGAGTGTCCCGCCATGACTGTATCCGGTTCTTCAACATTAACTCTATTAGAAAAAATTGTGTGGGGATTTTCAAGCTCGTGCTAGTACTTGGCTGGTCATTTTAATTTTCTCTTTTATATTGATATTTATGGTTGCATTTCTATCTTCCTCAACATGTTCTCTTATAGGGTCATCCCTCAGATTATCTTCATTATTAGAAGATGTAAGTGGTCTAACTAGTTCTTTGTCATTATTATTTATTTCTTCATTTTATTCTTCCGAAATTTCGTTTAATATATTGAACCACATATTGTAAAAAGTAAGGCTTCTTTCTCACGCTCCCATTTATAAGATCTTCATTTAGTCATCTTAAATTGATCTAGGGTTCTAGTTTTGCTCTATATGTTAATATTACAAGTGCTCACATGTTCATTATTTATTGCATCCAAATAAACCCTTATTAAATGGCCACAAGTGGATTAGATGGCGCTGCTAATGGCCACTACACTGGCCATAAGTAGAAACTTATTAACATAACATATCTACTAATGGTCATCAGTTATTTTTCTTTAGAAAGCTGTTAATTATTATCTATTTTTTAAAATATAGTAGATCAGGCAATTTACTTGCCTATAAGCAAATGCAGGCAGCAATAATTATGAAGAATATTACCTAATGATCCTGATGATTTTAGATTTTTTCTTGGTGAAAACTTTAAGAAGATTGCATACATCAAACATGCGGTCATTTTAGAAGATATTTAAAGGCTGCGATTTCTTTTCCGTTGTTTGCATGCATGCTCCCCCATTCTAGCGAGATGGATCAAACCCATATGCACACCAAATATGATTGGACAATGAAACCACATGTTAATATTTAACACCATACAAATAAATGACCAAAGGGTACTCGCCATAAGTGGTGCCTCTTACTACTTATACTTGTTGTATTTTGTTTGCCGTAACTCATAAAATTTCTAGGTTTTAGTAGCCAAAAAAACGGGCGTGACACCCAAAAATTGTTTACCTCCGGGGCATTTGTTATATCTGGGGTGTAATCTCCGGTTATTAATTGGACAAAAGGTGGTCACCCTGGTTCCAATTAGAAAATTACTGTCCCAGTATACAACAGTTTCCCCTATACCTAAGCTTAAGCACAGTATACCTGTTTTCATTTGTTTCAGATTCCTCCATCTTGATGTCTAGTTCTTCGTTTTTCAATTTCCACTCTGTGTAGTTCAAATTATAAATTTGATCGCAGCCATTTACTGCTTCACTCTCAACTTTAACCTCTGATTCTGTTTGGTAAGGAAATATATGTTTGCCCCTGCAAAACATAAAATGGTTATTGTTTGGATTACTGTATACAACGAATTTTTTGATAATTCGTGTCTTATAACCTAATTTGAGGTCACTGATTACAAATCCGAAGTTCTTTTTTTATGTTACAACCGGCTTTCTCAAAGTTTAAAAAGCATAATAACCTTAGATTGTTTGTAACATAATGAAAATTTCGCTTAGGCATACATTAATTGGTTTTTAAGTTGTAATAATTAATAAAAAATAAAAAATTATTTAAAAAAAAAAAGATTCTTTGTTTATTATTGTTCAACTTTTTTTCTTGATCTTACCATGTTGTTCTTGTTAATATTTTTATTAATTAATTACTTGGGTCACCACGGCCACTCAGTTTTTGATTCGCTTGTGAGCTAAGGTCGTAGATTTAATTCAGATAAGATTTTTGGGCGCCATCAACCAAAGGGGTTGAAAAAGATCATAAAGAAAAGAGTAAATAGAATATTTAGTTCCCTAGCCCTGAAAGAGAAAGCCGTATGAATAAAACAATTATTTTAATCAATTCCTATTTTATTAATAAAAGAATAATATTTTCCAACAAACACCCATTTTATTCATTTAGGAAGAAATAAACATAACATGAAGAAGGACTTGAATAAAAGGCTAAGCAACTAAATCAGAGAAAGAAGATATAAAAAAATAACATAGAAAAAGTTATGAAATGAGCTAGCCAGCTCCACTAAAAAATATATTAGATCGTAGGAAATTAAACAGATTAAGAAGTGAGGATTCTTTCTAAACACCCAATATTCATTTAGGAAGAAATAAACATAACATGAAGAAGGACTTGAATAAAAGGCTAAGCAACTAAATCAGAGAAAGAAGATATAAAAAAATAACATAGAAAAAGTTATGAAATGAGCTAGCCAGCTCCACTAAAAAATATATTAGATCGTAGGAAATTAAAAAGATTAAGAAGTGAGGATTCTTTCTAAACACCCAATATAAAAGGAGTCAAATACTAACTAAAAGCTTTGAACATAATTAAAGTGTAATTACTTTAAAGGTAGTGACCAGAATAAAACAGAATTTAAATTTAAGTTAAGCTAAATCAAATTATAGCATTCATTATGCCAAAATTGAAAATAAAATATTATTTGTAGTGAAGTCAATGCAAGGTCGATTGAAGCATTTACGATGCCCCAAAATTTGGTTAAAATCCCTTGAGAAATTTATGATAACTTCAAGGTTATATAATTAAAGACATTTACCCTTTTGCCAAAATTCAAAGTAAAGCAGCATTTAGGGTAAAGTTAATATAAAGTCCATTATAGCATTCACTACGCCAGAATTTAAAGTGAGATAGAATTTAGAATCAAATTCATAATTAGTTATCACTTCCAGGTTATATTAATAAAGACATTTACCATGCCCAATTCCAAAATAGAATTGAGAAACTTAAAACTTTAGTTATGTTCCCAACTAAATAGCTTAGGGGTGAAGATAAAGATTATCTAGCTAAGTCTAACTAATAGATATAGCCAAAACCTAGAATGACAAAAAATACATACTGATGGTAACTAAAATTTCTGGGTCAGTAAGTAATGTATTCAAGACCGGGATTATCAGTCTCTTATTAACCCGCTCAAAACAGATATAGATATATCCATTACAAGATTAGAAGAAGTCACCGATATAGGAATATCTCAACAAATTCATACGGATATCTTAATAAAATTAAGTCAAAATAGAGAAAATTACAGCTATAGAAATATCTCAATACTCTATAGGGATATCTTAATAACATTAAGCAAAAATGAAGAAATTACAGATATAATCATATCTCAATAACTTTACAGGAGATAATAACTCCAATATAGCTTAGGCAAGATTTAAAATTCATTACCCAAAATTAATTAGAGTGAAAATGCATACTTCCTGAGAAAGTACTAGATTTATACTTAAAAATTAAACCTTTAACTGCTACTTCTGTTAGGAAGTAAGACTTACGTTTATTGTTTAATGTAAATCTCAATTTAAGATAATTAAAATAACCATCTTATACTGCTTGACGAGTAAAATTTAGTTTCATAAATCAAAACTAGCATGTTCCAGCTAGATAATCATAAAACCTACTAGGGATTAATATACAAATGAATTTACAATAAATAGACCAACCACTCAAGCATTCCTTGACGAGGGAGGTTTCGGTTTTAAATTGAAAACTAATTTTTCGTATGATACTAGATAAGCAGTTTAGGTAATATATACATTACTGGAGTGACCCATCCACTTTAAGCGAAATCTACAGGAATTTACAACAGCCTTAAGCGAAGCTAGGGTAATTATACAACTATACATAAAAATATACAGAGGGAAGAATATACAATTATAATACAGTCTACCAAATCACCACATAAAAGTTTATAGCGTAGGAAATTAAGTTAAGGGTTAACAAATTGACTTTTAGTGATCAAATTAATAAAGTTAAGTCCGGTGAGTGTGGCATTGTGCCAGTGAAAACGTTACAAGTGATTAAAAAAGGGGTATTTTAGCAATATTACCTAAAAAGGTGGCTCTAGGCCCATTAGTAGTACATTACGAGTGATTCAACTGAAGTATGGAGGTGAAATTATCCTGAATTATTAGACACATAAAATTTACTTATTCAAATTCAAAAGAAGGGTTTTCTGGTACTATATTTTATGAAATTTAATAAAAAATTAGCCGGAGGTGGTGTTAGTACAGTAACCAAGGAGAAAAAAGTGCTACTTAGCTCATGTAAGGCAGGAACTCTAGCAGACAGGCACGGCGGATTATGCGTCAATCTCCAGCATCAGATCAATGTGGACGGTTGACCATACAGCACGTCGGGGTGACCGGCACATGCACCGAAACAGGAACTTCTTCCAAACTGACACCCCCACTCGCATTGGCCTCTCCAATAACATACATCCTCCACTCCAGACATGGGTTCCATAGCAGGGTAAAGAATTAAGAGGAAGACTCCAGGTTACGAGCACTAACTAAAGCACTTCCAACACATGGCTGAATCCATGTAGAAAATATGAGGGAAGGTAGTCAAGAAAGTGGAAAAATAAAAAGTAGAAAATAGAAGTAGAAGGTAATAAAGGTAGAAGATAAAAGAAAAATAGACGGTAATCGAAGGTAAAAGAAGGTAAACGAAGTTAAAAGAACTTAAAAGAAGTCAAAAGAAGTCAAAAGAACTTAAAAGAAGTCAAGGGAAGTCAAGAGAACTTAAAAGAAGTCAAGGGAAGTCAAAGGGAAGCCTAAAATAAAACGTGAACATTAGGACGCCATTTTGTGAAACCAAAAAATATTACTCACCAGATGGTCGGGCTTCCATCGGTCTTAGGTGACGAACAATCCCATTAAAGGTTCCAAAGGACAGCTTCTATGTTAAATTCCGATCCGGCCATGCCGACACATTTAAAAAAATGCAGATTATTAACACAAAACCGCCATTTTTATCTTCGTCACCTGCTGTTCAAGTCTTCTGGACCGGTATATAGAAAGAACAGACCGAAGCACAACGCCGTAAAGTCCTTAAATAGACTCTCTACAAAAAAACAACTTCCTACTCGTGACTCGTACTGCTTCGAAAACCCATGTGACTTCCGGCAATTGACAAGCAAAACTGCAGGGCACTTTGAACTTTGAAAACGGGAATCTACTCATTTTAACCAAAAGAAGCCAGGAAAATGGATGCAAGTTTGACCCGAAACTAATTGCATCAAAAAAACTAGGTTAGGTAACGTCAAAAAAACGCATAACACCATCTGGGTGTGCAAGTGATATTCCGACAGCTGGTCATACACGTCGTCATTTTATGGGTTGCCTATACGTAGGTTATTGTATTAAGAAAACCTGCCTGGGCCTAAAACCTTTAGACAGGGGCGTATTCAAAAATTTAAAAAAATTTAATTATCTAAATTGGTCAAAATTTGACAAAAACTCGGGCTATCTACTAACGTTGTAACAAGCACAAAAAGATTGTTACAAAGTAATCCACAATAGATACTGAAAATGGTGGTAACTGTGCAAGTACTTCCGATGCCAGAGTTATAATAACCACAGTTTAGAATTTATAATTTAAAAACTGTAATTGCTTATTTAAAAAGAAATAAAGTTTAAAAAAAAAATTAAAAGACACCCTCCACCCCCTAAGTGTGAGGGTACCTACCACGAACTTAGAAACTTGGTAGAAGTATCGTGATACGTGATACGTGATGAAGGTCAAGATGCACAACTTACTAATTCTTGCGCAGCCCTCAGCTTACTCGGTGCTAAAACTAGGGTCCTCACTACATTCATAAATTATAACTGTATAAACTATTTTAAAATATTTATTTTGGCAGCATTTTTATATATTGTTATAAAACAATTTATTTATTCTGCTAATATATCAGTTAGTTTTAATAGACTTTTATATCATTTTTCATTATTTAATCTTTAGTATTTCAGACATTTTACCCTCCTCAGGACGCATTTTAATTAATTTTTCTTGATACAATCAGCAAATATGTAATTAAATGCTTTTTCTGGTAAAAATAATGATACTTCTAAAAATGAGGGAATTCCCAATTTTCCGCTATGCTTTTACCCTCCTCCCCCATTTTCGTCAACAAAAAAAACAGATGGTTTGAAATGTCTTTATGTTGTATCTTTCTTTATATCGAAACCGCTCTTCTCTGATTTTCGAGTGGTGCCTCCTCCAGTCTGCTGCGGCGGCGTCCGTCGCGCCGCGTCGATGGGGCGTCACGCGCGCTCGTGCAGCGTTGAAGGTTTTGCGCGATGCTTGCGGCTGGCCGTACTACGGTCACGGTGAATAATTACGCTGACAGTCAGCAAAAATGTGAAAAACCTTTTTCCTAGTTTTCGCAGCGGAAATGACTAACGATTCAGAATAAACGGGTTAAGCTACGTAGATACGAAAAAGAACCGGATCTCTAGCGCCGAAAATAAGAGAGCTGCAAAAATAATAGTAACTTTGTTAGACACTTTGGGCTGTAAAATAATTTCTAATAATGGTACTTTTGCTTGGCCGGCGAGGTCACCAGACCTTATACCTTCAAATTTGTATTCATGAGGATACGCAAAAAAGAGGTACATGAATTTTTTCCTCTAGAAAATCGAGAAGTTCTTACCGGAATCAACATCTTAAGAAGAGTAACCCGTAAAGTTATATCGCAGTGTAAAAAAGTGTGATAAATGGAGGGAGATTTGTGCGGTAAGATTTTTGTGTCTTTATTTATTGTATTACTATTGTAATGGCCCGGCAGCCAATGCAATAAAATACGTTAAATTAACAGAAAGTAGTAAGAAACGAAAAGTAATTAACTAGACGCAACTAATGGATATAAATTAATTTAAATGCAGAATCTAAAGTTTAAAAAATTAGATATTTGTTGAAAAAATAATTTATTTTTAAACCAGAATATTAGTTCAGAAATATGATAATAAATATTTAATAATTGCCCATTTCTAGAATAACAACTTACATGCTGGAAAATATCTAAGAATAACTTCAGCATTTCATCTTGACTTAGTGCAATTAAATACAGAAACACTATACCGGAGCGAACTAATTAATTATCTTAACTATCAACCCAGAATTATCAGTAAGCTTACTGACCCCTTTTTCAGAAACAGTAAACCGTCACCTTTGTTTGCCCGGATAGAGGCAGTTTCATTACAAAGGGTCACGCGGAAAGACCACCAATACCGTTCCACCGCGAACAATAAGGGGTTGCCAAATAGAAAAACCACGAAAGACATAAAGTTTCCTCTCTAAGAAATAAAACGCGAATCAATTTAATCTGTTTGGGTAATTTTACTACAAACATCCCCCCCCCTCGGAAAACGCGCATTCGAATCGATACAGACCCCCAGGTAATAAAAATTAACGAGCTAAAAAACAAGAAATCGGAATAAAGACTATAAAAATGTATAAAAATAAACCTGTAATAAAACTATGTCCGTCTCCCAAAAAGAACATAAAAATATTGTCTTTCTGGCTTCATAACGGCTGGGACAAATTAAGCCATCTCACTTACGACATATTGCGTAACCAAATTTTACCAATTTCGAGAGGGTGGGTCGTAAAAGTTAATTGTCCTCACGGACAAGGTGGAAAAGAGGTGTAATAAGGAAGCCAACATTATGATATTTGGGGTATAAAAGCGAAAGAGGTAATCGGAACAGGAGAGTCAAAATCAAGCTAGCAAGTCGTCTTACCGGAGGTGCTGCCCGAATAAATATCTGAAACTGTGTCTGGAGCTCGAACGCATATTTTCTGCTCATTTAGTGCCGGATAAAATGGGAATTAAAAGTAAGCGTTTATGGCAAACTAGTGAATTACCTAAATTAAGAATGAATAGTGTAATTTATTTGTAATATTATGTAGTTAAATAAGTGTCGGGTTATTTGGGTGGCTCCCACGAATTTTAATGTATGATGGAAGAAGATAAGGTAATATGAGAAATAAATGTTAAGCAGCATAAAAACATCGTGTTTCCTTTATGGTAGTAACAGGGATCGGTGGGTAATGGCTTGTGGTGTCTTGCAAATGAAGTGGTCAGGAATATGGCAGAGAGACGAGATCTTTACGAACCCCGCAAATTACCAACTTGTCACCGCCAACTACAAAGAGGGGAGTCTGCAAGGATTCTCCAAGGATTTGTCGCTCGATCCGATAATAACATGTAGTATGGTGGGTATTACACTATGTAAGCAAAATAAAATACAAAATATGTTGATTTAGACCAAGATAATACTTACCCATTTGAAGGTGTACATGGAATCTGATCTAGATTATTATCGGTGATAAGTTCTCCATTTCTTTCGGATATATTCAGCCTTTTTATCACAACAATTAATTTAGGTCCCTGTTTAATAAAGTCTTTATCAGAAGAATATCCAGGAACATCAAGTGGAACGTTCCTAATCTCAAAGTCAGCCATTATTGAATTACCAGTATTTTCGACATTGATTGATGCAGCATTTAAAAGGTTTTTATGTTTTTTCTCGATTTGCAACGTAGAAGAAAGGCTTTGATTATTGCGACCTTCTAAATTTTCTTCAACAGCAGATAATCCTGACAAATCCTTGGATGTATCAGTGTTGGTGGTACTCGTTTCTTGAAGTAAATTATTTAACATTATCTTGATAATATCCGGGCATATGAAAGAATGCGATTCTTGGTTATAATCGGTTATGGCTGAATTCCACGTTATGGGCCAAGTGTTAGCTTCCCTAGAAGAAAAAAATTGGTATTAGTTAAAAATATAAATTTTAAATTGAATAATAATTACAATTTCAGGTGGAATAAATTGGTGGCTCCAACGACTTAATACTGATAGACAAACGACAGTTACTCATAAAAAAGTCTATCATATGTCGCCTACATCGAACGGGCCTGCGGGGGTGCCCTAAACTGAGGGATGAGACAATACAAAAGGTTGAAAGAATAGGTTGTTCAAAGAGTGAGACAAATAGTAAAAGTTAAAGGACGGATAAATCTTCTTCAATTAAAAGCACAATATTTATTAACTATGTTGTTAACACAAAGTTAATAACAGGAGGCAAAAATGTGCGTCAACTTGTGGTGAAAAGTAAACATCTTTTTGGTAATGTTTCTAAATGGTGTACAGAAAATAGATCGATCCTAAAAACAGATAAAACTTTTCAAAACTAAACAATCCAATGTGCAAAACATCAAGAAACCAACAATATCTAACAACAAATTGTTAAATATTTGGGAGTTAATAAAAACATGGAATGGTCTTATAGTATAAACCAAGTTGTGAAAAAGTTGAACTTTGTATGTTATGGAAGATAGATAATGAATAATATAATAATGAAAAAACATTAAATTTAATTTTGAGTTAATTTAAATGTATGGAATTATCGTTTGGATTTGGAATTTATTCAAACATGCAAAATCATCTATGGGGATTATGACTGTATATACCATTCAAATTTTTACATGTCTTATGCTTATTTATAGAAACAAAAATATATTTGAATTAAGCAGTAACTACTAACAATTAGTGTCCTCACAGATCAGATCATCTCAATTACCCTATACATCCCATGCAACTCTACAAGAGCGAGAATATATGTGTGTAAAGCTGTAGAAAAAGTTACCAAAACAGTAGAAAGATATTCAGAGCCAAAAACACGTTAAAGCTGAATTTAGAAAGTTACTTGTAGATTTAGAACCCAATTGTCTGAGTGAATATTTAAATACGTAAAGTGTAACTGTGCTGTGACGATGTTTCACTTTATTATTGTTACTGTAACAACTTAGAAACAAAGATTTGTTGAATTTGAATTTAAGTATTTTTTACTTTTAACGTGACTTTTAAGAAAAATACGCTTTCTCCTAATGCCAATGATTATGTTGCAATTTGGAACAAACGCCGGTTTTAATAGAAAAAATGTTTAATTTTCATGCATGTGTAGTGCGCCACCCCTGACCTATCTCTATTCTAGGTAATCCAGGGGTAGAGGCAACTGCAACTTCTGAATGGGGGGGGGGGAGGGTCCGTCCTAGAGTACTTACAATAGAACACAAGTAAGTTTGTGATTGAGATAAACTAGATAATATTCACAGATTCGTGAAAGTAAAATAATGTGTTCACAGAACCAGCGAGTGAAAAATATACAAAATTTAGCACATTTAAATTCGTAAGTAACTAAGATTAATAAAAAAAACAGTAAAACAGCAAGCCACCCACGAATTACACTTAATTTTAGGTAGAACACCCACTTTGTCCAATTTAGGCAACACGGCCACAGTCTCAGACCACTTCTGGAAATGATCGACAATCATTATGATAAAATGACCCGAATTCTACGAGCTGACTCTTATTTAACGGCTAAGTGTTAACTTGAGTGACTTTAGGATATAATCCTACAGAAGAACTAACTCACTTTCGAACTTTCGTAAAGAACTAACTATTTTAGGGAACGGCCTATAACTAACTACGGTAACGAATTCTCGTAAAGAACTCCCTATCGAATTGTCGTGCAGAAACTGCATATCCAATTCTCGTGAAGAACTAACTTGTGAATCGGTAGCTTTTCGTATTTATAGGTGGTCTGCGTTACGTAGTTTGTTGATGGCGTGATTTTTTCTTAGGTCAGCCGATTGGAACTTGTATTTTTTAAGAAAAAGATTGCAAAACAAGAGTCTCGTGATCGTGACGTGGTGTTTGGCAGGACTTAGGTATACCCAAAGAGAGGCCCCGATCCGAAGTTGTTGATTCTAACTTGAAACAAACACATAGAATTTTCTGCGGATTTTCGTTTTCCTACCCTGACTGGGCCTCTGACTTGGCTGTTGTAAACAAGAAGGAATTTTTTCTAAGAATCTTTCGGGGTGGTGGTACCATGACGTAGTATTGCACAACTTGTTTTCTGGCTGAGGTGATCTTACCGAAATATTTTGGATTTCATTTTGTAGTCGCGAGTCAAAGTGAACGCCAGTGTCTTACAGTACTTCTTCATTTGTTTAAGACTTAGCTGCTTAAAGGTAACCAACAGTAAATTTTCCATTATCGTTTACAATAAGAAAAATTTGATTTTGTTTATTAACATACATTTATATTTCCTGAATGTAATTTATTTTAACATTTCGTTTTCTTAAACAAAATATTTAAATATTTTCTCAAATTTAATTTGTTTTAATATACTGACTTAACTTTTTATTCTTAAAGCGAATTTCATTTTATTTATTTAAGCCGTTTCATTTATTTAAACTTTTTGGCTTATTGAAAATGAATCGAAGGCACATTTATTTTATTGACACAAAAATACAGAAACTTTAATATATTTTCAATTGCTTTATTGCTTATACATTAGTTTAATCCCGGAGTACCACACATGCAAGGAAAAATGTTGAATACAAAAGGGAAAACGTATTTTTCCAATTGTTCTTAATCAAAGAAGAAGCATTTTACGGTACCCACGGCACTAAAGATTAAGAAATAAAAATTAAAATAAAAACAGTAAGTAGGTAGGTTGTGAGCGGCGTCTTACTCCCGAAATACATGTAAGTTTCCTACACCAATCAAGAAATCTCATTCGAAATCCCAAAATCATACTGAAATCTATAAAATCCCTACCGATATCGTCGAAAACCCCATAATTCCACCGTAATCCTTTAGACTTCGCCGAAATCACAATGGAGTGTTGAAGTGTGTATAATACCTATAATAGTACGTGCTGATGTGCGGAAAACGAGGCGGAACGGAAATCCGCCGTTTTTAGCGCACTGGCCGAAAATGGTAGCGTAAAGTAAACAGCTTTTAACGCTGAGGTTCAAACTCAAACTCAGCAGCCCACCCGGACGTAGTTCAGCTTAATATCCCTCGAACAACACTGTATGTTGCAGTCCTGTGCCTTATCATAAAAAACAAAGCTATAACCGAACTTTTATTTGGTATACTAGTTTTCATAAACTTCATAAACAAAATCACAATTGTTTTGATTTTAGATTAAACACTCAACAAAACTTTGTATAAAAAAACGAATCCAGAAAAAAAGCTAAATTGACAAATGAAGTTGATGTTCCGCAAAAAGTTAAATAAAACTTAAATATTAACGACCGTTGGCCAATCATATTGCAGTATAGGTTCCGTTCCGCCACATTTTTTCTCCACATCAGGACGATTAAACATTTACAAGTAGTGATTTTACAGTAAAGGTGTCTAACAATAGATAAGTTACTAAGTCATATGTAGGATGTAGGTACTAAATGTTTCTCAGTAATAGGTAAGTAGGCATTTACTTAATTTATAAAACCATAAGATTCACTTTTTAACGTTGCTTTGTCATTTTATTGATTTAGTTGGCATTAAAGACATTTATTATTATTATAATATTAAAATAAAACCATTCCGCGTTGTACAGGGTGTTTCCTTAAGGGTGACCACCGACCAATTTTGTAAACTCCTGGGCATAGATAGGTATTCAGAGCAAAAGTTATTACTAAAATGCAGGCCATGAGAAAATCCTGAAAAATTATATTTAAGTTCCGCATTTAGCCACAAGAGCCACCAGTTAAAAAGTACATATTAAAATTCTAAATTTCTTGAAAAATTTCACATTAATGGTGTTTTGAAACTGAATGGACTGTACTTTTCTTTAATTTTAACTGAACTTCGCTTTGTTATTATAGTGCTCTTACCATTGGATATGACTTTGAGCCTTGTTGTCCCTTTAAAATCACACAAAATTAGAGCACTACCGTTTGCGACTTAACGCGTCCATGATCTTTTTAGAAGTGTCTGTTCATCCGGAAGTCTGCCGTGATTGGTCCATTCCAGACAGCACAATAAATGACGCGCGAAATTTGAGTATAGTTAAGTAAAGCACTGGGTTCATAATCATATCGATCTCCGACAGGCAGCTTGACCGTTTTTGTGCAAACCATGGAAGCGATTTTAGAGAGTATTTACAAGAATGGTCTTATCATCGTTATTTGCGGTGATATTAATATGGGGCCTACTGTGAATGGTAAGTACTTTGCCGATTTACAACATATTTTTGAATCCTACAATGTTATATCTAAGATCGATGGGCCCACCAGGGTTGTAGGTGAGCGTGGGTCAACGATCGATCACAAATTCACTAATTTACAATGCAATGCTCCAGTGCTGTGTGATACTTTAATTTCTGATCATAAAATACTGTTATTTAAGTCTGATACTCTTACAAATAATCACAGCCCCAAAGAATTGCTTATAAAAAGACACTTTAGCAAACATAACATTAGCACATTCTGCAATCAGCTAAGGAGTGAAAGGTGGAATGAGGTCTATACGGAAAATAACTTTAATGTCAAGTTTGATTCTTCTTACAATACCTACTTACATTATTTTAACTCATCTTTTCCGCTGTCAAAATCTTCATCAATGAACCAAAGCAAATCATGGGTTAATCATGAAATAAAAATCTCTAGCGAAAACTTAAAAAATCTTTTTTATTTACAAAAACAATGTGAAGGATTAAGAGTCAATTACAAAAGGGCAAGAAAGGACCACTATGCACTGATTAGAAACCGCAATAAAGAGTTTTACAGTAACTTAATATTTAACGGCGATATGAGTAGCCAAAGCAGGGTCACCTGGAAAGTTATATCGCAACTAAACGGAACAAACCGGGCTGACAAAAATATAAAATTAAAAATTAATGATGAGTTAACTGAAGATCCTACTCTCATTGCTAACGAATTTAATAGATTCTTCATAAACGCCCCTCTTGAGGTTATAGCGGGTATCCCAAGACACGATCCTGGACATAATCGTACTAATGTTCCAAAGTCGACTGTCGACCACAGCATGGGATTTGTTCCGTTTAGTGAACCAGAGATTTTAACGATTGTAAATAATAAAATTAAAAATAAAATGTCTTCGGGTCCAGATGATATACCTGTAGGTTTATTTAAAAAATCTTCCCAATTTATGATTCCAATATTAACTCACCTAATTAATTGCTCAATAGATTCTTCAACATTTCCCGAAAGGCTGAAGACCAGTAAAATTGTACCAATTTTCAAAAAGAGTGATCGAGCGTTGGCCAAAAATTATAGACCTGTGGCACTTTCGTCATGTTTCTCAAAAATATTTGAACAGTGTATGCTGTCTCGATTGATGGATTACCTGAACAAAAATAAAATTTTGGTCGAAAATCAGCATGGCTTTAGGTCATCGCATTCCACGATTACAGCGATAGATGTTTTTTATAGGAGGATCATCGATGTGTTGGAGGCGGGTGAGTGTCCTGCTGGGCTCTTTTGCGACCTTAGCAGGGCTTTTGACTGCGTCAGACACGATCTTCTTTTAAGTAAGCTTGAGGGGTATGGTATTAGAGGAACCTTGCTCGAATGGTTTCGATCATTCCTCTCATACAGAACACAATTTGTCGAGATAGCTCATGTTCTGGGTAATACTAAATCAACCTTTCAATCCACAAAGACCAGCGTGGGGATAGGAGTGCCACAGGGGTCAATTCTGGCACCTGTCCTGTTCCTGCTCTACATCAACGATCTGCCTCGTTGCCTCAAGGATTGTTTTGTCACGATATTCGCCGACGATACATCGGCGCTGGTTTCAGATAAACAGGAAACCCTGGTGGAGGAAAAATCAAATGCTCTACTTCGGGATCTGGCAGCTTGGTTTAGCCTCAACTCACTATATTTAAACATCGATAAAACTTGTTATTTGCGATTTCACTGTCACCAAAATCGTAATAACTTGGATCTTGACGTGGCTATGGACGAGGTTGGTGTGACTAGAAGTACCTCCACAAAGTTCTTAGGACTGACGATTGACGACACCCTAACATGGAATCAGCACTGCGCCACCCTTATTCCCAAAATCAATTCGGCCTGCTTCCAGATTAGAAATCTTAAGCGGGTTTTTGGTGTTGATGAGTTAAGGATGTTCTACTTTGCACAGATCGAATCTCGTTTGTCCTATGGTATACTTTTTTGGGGGGCTAGCTCTATAATGGGTTCAGTTTTCGTGTCACAGAAGCGCGTCATTAGAAGTATGGCTGGCGTTGGGGGACGGCGGTCTTGCCGGGGTCTGTTCACGCAATATGGCATACTTACGGTCCTCGGACTGTATATCCACAAGTTACTTATATACACGTTTATGAACAGAGCGAGCATTAATACAAATAGTTCATTTCACTCATATCCTACTCGTTATAAGGACAGATTGCTAATGCCTCAGCGTCGTCTCTGTGTGTCTGATAAATCTCCATTTGTTATGGGAATAAATGTATTTAACAGACTTCCCAATAATTTAAAATCAATTACATCCTTAAATAAGTTTAAGGCAAAGAGCAGGCAGTATCTCATTGACAAGTGCATTTATAACCTCAATGAATTTTGATTGATTTGAGCTGTATACGATTTATTGTTTTCTGTTTTTGTATTTAATGTGATATTGTATTTTATTCTTCGTTGTTTTTGTTCTATTTATTTTACTTATAGTGTACCTTTTCTATTGACATGTCCTATAATACTATATGTATTCGACTGGATAAATAAATTATTTTATTTTTATTTTATTTTATAACATACCGCCCGCCTTGAAATTAGACACTAACTTTCGAAAACACTTTCTTTATATGGTATTATTGTCAAACGGAAGCACGCATACTTTGGAAAAACCTCTTTTCACAATGTCATTTAAAGTTTTGATCGTAGCGACACGAGCAATATTGTCCCTGCCTTGATGAACCTCTACAATTCGACCCATCTTCCATCGTAATGGGCTAACATTATCTTCGTGTAGCACAACCATGGGTCCAGACTTAAGTTGCTCTGGATCATTTAACATCCACTTATTTCTCTGCTGCAATGTGTGGAGATATTCTACGACCCATCGTCGCCAAAAACTCTGGGTTATACGTTGAACAGTTTGAAATTTATCGAGTCGATTTAAGGGAATATCTTCAACATTTTCTTCTGGTAACGAATTTAGCTTTTCTCCAATTAAGAAGTGTCTAGGTGTGAGAGCGTCTAAGTCGTTAGGATCTTGGGATAATGGTGAGATAGGATGGGAATTGAGGATATATTCGATTTGCATAATAACCGTAATAAAATGTTCATAATCAAGATGTGAATCACTCACAACCCTTGCTCAATGATGCCTCATACATTTAACCGCTGATTCCCATAACCCTCCAAAGCGAGGCGCCCTGGGTGGTATAAAATGCCACGATACACGATTGTTATTTAAATAACTTTGAAAATCGTCATCATTGCTGATTCTTGTTAATGCTGCGTGGACTCTTTCTATTTCATTTGCTGCTTCCACAAGATTTAATCCATTGTCTGACCAAATTTCTTTAGAAATACCACGTCTGGCAAAAAACCTTTTTAATGCATTAACAAACATGGGAGTTGATAAATCACCACATAGTTCTAAATGGACTGCCTTCGTGGAGAAACAAACAAATATGCAGATATAAACTTTGACAAGTTTTTTTCTACGTAATGTACCATCTTTAATAATAAATGGACCTGCGAAGTCGCACCTTGAAATATAAAACGAGCGTGAAGGTGTAACTCTGGGTCCTGGAAGTTGTACCATCAGTGGAGATAAATACTTTGGTTTTGCTCGGAAACACAAAACGCATTCCCGAATAACCCTTTGTATCATATTTTTCGCGTTAACCGGCAAAAATTTGCTTCTAATAGAAGCTAAGATGGTTTGAACACCACCGTGTAAAGTTCTTTTATGTTCATTGCGAATAATAAGTTCAGTAAAGAAATGTTTATTTGGTAATAAAATTTGAGACTTTTGATAACTATGTATGTTTGCGTTAGCTAACCGACCACCTACTCTTATAAGTCCTGTGTTATCTAGGTATGGATTTAAACTAAGTATATTAGTTTTCCGTGATATTTGTTTTTGCTTAGATAGATAGATAGATAGATATTTATTTAATGCCAATAATCAAAATAGATTTTACACACGTCAAAAATACATTCAAGTAGGTATCTAAAGTAAATGACAAACATATGCTTAAACTTACATAAAAATTTCACATGTCACGATTTTAAAATACAATTAAAAATAATTTAAAAATAAAAATACATTGATGTACACAAACAAGCACACAAGGAGATAAATCATGAAATTACATTGCAATTAAAAAATTCTTCAATGGAGTAAAAAGACTTTTCAATTAGAAATTTCTTCAGTTTTACCTGGAAAACTCGCGCAGACAAACTCTTCCAGGCCATTGGAATCATGTTGTAAAATTTAGGAGCATAGTAATTCATAGAAAATCTACTCTTACTTAGACGAGAAAATTCTGGTATTAAATGGGAAGCATTTCGAGTATATTATATTCATGCACCTCACTATGACTTTGAAAACGGTCCAAGTTCTGTCTAATCCACAACAGAGATCTATATATAAATAAAGATGGAAATGTTAATATTTTTAGTTCCACAAACTTTAATCTTACATCAGCACGAAAAGGCATGTGTGTGATAATACTTTTCTTTGAAAAGAAAATATTTTTTGTGCCTGTGGAGAGTGACCCCAGATTAGAATTCCGTAAGACGAGTGAAACAAACTGAAATATGCATTAAATTCATACATGTACCCTGATTCGCGATGGGCCTTAAGTTTCTAAGAAGATAAAGATTTTTTGACAATTTGTTAGCAAGAAATTCCACATGTTTTTCCCACAGAAGCTTCTGGTCCATGACAATACCCAGAAATTCAACCACCTGTGTGAAAATAAGTGTTTGGGTTTTGCTTTCATTTAATGAGAGAGAGTTGGCTGCGAACCACCCAGAAACCCCCGACTGCGCTCCCAACATTTCATCCTGAAGTGCCAGAAGATCAGAATTTACGTTGATCAGAGTGGTATCATCAGCGTACAACACAAGACCAGTACCAGGGATAACAGTCGAAAGATCATTTACATAAATGATAAATAGGACAGGTTCTAGCACCGATCCCTGCGGCACTCCAACACCAACGGCACCCAATTCAGATAATTTATCGTTAAAATACACACTCTGACAACGATCTGCTAAATATGATTGAATAAGTGATGCACTATTATTAGTGAACCCATAATGTTTTAGTTTCATAATCAAAGTCGCATGCGAAACGCAGTCGAAGGCCTTGCTAAGATCACGCCCGCAAAGCCTCCACTCTCAAACTCCCTTGTTATGGTATTAACCAAATTTAAGATAGCCAATTCAGTGTCCTTATTGGCACGAAAGCCAAACTGAAATGGATCAAACATCCCATGAGCTTCAATGTATAAATAAATCTGCTTTGAAAGGATTATTTCGAAAATTTTCGGAATCACTGGAATAATGCTTACCGGTCTATAGTTACTACACTCTTCGACTGATCCGTTTTTATATATCCCAAGTAACACGCAATTGTGCGATATAGTTTATTTGATGTATATTCAACCATTTTTTGGTAATTTTTTGGTTTTCGTATATTAATTACACGTTAATGGTAAACGTATATGTTTTGAGCCATGTAATATACGTATATATTATACAACTTTACAAATTTGATGAACTGTCGCATATCCATATAAAGATAATGTTTTTTCGTGATATACTGCATTATTGGCCTTTTATATCATCAAAAGACATAAAAATATTATTCAGTGTGGTATTGGAAGTATATGATTTACGTCATATACACCAAAAATTGTCTACTTTATTAAACGTGTCAGATAGACTCCATTGTTTCGTCATGTTTCGAGAAGAATCGCGTGTCTTCGTTCTTGTGGCAATCTCTGCACCAATGGATTTATCACGTGGCGATATACGCGGTCCACATTGGCTTTCCTACGTCAAACAGACGTGTTACAACAAATACTGTCCACGCAGACGACGCGACGCCGTGAAAATTAAGAAAATTTTATAGCTGATAGCGGTTTGATTTAAAGGTTATTTGTGGTATAAGTGATTTGAGATTTGATTTTATGCCGGCATAAGGGTAAGTACTAAGTTGTTTTACTTTATTTTTGCTGTGATGTTAACTAGCCCAAGCTAATTTAGAATAACGTAGTTGTAAGCTAATATTGTAAGTAAAGTTGAGTCGTTGATGTGTGTTTGTGATCCATTAATGATATAATATATATTTCAATTAATTATATTGATGATTGAATCTTGAATTGGTTTAATAACGTGGTGACCCACAGTAGCTTGCCGTAGGTCTTTAAATCGGTTCAACCCGTTGCAAGGTAATTTTAAATACATACCTTTAAAATTAATCACGTAATAAACGTTTAAATTTTGTTTATTGTTGGTATAATTTTGGTTGATTATAAATTTCTATTAAAATACTTTCAATTAATAATTACCCGAGTAATTACCTTTATCCCACTTTTAAACTGTCAGTTTTTTAATGGTTTAGGTATGTCATGACATTATGAGGTTTTAATATTATATTAGGTTTGTTCCGGCCAGCGCGCAGCAGTCCGACACCAGTTTTAATCATAAATAAGTAAGTTATAATCATGTTAACGAATCAATATCAAATAACAACACAACATTCTGCATTTAAATTAATAATTTGCAACCATTTTTATGGTAAGGTATGTCCCAACAGTGTATCAGTTATTTTTACTCTTGAATTGTTACTTATTGAATAACACATTACAAATTATAAATTTGTTGTGTTTACTACCTTTGGTGAAAATATGTATTTGTTACAGAGGCAACCAAAATCTGCTTTCAAGCTGACAAGCACAATTTATTGATTGTTGGGGAAGCAACCGATAAGGCAATCGGACAAGCATGCCAGGACTGGCTAAAGCAATCGAAACATCGATTCCAAAACTCTAATAAGACTTTATAAATCGCCGGAAGAATATCTGTACTTAATAGTAGTAATACATAATATTATTTTTTACATCGAAATGTGTACCGTTTACTGTTTTGTTTATATTATATTTTTTATGTACTCCCTTTCTAGGCTTTTATTTTTTCCCTAAATTATAGTCGTTACAAAGGATCCAATTTTCAAAGAAATCAAAATAGGGGTTTCTGAAATGAATAAGCCAACTTTATTGGACACATTGCATACATTAATTGCATCAAGAAGTATTAAATGTATCCTATAAACGTAACCAATTTGTAGATCATATACTATATTTCAATGTATGTATTTTCCCAGATATCATCGTGGCGTATCAAACACTATTAAACATGTTTAACAAACGTTACTAATTTAAATATCATATACTATATTTGAACGTTCAATTTATATCATTTATAATCGTACTTCTGTAAACGTTTAAAAAACGAATTTTATAACCGTTTTTAATTTGTACATCGTGCGCCATATTTAAACGTATATCTCACGGACATTTTATCCTTTATCGTGGGGTAAGTTTCCACTATAATTATACTAGTGGTATAAACTGAAAATAAATGTTTATTCAACTATTTTGTGTTGCTTGGGATGGAAATAAACTTTGAAGTTTTGAGATGCTGTGGAAAATAACTATTTTTAACACAATCATTGTATAATGTAGTTCAGGGAAAAATAAGCTTATTTTTTATGTTCTTAATTAAGCCCACAGTTAAACCATATATGTCCCTACTATCAGTATTCTTTAAGGCATCAATAGCATGCCTCACCATATTTGGTGTAATATCAGAAAAAGGGAAGCTAGTCACAGAACTCCGATTGAGAAAATCGCCTGGTAAGTCACTAGTGTTTTACAATTTATTTGCTATGTCCAGAGGCTGATTTATAAAGAAATTATTCATAGTATCTGAATCTAAACTATTTGAAACATTTTTTGTTTTAACAGGCCGAAAGTGGTTAATAACATCCCACATTGCTTTTACTTTATTTTGTTTAGAATGAATATAATTTTCATTAGCAGCTTTTTTTGCATCTGCTACCCTCTTTCTATAATATTTTCTAAACTCCAAGAATGTACTCCTGTTGGATCTACTCAGAGTAAGTCTATAAACCTCATTTAAAGAATATAACTGTGTTCTTAAAGTTTTTAATTCATCAGTATACCAAGCAACATTGTTTTAAATTTATTTAATTTTAAATTCTTTTCTGGAAATGCTACTTCGAGCGATTCCATAATTATATGAAAAAATTTCTCAAACTTCACATTTAAGTCATAATTATTCAACTTTACAAATGAAAAATCGCAATTTTCTATTTCAATAAAAAACACCAATATGGGCCACCCTGCGTTATTGGTTTTATGATTTTATTTTTAAGTTTTACTTTGTCTGAAGGAAAAATTACATTAATTAATACCGCCTCATGATCAGACACCTGCATATCAACAACTTTTGCTGTAAAAGGCAATATATGGTAAAAATTTATAAGAATATTGTCAATACAATTTGGTCCCCTATGAACTGATGAAGCCAATGGAATCGAGTGTCCCGTCATGACTATTCCAGTTCTTCAACATTAACTTTTTTAGAAAAAATTGTGTGGGGATTTTCAAGCTAGCGCTAGTACTTGGCTGGTTATTTTAATTTTTTTATATTTAGGGCTGCATTTCTATCTTCATCGACATATTCTCTTAAAGGGTCATCCCTCAGATTATCTTCATCATTAGAAGGACTTACTTAAGACGTAAGTGATCTAACTAGTTCATTCCCATTCATAAGATCTTTATTTAGTCATTTTATATTGATCTAGGGTTCTAGTTTTGCTCTATACGTTAATATTACAAGTGTTCACATCTTCATTATTTATTGCACCCAACTCAACTCTGATTATATGGCCATAAGTGGATTAGATGGTGCTGCTAATGGCCACTACACTGACTGTAGAGTTTCTTGATTGAAAAGCACTCACGATTTGTATTTACGTGATTTATTTATAATTTTACAACGATTTTTGTTAAACGATTATAATATGGTATAACAAGCGACAAGTCACCTTTCCAAAAAAACCCATTACGATTGTCTGTGGTAAAAACACCTGATTCTCGCGTGATTGCAGATCTTCTCCCGGTTGGTTGCCGTTTTATTTCTTGTCGTCGTCTTCTTATCCAAGGGATGGACGTCGAATTATAGTTCTGCCGCTTCTTGATAGATAGAGATAGTGGACTGTATTTTTAATTTGTCTGATAATACGAGGGATGAACAGTAAGATCGAACACTGGCCATATGTAGAAACTTATTAACTAAATGTATAAGTGGTGCCACTGCCCTACTTAAATTTATTTTATAAATAAATAAATAAATAAATAAAATAAATAAATCACGCCTTTTATTAAAAAAAACTCAAAGGTAATTTACACATAATATGCCATAAACATAAAATGCCATAAGTTAAAGTAAAATTGAAGCAATTAAGACTAAATAATAAAAGAGAAAGACGATCAATAGTGTGGCGAAGTCTAGCATAGATGCTACTCTTACTCAACCACAATACAGTCGCTAGTCTCTTTGTAATAAAAAATAAAATACATCGAAAGATAGTACTATTAGAAAAATTAAACAAATCAATGAAAAGGTATACTTACTGAAATCTATATACAATTTTTTTTTATGAAATACCCGAATCACACCTGGCCGCGCCCACCCCACGAAGACACCCATCAACTGACCTACGTAATACGCGTCTGTTTGCTATACAAGAAAGACCGATATTTATATTTGAACTTATTTACATCATACAATCGAAATTCGTCTGGCAAAGAATTATATAACTTGACAGCATTATACAGAAAACTTCTCTGAAACATTGCCGTTTTATATCTAGGAAGAGTAAATTTGTTAATCACTCTTATATTTCTGTCATGTATATCTGAACGCTGAATAAATTTCGCTTTAAGTAAGGAGGAAGAGTGTGGTGTGGTAGACAATGAGTGCAAGAAAACACCGAAGTGATGCATCCTACGATGTTCCATGTTAAGCCATTTGCAGTCAGTGATTTTATGTGATATGCGGTCATACTTCCTAAGGCCGAAAATCAATCTACAGCAAGTATTTTGGGCTTTTTGTATCTTTGAAATATCTCTCTGATATAGAGAGTTGCCATAAATAAAATCGCAATAATTAAAATGAGATAGTACTAAGCTGTCACACAACATCCTTTTTAATTTGGTATTTAAAATATCTCGGTTGCTGAAAATTAGTTTCAATGAAGAATATGCTTTCTTATTTAAAAATTTTACATGCTCTACAAATCTTAAGTCCTCATCTATAATTAGTCCTAGATTTCTAGCGTAGTTAACAAAAGGTAGAGTAACATTATCAATTTTTATATTTAGATGCCCCTTTATGAAATTTCGATTTTTAAAGCTGCCAAAACACATAAGAATGGATTTGCTTGAGTTTAGCATAAGATTGTGTTCAACTGATAAGTTACGTATGCAATCCAATTCTTTATTTAAAACTACCTCTGCGTCGTTAACGCCATATATTCTAAATGGATAGTAGAGTTGGGTATCATCTGCATAAGCGACTACTCCGCATTTCTGAACAGAATTTAAAATATCAGTAGTATAAATTATAAACAGTAATGGTCCTAAAATTGAACCCTGTGGAACTCCAGACAATATCGAAGCAGTGCTAGATGATATTCCATTAACCACTATTTTCTGACTTCGGCCACGCAGATATGATGACATTAGACCGATTGCACAAGAGTCAAACCCATAATATTTTAATTTAGAACATAACAAGCGATGATCTATGGTATCAAATGCCTTAGAAAAATCCAACAGGACCAACGCAGTTACCGATCCCTCATCCCAAGCAGTCGCAATATCGTGAAGCATAGAAACTAATGCCGTGGCAGTGTTAAACCCCTTTCTAAATCCACATTGTTTGTCAGTTAATATTTTTTTTTCAATAACATAATTAAATATTTGATTGTACAAAACTTTCTCAAATATTTTAGAAATTGCGGGAAGAATGCTAATTATTCTAAGATCAGAGAAACCTTGAGGGTTGTTATTTTTAGGTAAAGGCTTTCCGACTGCTGTTTTCCACAAAGTGGAATAATACTTTTGCTCAATGCAACAATTAATAATATGTAATATATATATGTCCACATAGGGACTACTTAATTTAAGCATTTTTGATGATATATTATCAATACCGAAAGCTTCAGATCGTATATTATGTAAAATATTATGAATTTCTTCTACCGTGGCTAAGGAAAATGAAAAAATGTTATTTGTATTAAAAATATTATTGTTATAAAATGTAATTTTGTCGTCGCATAAATTAGATACATTTTGAAAATATTGTGAAAAATACTGATTTATGTCTTCGGGATTAGAAAATTCACCTGGAATGTTATTTGTTTTCTTAGAACGAATATTAAGATCACTTAAAGTCGTCCAAGTTCTACGTGGATTGTTTTCGGCACAGACTCGTTCTAAATGATTTTTTTTAGCAAGTCTTGTTATAGATAAAGTTTGATTACGAAGGCGTTTGTACTCATTCCAATTATCTTCCGACCGAGATCTTTTATACGCTGATAATGCTCTTGAACGTAGCTTTTTTAATCGACTAATATCGTCATTGAGCCAGGGAGCTTTAGGTTTAGTTACTTTAGACGTTTTGTAGGGCGCATGTCTATTAAAAATTGACAAAAGTAGATTATTTAAAGTTAAGATTTTATTATCAATATTTTTTTCCGTTATTATTTGGTAAAAATTTAAATTTTGCATGTCTGCAAGAAAATCATTTAAAATAAAATTCCTGAAACATCTGTAGCTTTCAATTTTTGGTTTAGGCTTAGAAAAGTTTAATTTAAAATCAGCATAAACAAGATTGTGGTCAGAAATTTCTTCACATGACAATGTGCCCGACGAAGTTACATTTTCTGAGTTGCTAACAAGAATCGGGTCAATCAGTGTTGCGGTCCTGTCTGTTATCCTGGTAGATTCATTTAAAATTTGCGTGAAACCATAAGACTCAAAGCAATGCAAAATTGGATTTTGTAAATTAAAAAAAATTATATTAAAGTCGCCCATAAATATGAGATCATCAAATTCAGAACAAGTAAGAGACAAAATGCTGTCAATGTCATTTACAAAATTACTTACATTAGTGTTTGGTGGCCTATAAATAACAGCAATAGCTAGATTCCGAGATGGAAGTTTTATTTTAACAACTAAAAATTCAAAACTTTCACTCACCTGTATGTTAAAGTTTAAAATTTCGACCTTAAGGTTCTGTCGCACATACATGCCCACACCACCACCCTCTCTTTTCTAAGAAAAGTATAGCCTGGCAATGCGACTATTTCATCAAGAATATTAGGTGATAGCCATGTTTCTGTAACTAATACAACATCGAATTGGTGCTCCTGAACCAGAACCGCAAAGTAATTAAAGCCAGTAAATACCGATCTAATATTAAGATTCTGCAATTCCCATAGTGAGAATGTTTCAATATAGCAAGCAAGTAAGTCAAGCATACTGACCACCTTAATTATTGAAAACAATAATAACACTGATTAAGAAAAAGTACGTATAGGTGAAAAATATTAAAATAAATGAAATAAATTATTGGATGGGATGGTAATCGATGGAGGGGACACAGCCAAGTGCAACCCAAAGAGTATAAATCAACGAAAGAAATAATAATTCTAAATTTCTATGCCTACAGAGTAGCTAAACGTATAGAGAAGGAAACAAAAATAACAGTTGTGTATTAAAAAAAGGGAACCTATGGATATAACTCAGTATACAAAAAAGCAGCCGTGCTCCAGCTGTAACAGTCAAAAACAATAGAATATTTTCATCTTTTTGTCGAGTAACATTCAAGTGATAAGTTAAATTTCAAAACAGAATATTAAAAAATAAACTATAAAAAAAAATTATTCAAAAAGTTAATAGGTATGTATATATGAATACTAAGTACTAACATAATCTAGACTAGAGAAATAAAAAAACTCCATTGACAAAAATCTCTAAGGTATAATAAAAATGAATGATCGCATTTATTCAATAATTAATTGTACCCAAAAGTACCTAATATAGAATTTTAAATCAGAATAGCATAGAAACAATAGCCATACGTATCGACATAGTATAATCATGGTTAAAATGAGATATTAGTAAAGGAAAACTTACATACAGATTTTTAATTTTTTTTTAAAGGTCATCCAACTCCTGTTTGTTATTAACGCGATGAACCACATTATCACACTTCACATAAATATTACCATTAAGGTACCACGAATATTTGTGAGAAAATTTATCGGCAGCACCATTGAAAAGCGATAACCGAACTTTAGTTAGATCCTCCTGTATTTTTATATTGGAATGTTTTAGTTGTTTTCTGTTTTTAAGAACACTAGTACGACACGCATCACTGTTAAAAGTAACTAATATGACAGGCGGCTTATCAGCAACCTGGGTTTTTGCGCTGACTCGATAGCGCCGCCTAATATCATGGTCCTTAACATTAACCTTTACCTTTTTTGTAAACAAATCGAGTGTAAGTTTACGCAAATCCTCGTTTTCAGCCAGCGGAACACCAAAAATTCGAACATTTAAACTTCGCGCGGCTTGTTCGTGCTCATCTATTTTGGTCAGGAGTTGTGAATTGCTTGTTTCAAGTGACTCAACCTTATTGCGTAATGCATCTATAGCCTCATTTTGTTCATTGAATTGAGACTGAAATTTCTCGCCAATGATTAGTACTACCTTATCTGCCAATTCCTGCAAAAATTGCTCGTTGATAGTGGCTTTTATGGCCGCCTTGATGGTATCCATGTCACCTTTTGTAATCACCATGTCAACCGTATTATGGAGTAACCGGTTAACAACGAAATTAACTCTTTACACTAAACTGTGCACTAATTCACAAGAAAACAAACGGTACACTTTAAATAATTGATTTTATAGGAAAATTTGGTAAATCTAGGAAATTTATATACAACGGAGCAGCATGCACTCACTACTCAAGCGCCATCTTTCGAAAAATGAAACACATAAAATTTCTAGGTTTGAATAGTAAAAAAAAGGGCGTGGCACCCAAATTTTTTTTACCTCTGGCGCACTTTTTATAACTGGGGTGTAATCTTCAGTTTTTAATTGGCCACCGTGGTTCCAATTAGAAATTATTGTCCCAGAATACAACAGTTTCCCCTATACCTAAGCTTAAGCACAGTGTACCTGTTTTCGTTTGTTTCAGATTTTTTCATCTTGATGTCTAGTTCTTCGTTTTTCAACTTCCACTCTGTATAGTTCAAATTATACAATTCATCGCATCCATTTACTGCTTCACTCTCTTCAACTTTAACCTCAGGCTCTGTTTGATCAGGAAATATTTGTTTGCCCCTGCAAAACATAAAATAGTAATTGTTTGGATTACCGTATTCAGCGAATTTTTTGCAAATTGTTTTCTTATAACATAATTTGAGGTCACTGATCACAAATCCGAAGTTTTTTTTTTAATGTTACAACCGACTTCCTGAAAGCTTAAAAAGCATAATAACCTTAAATTGTTTGTAACATAATGAAAACTTCACTTAGGCATACATTAATTAGTTTGTAAGTAATCCACTCTAGGTACTGAAAACGGTGGTAACTGTGCAATTACCCTCAATGCCAGAGTTATAACAAGCACAGTTTAGAATTCATAATTTAAAAATTGTAATTATACAAAAGAAATTAAAAGACACCCTCCACCCCCTAATTGTGAGCGTACCTACCACGAACTTAGAAACTTGGAACTAGGTAGAACTATTGCGATACTGAACAATACTAAAAAATGATACCTAATGAAGGTCAGGATGCACTTCTTACTAATATTTGCGCAGCTACTCTGTGCTAAAACTAAGGTCCTCACTATATTCATAAATTATTATTGTATAAATTATGTTAAAATATTTATTTTGGGTGCATTTTTATTTATAACAATTTATTTATTCTGCTAATATATCAGTAAGTTTTATAGATTTTTATATTAGGTTTCATTATATAATTTTTAGTATTTCAGATATTTTTACCCTCCTTAGGACGATTCGGAATAAACGAGTTAAGCTATAAAGATACGAGAAAGAACCGAAAATAAGAGTTGTAAAAATAATAGTAACTTCGTTAGAAAACTTTTGGTTATAAAATAATTTCTAATAATGGTAGCTTGGCCGGCGAGGTCACCAGACCTTACACCTCCAAATTTTTATTCATGAGGATACACAAAAAAGAGGTACATGAAGTTTTTCCTCTAGAAAGTCGAGAAGTTCTTACCAGAATCAACACCTCAAGAAGAGTAACCCGTAAAGTCATAACGCAGTGTAAAAAATGTGTAATAAATGGAGGGAGATATGTGCGGTAAGATTGTTGTGTCTTTATTTATTGTATTACTATGTAAGCAAAATAAAATACAAAATATTTTGATTAAGACCCAGATAACACTTACCCATTTGAAGCTGTACATGGAATCTGATGTAGATTATTATCGGTGATAAGTTCTCCTATGGGCCGAGTGTTAGCTTCCCTAAAAGAGAAAAATTGGTATTAATTAAAAATATTAATGTTAAATTAAATAATAATAACAATTTCAGGTGGCATAAATTGGTGGCTCTAACCACTTAATACTGATGGACAAAGACAGTTACTCATAAAAAAAGTCTATCATATGTCGCCTACATTGAACGGGCCTGCGGGGTGCCCTAAACTGCGTGATGAGACAACACAAAAGGTTGAAAGAATAGGTTGTTCAAAGAGTGAGACCAATAGTAAAAGTTAAAGGACGGATAAATCTTCTTCAGTTAAAAGCTCACAATATTTATTAACTATGCTGATAACACAAACTTAATAACAGGAGGCAAAAATGTGTGTCAGCTTGTGGTGAAAAGTAAACATTTTTTTGGTAATGTATATAAATGGATTACAGAAAATAGATTGATCCTAAGAACAGATAAAACAAATTTTTTCAAAACTAAACAATCCAATGTGCAAAACATCGAGGAATCAGAAATAACTAACAACAAATTAGACTGTTAAATATTTGGAAGTTAATAGAAGCATTGAATGGTCTTTTCGTGTAAACCAAGTTGTAAAAATTTTGAACTGTGTATGTTATGGAAGATGGAGAAGGGGACAATATAATAATGAAAAAACACTGAATTTAATTTTGAGTTAATTTAAATGTATGAAATTATCGTTTGGATTTGGAATTTATTCAAACATGCAAAATCATCTTTAAAACTATGGGGATATGCCATTTAAATTTTTACATGTCTTATGCTTATTTATAGAAACAAAAATATATTTGAATTAAGCAGTACCTACTAATAACTAGTGTTCTAACAGATCAGATCATCTTAATAACCCTATACATCCCATTCACCTCTACAAGAAGAGCGAGAATATATGTGTGTAAAGCTGTAGAATAAGTTACCAGAACAGTTATAAGATCTTCAGAGTCAAAAATACGTTAAAGCTGAATTTAGAAAATTACTTGTAAATTTGGAACCCAATTGTCCGAGTGATTATTTAAATATGTAAAGTGTAAATGTGCTGTGACGATGTTTCACTTTGTTATTGTTACTGTAACAACTTTGAAACAAAGATTTGTTGAATTTGAATTTAAGTAATTTTTACTGTTAAGGTGACTTTTAAGAAAAGTTGTAAAACAAACATTAGGTTGTGAGGTATCAAATTAATCCTAAAAAATATGCTTTCTTCTAATGCCAATGATTATGTTGCAATTTGGAACAAACACCGATTTTAATAGAAAAAATTATTAATTTTCATGCTTGTGTAGTGCGCCACCCCTGACCTGTCTCTATTCTAGGTAATCCAGAGGTAGAGGCAACTGCAACTTCTGAATGGGGGGGAGGGTCGGTCCTAGAGTACTTACAATAGAACACAAGTAAGTTTGTGATTGAAATAAACTGGATATATTCACAGATTCGTGAAAGTAAAATTATGTGTTCACAGAACAAGCGAGTGCAAAATAATATACAAAATTTAGCACATTTAAATTCCTTAGTAACTAAGACTAATAAAAAAAAATAGTAAAACAGGAAGCCACCCACGAATTACACTTAATTTTAGGTAGAACACCCACTTTGTCCAATTTAGGCAACACGGCCACAATCTCAGACCACTTCTGGAAATGCTCGACAATCACTATGATAAAATGGCCCGAATTCTACGAACTGACTCTTATTTAACGGCTAACTGTTAACTTAAGTGACTATAGGATATAATCCTACAGAAGAACTAACTCACTTTCGAACTTTTGTAAAGAACTAACTATTTTAGGGAACGGCTTATAACTAACTACGGTAACGAATTTTCGTAAAGAACTCCCTATCGAATTCTCGTGCAGAACTGCATATCCAATTCTCGTGAAGAACTAACTTGTGAATCGGTAGCTTTTCGTATTTATAGGGGGTCTGCGTTACGTAGTTTGTTGATTGCGTGATTTTTTTTAGGTCAGTCGATTGGAACTTGTGTTTTTAAAGAAAAAGCTTGCAAAACAAGAGTCTCGTGATCGTGACGTGGTGTTTGGCAGGACTTAGGTGTACCCAAAGAGAGGCCCCGATCCGAAATTGTTGATTCTAACTTGAAACAAACATGGATTTCATTTTGTAGTCGCGAGTCAAAGTAAACGCCAGTGTCTTACAGTACTTCTTCATTTGTTTAAGACTTAGCTGCTTAAAGATAACCAACAGTAAATTTTCCATGATCGTTTACAATAAGAAAAATTTGATTTTGTTTAAAATACATTTATGTTTTCCGAATGTAACTTATTTTTTATTTATTCATTCAACGTATCCAACATTTTACAAAATATTTATATACATATATCCCAAAGGTAACTATGCTCTCTACAATAAAATTATCTATATAAATACTGGGTCAATTAGGGTAAATGCACTTTTGGGGTAAATGCGCCATTTATTCATAAAATCGTAAATAATAAAAAATTACCGTTTTATCCATCAACTTTCCTTTAGGCACTCCCGGTAGATCATATGTTACTGAAGAAAGTGAGTCCAAATATACGTAACGGCTTCCGAAATTTGTGTTTAAATTCTACCATAGTGCTTCCAGAAAAAGGTAATTTGCCCCTTTTAATATGCAACGTTACATATTATTTATTATATAATGTTAATCGGTTTTTATTGCTGCTTTCGTTCAATCAGATACAAATGTCCACGAAATATGATATTTGAGGTTATTGCACGTAATTTGCAGCCTTGAGGCACGGTGGCGCATTAACCCCGCGTAAAATCTGTCCGGGGGTAAATGCACCAACTCTTAAGGGGCAAGTGCGCCAGTGGTACACTTACCCCACATATCTTTTGTTTTAAGATTATACCTATACTTTAATAGACAGAAGGATGCTCAGAATAATGCATCTAAAAAAAGAAAGGTAACAAGCACAGCTGAAATTTTAACGGCTGCAAATTTATTAGAAAAACCTGAAGAGAAACCCAAAAAACAAAAAATAATGAGAAAAATTAACAAGGATATTGCGCGATCACAGGAGACCTCTGATTCTTCAGAAACCGATTCAGAGTGTGACTTAATGTTAAATGATTCAAGTGAAATTTCGGACAAGTTTGATGATAGTAACTTGTTCTTGTTACTAGAGGATGACGACATACCGGTTCTACAAGTTGAGAGTTACGTTTTAGTATAATTTCTTACGAAATCTACTCTAAGGCATTTCGTTGGCAAAATAATCAAAAAGGTAGAAAATGACTGTGAAGAGAAAACTGGAAGTGACGGCAAATTTCATGTTTATGAAATGAAATTTTTTAGAATTAAAAATAAAATAAAAGATATTTTTAACTGCCCTGCTGTGGATGATATCAGCTTAATCTCAGAAAACCAGATTGTAAAGAAGCTACCTCTACCTGCAATAGACAGAAAAGGACTATGCCATTTTAATGCCGATTTCAGTGCTTATAATGTAACTTAGGGTTAATGTCATTATGTACTTTGTTGTAGTTATTGGACTACTTTTCCTTTCGATTTTGCTTACACTCAAAAATATAAAAATGATTTTCAACTGCGGAAGTTCTCTTTGATAAAATGCTTTTATCCTCTTTGTTGAATTTGTATTTGCAGGATATGTAGTTATTATAAGTATTAAACTTGTGTTATTTCATCATCCTTTACCAATTATATAACGTACCAAAAAAATCCTGGTGAATCGGCTTAATGTCTAACAGATAGGGTACATTTATAAGTATGGCTCATTCACCCCAAATCGTCTTAAGTACGACAAGTATTCAATTTAACTTGAGGTGGCACATTGACCCCATTATGGTGGGGCAAATGCGCCACCCTGACAAACAAAAAAAAATAAAAAATTTCTGTTTCTTAAAGTTTTATGTTTTTAAGTTTCAATGCTGGTGTTTCAAAAGGAATATTTACTTGTTCAGTTTTTATATTTGAAATGACGATAAAATAAAATTCATGATTTTTTTTGGTTCGTCAAAGTTCAATTATGTATTTTTCAGGGTGCACTTACCCCAACTGACCTATGCTCCTAACAAATAAACTATGTAAGTATCAATTAAAAATATCACAACTCAACTAAAATATCACAACCTATATTTTAACATTTCGCTTTCTTAAAAAAAAATATTTAAATAATTTCTCGAATTTAATTTATTTCAATAGACTGACTTAACTTTTTTCTCTTTAAGCGAATTTCATTTTATTTATTTAAGCCGTTTCATTTATTTAAACTTTTTGACTTACTTATTGAAAATGAATCGACGCCACATTTATTTTATTAACTTAAAAATACAGAAACTTTAATATATTTTCAATTGCTTTATTGTTTATACATTAGTTTAATCCTGGGGTACCACACACGCAAGGAAAAATGTTGAATACAAAAGGGAAAACGTATTTTTCCAATTGTGCTTAATCAAAGAAGAAGCATTCTACGGTACCCACGGCACTAAAGATTAAGAAATAAAAATTAAAATAAAAACAGTAAGTAGGTAGGTTGAAAGGGGCGTCTCACTCCCAAAATACGTGTAAGTTTCCAACACCAATCCAGAAATCTCATTCGAAATCCCAAAATCATACTGAAATCTATAAATTCCCTACCGATATCGTCGAAAACCCCATAATTCCACCGTAATCCTTTAGAGACCGAAATCACAATGGAGTGTTGAAGTGTGTACCGGGTGTCCCACTAAGAATGGCTGTCGGCCGTATCTCAGAAAGTGTTAGTCGTATGGCTTGCGGAAAAAAAATATATAAGGTAAATTGGTCATGAGAAATTGCTGGAAATTATTTTCATGTTTCTCAGACTGGCGCTAGAGGGTGCAACAGTAACGGTAAATATGAATCACGAAGTTTCCTCAAAAGTCGCCTAGTTAAGGTATCCCGAAAATAACATTTTTGTATATTTCGAAGATTTATTAATAAAATTCACCTATAGAACGTGTTCGTCACTTTTCAAATAAAGTGGTGGGGGAAGGTTGAACATTATTTGTAATAAATGCTGATAACTCCGGCCTGGCTTAACATAATTTAGTAAACTTAGTTTTGTTAAAAAGGACTTTTCTCACTCTGTATATCATCTTATGAACTACGGCAATATGTGTTTTACACTAGGCGCTAGGGGGCGCTGTCTTACAACTTCACAAACATTGCGCGTTTTTTTCATAATTGTAAATGTAATAGTATATTCAAATTTACCTAATTACAAGAATGATTAGAAGTCTAAGAAGTCAGCGAAAATCGCAAGTTAATATCTATTTTCAATCCGGAGATATCAACAACAATAATCATAATTACGGAACATTATGATTTTATTTTCAAGTTGCCATTGTAAAGGTTTTTTTAAGAGTCAAATAGGCCTTGGGAAAACAAGATATGAAGGTACGTATGTTTCAAGCAAATATATCGTTACGACAATAATTCTCAGTGGCGCCCTAATTGTTCAAATTGTCGCCCATCGTTCTGTATACACGACTCCAATCTCTCCCTGGTTGATAATACTGCAGTTTCCACCTCTGCCATAGGGATACGGCGGCTGTTGTCCATTATCCTTTCTATCATGTTTTCCCTTGTGGTGAGTCTGGTAACGAATACAAGATCCTTCAATCTCCCCCATAGATAAAAATCTAGGCATGTTAAGTCAGGTAATCTAAAATAGAAATTACCACTTTCATTAACAGTATCACAATATATCCTATAATATTACCTGGCAGGCCACGGAAATATACTCCCTCTTTCTATCCACCTTGCAAGAAATGTGTCGTCAAGAAATTGACGAACGTTTGCCGCAAAATGTGCAGGACACCTTCGTGTTGGAAAACCATAGTTCTGCGAATATCCAAGGGCACATCTTCGAGAAGAATTGGGAGTTCGTAATTTAAAAAATGTAAATATCTTTGCCCAGTAAGCGACTCATTAAATATAAACGGTCAAATTATTCTGCCACCCAAAATGCCGCACCAGACATTAACACTCCATCTTCCTTGATGCTGCACCGCCCGCATCCAATGGGGATTATCCCGCGACCAATAATGCATATTATGGCGGTTTACTCCTCCATTACTATGGAAAGTAGCTTCATCAGTACACAAAATTCTGGAGAGGAGATTTCTATCTTCCAATATCATATTGAGCTACCAATAGCAATGATCCAATCTTCTATCATAATCTTGCGGGATCAAAGCCTGGTGGAGCACAATATGGTAGGGATGTAGCCTAAAGAAAAACAAAATACTTATTACATTGACTTGAAAACTATTAAGAGAAATATTGGCATTATTCTAAACTATTTAAGAGTTATAACATATAGATATAATTACTTACCTTTCTTCTAATAAAATCCTATGCACAGTAGAGCGAGTAACGCCCAAGTCTCTAACAACTAATCTACTACTATTAAACAGGAAAGAAAAATCCAAAATTCTTCACAAATATTTAATAATTCGCTCTACGCGTTTCGGTTTCTTAAACCATTTTCAAGAGCTATATAATATAGACAAAACTTTACAATGGCGAGCACAGGTACCTGTGCTCGCCATTGTGAGCTTGTTTGTGTCCTTAATGTAAAGTTTTGTCTATATTATATAGCTCTTGAAAATGGTTTAAGAAACCGAAACGCGTAGAGCGAATTATTAAATATTTGTGAAGAATTTTGGATTTTTCTTTCCTGTTTAATATATGAGTAATCTTCACCCCGGAGATATCTATGATTCAATTAATCTACTACTAATTTGTGGATTAAATTCCACATATGCCAAAACATTTACAATGTTTTCCTCGGTTCGACCTCGGCGGCGTCTGCGATATATAGGGCGACGAATACTTCCAGTAGTACGAAAACGGCTAGCTAAACGATTAAACATTCTACTGTCGTATCGGCGCCTTCGAGGGTATCGTACTGCGTAAACCCGTTCAGCAATTGTTGCATTTCCCAAACATTCAAAATACACCGCGATGATGTCAACCGCTTCTTCAAGTAACAGAGGCATTTTGAAAATCAAATACGACACAACACTGTTGGCACGACAAAAATTTTGACGTAATAATGAAAGGTGACACGCGTGCACAGTTTCAATTCATATTTTGTTTTTCCAAGGCCTATTTGACTCTTAAAAAAACCTTTACAATGGCAACTTGAAAATAAAATCATAGTTCCGTAATTATGATTATTGTTGTTGATATCTCCGGATTGAAAATAGATATTAACTTGCGGTTTTCGCTGACTTCTTAGACTTTTAATCATCCTTGTAATCAAGTAAATTTGAATATACTATTACATTTACAATTATGGACAAAACGCGCAATGTTTGTGAAGTTGTAAGACAGCGCCCCCTAGCGCCTAGCGTAAAACACATATTGCCGTAGTTCATAAGATGATATATAGAGTGAAAAAAGCCCTTTTTAACAAAACTAAGTTTACTAAATTATGTTAAGCCAGACCGGAGTTATCAGCATTTATTACAAATAAAGTTCAACCTTCCCCCACCACTTTATTTAAAAAGTGACGAACACGTTCAATAGGTGAATTTTATTAATAAATCTTCGAAATATACAAAAATGTTATTTTCAAGATACCTTAACTAGGCGACTTTTGACGAAACTTCGTGATTCATATTTACCGTTACTGTTGCGCCCTCTAGCGCCAGTCTGAGAAACATGAAAATAATTTCCAGCAATTTCTCATGAGCACTTTAGCCAATATATTTTTTTTTCCGCAAGCCATACGACTAACACTTTCTGAGATACAGCCGACAGCCATTCTTAGTGGGACACCCGGTACAATACCTATAATAGTACCTACCTACGTGCTGATGTGCGGAAAACGAGGCGGAACGGAAATCCGCCGTTTTTAGCGCATTGCCCGAAAATGGTAGAGTAAAGTAAACAGCTTTTAACGCTGAGGTTCAAACTCACTCAGCAGTCCACCCCGACGTAGTTCAGCTTAATGTCCCTCGAACAACACTGTATGTTACAGTCCTGTGCCTGATCATAAAAAAAAAGCTATACCCCAACTTTTATTTGGCATACTAGTTCTCACAAACTTCATAAACGAAATCACAATTGTTTTGATTATAGATTGAACACTCAACATAATTTTGTATAAAAAAACGAATCGAGAAAAAACGTTAAATTGACAAATGAAGTTGATGTTCCGCAAAAAGTTGAACAAAACTTAAATATGGCCGACCGTTGGCCAATCATATTGAAGTATAGGTTCCGTTCCGCCACATTTTCTCCACATCAGGACGATTAAACATTTACAAGTAGTGATTTTACAGTAAAGGTGTCTAACAATAGATAAGTTACTAAGTCATATGCAGGATGTAGGTACTAAATGTTTCTCAGTAATAAGTAGGGATTTACTTAATTTATAAAACCATAAGATTCACTTTTTAACGTTGCTTTGTCATTTTATTGATTTAGTTGGCATTAAAGACATTTATTATTATTATATTAAGATAAAACCATCCCGCGTTGTACAGGGTGTTTCATTAAGGGTGGCCACCGACCAATTTCGGAAACTCCTGGGCATAGATAGGTATTCAGAAAAAAAGTTATTACTACTACACCATGAGAAAATCCTGGAAAATTATATTTAAGTTCCGCATTTAGCCACAAGGGCCACCAATTAAAAAGTACATATTAAAATTCTAAATTTCTCGAAAAATTCCACATTAATGGTATACCTTTCGTAACATTAGAAAGCGAAGACAATCTCGCATAATTTAGGTCTAAGGTTTATTGACGTACCGACTTCGATCTCCTGTCAATGTCAACTTCGTTACCCAGCAACGAAAAAAGGGCGATGTGCATGGCCACCTGTCTTCTTAGTCATAAACAGCAAGTAAACGGCAGCGAGCGCGACCTGACTTGTAATAGGAGATAGTGACGTCGCACAGCGGTTTCCGCGAATCAATGCTCGTAAATTATTTTTTCTACTACCGTGCGTAAAACACTAACTTTACACACTATGGAAGGTGTCTAAAATTTAACTTTTTTTAACTAGTGCGTAAAGTAAATTACTTTACGCACTAGTTAAAAAAAGTAAAAAATATGAATGATTACATTGATATGGATACCTGCATTTTTACTTAAAAATGGTCTGGTTGGCCATGGACAAATGGCGATTTCTGTTCGACGTATCTGAATGTTGACAATTTGTGATTTATGCCAGGTGTTTTAATGATTTTAGGAATTAGTGAAGATTTTAATACGGTAAGTTTTGAGTTGTGATATCAAATGTGTTATATTGTTATGATTTCGTTTAATTTTATTTCAGATTTTTTAATCTCAACATTATGGACAGTGATTTATCGGATTTTGAGAACACTCCGCCGAATATTGCAGATTCTGCACAGGAAGCTACTTTGAATTTGCTTCCCAACAAGTCTCGGTTAATTTACTAGCAAAAATATACATTGTTTATGAGTTGGTGCAAGAAAAATAAAGTGACAAGGTACTCAGAAAATGTTTTGCTAGCTTATTTTTCAGATGAATTAAAAAGCTATAAATCATCCACAATGTGGTCAAAATTTTCGATGCTAAAGGCTACCTTGAAAATTAAAAATTCAGTAGATATTTCAACCTACCACAAGTTAATTGCCATTCTTAAACAGAGAAGCAAAGTCTACAAAGCAAAGAAATCAGGAATATTTGAGAAAAGTCATTTCATCAAGTTTATTTTGGAGGCTCCGGATTCGAAGTTTTCAATGATAAAGGTAACTTTACATCAATTTAATTCTATTGGTAAGGTAAAATATTATATCAAAATTATAGAAGTTTTACCTTAGTTCTTAATACTTTTAGATTCTCTATAAAATGTTTGTATTTAATAGTTATTATATCGACACGATTTATTATTTTAGGTTGCATTTATTATTGGCATTTCTGGGGCTTGTCGCAGAGAAGAACTGATGAAAATGACAATAAATGATGTTGAGAACAAGGAAACAGTCCTTATTATAAGGATTCCTGATTCAAGAAATGGTATGGAAAGAATTTTTACAGTTCTAAACCCAAATAATTCCATAAATTATTTATCGTACATTATAAAATATATGACATTAAGACCTCCTAATATTGAATCATCCAGATTATTTTTAAAATATGCCCAAAATAAATGTTCGAAACAACCTGTGGGCATAAACACATTTGGTAAGATGCCTTCTGTAATAGCTGAATATCTGAAATTGCCAAATCCAACATTTTATACTGGTCACTCTTTTCGAAGGTCATCTGCCACTATGTTGGCAAATTCTGGAGGAGACCTTATAACAGTAAAGAAGCATAGGGGATGGAAATCATCTGCCGTCGCAGAGAGTTACATTGACAGTACACTGAGCAAAAAAATTAACATATCGAATAGAATATTAACAAATGATGCTTCCTCTTCTAATTCCACTAGTACGTTTGACAATATTCCTGAAATCGAAATAAGTAATATTACATCAAATTTGTCTTCTAAAGTTTCAACCAATATAAATAAGCTAACTGATACACCATTTACATCTAGTTCTAATGTGGCTTGTAACAGCAGACGTGTGGATTGTGAAGATTCACAAGTAAATTCTAGACTTAAGAGCCAAGGATTAACTTTTAATAATTCTAATAGCTGTACATTTAATATTCATATAGTCCACAATTAAATTAAATATAAATCCGTATTTGTAAGTACATATATGAAATTTTATTATTGTTATTGTTCCTATAACTTTTGTTCTTAATATTTTTTAGATAACTCTCTTCCTTTAAGAAATAATCGACCATTTCAATACATAACAGCGACTCTGTATAACGTCCGGTAGTAGAAAAAATTGTGTATGCAATTCGTGCGTAAAGTGCCTTTTTTTACTCATGTGATTTGCGCACTCGCCTACGGCTCGTGCGAAAAATTTCCCATTCGTAAAAAAAATGCTACTTTACACCCTTGTTGCATAAATAACTATTTTGAATACTTTAGATGCGTCAGAAAATTAAAATTTTTTGCAGCTCGCACTAAAATTACAAAATGTCATTTAGAAAAAAATGCTGAATGACCCTATTAAAATATTTGAAGGCTACTTACATGGTTTTAAACAGAAGGGAAATTTATTCAAGTCCAGTGATGATAGTGATATTTCAGTAAATGAAATGTGTGATTATAAATCACATGTAGATGTTCTCGACAAAATTTAAGAAGATAGATGAGAGCCTTAATATACGTGAATCGAGACGTGAATATACTTGTAAAATAACCCGTTAAAAAAAGCATTAAGCACTTTGTTGAACAACTAGAAAAACATGGCTATTGTTAACTTTATGAAGAAAATTTTATACCAAAAATTCAGGTTTCCAAGAAATCGAGATGAAGATGTTGTGTCAAAAAAGAAACTATTATTCTTAAACTTCCTGTCTTTTACATCCGCTCGAGGGGTAAACCGCAGAGGAATTTTGGTGAACAACCCTCTGGAATTAGTGGAATTAGTAGAGGAATTAGTGGAATTAGTCTTGGAATTAGTGGAATTAGTCAGGAATTAGTGGAATTAGTCTGGGAATTAGTGGAATTAGTGGGGAATTAGTTGGGAATTAGTGGAATTAGTCTGGGAATTAGTGGAATTAGTCGTGTAATTACTAATATCAAAAGGGTTTTTTTTGGTAGTCTGGCATCATTGTTTCAATGTAAGTAGTGGCCAGTGCAACGCCGCGTCGGCCGTTTCCTCACAGCCAATCAACGGCGTTCTTAACAGCATTGTCGTTTTGCAGGGGTGCGGCACGTTACTTACCTTTGTTGACGTTGAGTTAGGGTTGACAACGCACTTTTTAAGTTTTTTTGTTGCTTTAAATCACGTTTAAAGTCGTGTAGTACAGTAACTGTCTCCAAGAAATTAATAACAAAGGTAAGTAATAACCGATATAAGGTTTTTATTCTATTTTTAGCGAGATATTTAGTTTATTAAAATAAGTTTGTTTATATTACATTATATCTGTGAAAAGGGTTACCTATATGGATGATAAGTATACATATTATAGCGGCAATATAGGGTGCGGTTTAATTATTTAAAAAAATAGATAGTTTATAAATTTAAGATACATTACAAGGTTGCCAAATTGTATGTAAGTACCTACCTATTTAAAAAAAAATTCTAATTAATTTCAAAAATTAAAATCACATGCCAACTCTATCGGGACCGTCCATCAGTGATATCACGCCTATTTTAAACTTATAAAAATATATATATTTAGTAGATATCGAGGTAGATATACTGGGTGGCTACTATTTAATTGACCACTATGGGTATCTTTTAAACGGTAACTCCTACGAAGTTAATTAAATTAGCGAAAATGCGTCACTTTTAAAGCTTCTTTTAGATTAAATCCACTAACCGCGTTGCCAAATTGATTTTAATTCCTGAGATACAGGGTGATTTGTTAAAAACGTCTAAAACTAATTTCTTTAATAGCTCGAAAGGTTTCAATTTGATCAAAACGTTCTTGAAATAAAATCTTTGTATTTTTTCTTCTCTACAAAATGACGTTACCTATCACTTTTTTTCTATCACTTGTTTTATCTGAGATATCATGGTCTACTTCATTTTGTTAAATACGGACCTCGATTTTTTTATTTTAATTTTTAAGGTACATTTTTGGTTTAGATAAAATTGAATTAAAATAGAAACCAGTAAAAATATAACATTTAAAAAAAATACCATAGACGTACCTACTGAGAATATTTAAAAAAAATGTCTGATAATGTATAATTTGTATTTGTAAATTGTATTTGGAATAAAATGTAGTACTTTAAAAATTAAAATAAAAAAATCCAGGTCCGTATTAAAAAAAATGAAGTTGACCATGATATCTCAGATAAAACAAGTGATAGAAAAAAAGTGATAACGTCATTTTGTAGAGAAGAAAAAATACAAAGATTTTATTTCAAGAACGTTTTCCTAAAATTGAAACCTTTCGAGCTATTAAAGGAATTAATTTTAAACTTTTTTAACAAATCACCCTGTATCTCAGGAAGTAAAAACAATTTGGCAACGCGGTTAGTGCATCTTAAACAAGCTTTAAAAGTGGCGCATTTTCTCTAATTTAATTAACTTCGTAGGAGTTACCATTTAGAAGATAGAAGTGGTCAATTCGAGGATCATTTAAATAGCAGCCACCCTGTTTAAAGTGTGTCCACGGATTGACTCTCGAAGGTAGGTACTGTATTTGTTTCATATTTTTGCTCGTATTTTTGTAAAGTCTGAGTACATAAATTTGCAAAAATAATATGCTTCTGTGTCGTTTGAGCACAAGCAGAAAAATTACTTTTTTCTGCAATCGTCCACAAACTGATATCTTTGTGGCGTGACATAACGCTACAAAAGTCATTATTCCAGTATTGTTAACCGTCGTTGTTAAGCAATCAAGCGCGGATCCAGGGGGAGGGTCATGGGGGTCATGACCCCCCCCCCCCAAACAAACAGAGGAACACAAAAAAATATTATATATTATATTTACTTTGCTCATATTATTTTCCAATGCATGATAAAATTTAATTATATTGATCCGTAAAATGATTTATGAAAACTTCTTTTATTATTTTGGAGATTTATTATATAATAGCATTAATACACAAAAGTAAAATATATTACTTTTTTGTGAGTGACCCCCCCCCCCCCCAAAACGAGGTTCTGGATCCGCTCCTGTAAGCAATGATACATATAACGATACGGCCTAGGCCGAGAATAATATATTTTCGTATAGAATTACAATATAAATAAATAAAACAGCGGTTGCCGCTGCTGCGGTTGCTGAAAACCTACCTGTACATATTATTATTTTGTCTGCACACAAGTCTTTATATTTCACATTCGAAAAGTCAATAACTTTTTTAAAATTATTCATATTAATTTTCTAAGGATGGCCCAATAGGGAGAAAATGAATGTCAATTTTCGAGGCAATTTTATATTGTGTATATTATTAAGAATATCTTAAATATTTTAGGAGTATTTAGGAGTTTCAGACCTATGTAAGACGAGATCTGAATTAGTTCGTGAATATTATTAAGAACGAGATTAAGAATAATATACTTAAATACAATGGAGGTATGTTGCACAGAACTGTTACTGCGTTTTAAAGATATTGTTTCAAGAAAAAAAGTATACCTACTTATTTGAAATTTAAGAGATTTAAATTATCTGTACCTACTAATTTGAGATTGACTTTATTGCAGCAAACACCTCCAGACGTATTTTTGGAAGCCGAATATTTCCTCAAAATTAAAATACCAGAAAGTATAAAAAACTTGCTGATTATCAATGGCTACCAAGATGGATCCATTATTGCCAAAATTGACGATGACGTTATTGCGGAAATGGAAAAATTTGCTCAAACCGATCTTATGCACATAATAGAGAAACAAGAATACGAAAAATATTATGGTCCGTTTGCTAAAAATCCGAAAATGTTTAAATTTGTTAGTGGTTATGCTTAATGCTTAGCAAATATTTTAATGATAAAGGAAAAATACACGTCAAAGTAGACACGCAGGGAAAAAACAAGAAGGGATTTTCCAATCAGGGTGCCAAATTTAAAAGTGATACGCAGGATACTTCAACATCCGATGATTCCAGAGATTCTGCTCAACCTGTTTCAGAAAATTTAACAGAAGAAAATGCTAAAATATTAGCCAGTTTAAAAAAATTGACAAAAAGTAAGACCGATCAAAGTCAGTGGGAATCGATGGAACGGAACTTTAATAGTATAAGGGCTAAAACATATATTTCTGAAGACGAATTATATTGTACAGTTACGTGTTTTTGTGGATCTAGTTACAAACTTCCTAAAGTATCAAAAAAAGGAAAAGGTAATCAGTCGTCACAAAGATGGATTTATTTAAATTTTGAAATTCATCTTTTACAAAAGCATGTTAATATTAACCCGAGTATTAAGTTTAACAAAAATACGTGTTAAGACCAGAGTTTACAAGAAAGTTACTCCATACTTACCTATTTAAAACCAAAACCACCTACAAAAATTAATAAGCAAATTAATATTATTGAGGATATCACTATACCAACGAAAATATCAAGTACACTTTTGGCAATAAACGATCTCCCCAGCACATCATTTGCTGACAACAGCAAGACCTGTAACAAATATGAAACTTTCTATGCAGGCTCTGACACAGATAATACCAAACAAACACCAAATTTACCGCTGACATCAGTAGATACGTCATCATTAGTGTTACACCAAACCGAGCATACAATTGAAACGTTGATACGGGATCTACCTTTTGATAAACCAGAGTTGTCAGTTCAAAAATGGAAATCCTTTAAATATCAGAGATCTGAACGATTGAGGAGAGCAAGAGAAAAAAGTATTTTAAATCAAACTCTCGTTACAGATTATTTTCAGCTCGTTGATCAAATTTGTCATTCACTTACACCTGATTTAACAGATACAATGGTTTCAAAACTTGAAATTGTAGCAGCAACCGGTAAAATATTGAATTAATCATTTGAAGAGAAGAAGGAGCGTCTATCAGCATTTCTACGTAAACTATTAACGAATGCTTCAGAAAACTCGAAGAAAACTAATAATCATAATGTATTCGATGAATTCACAAAAAAAGTTTCAGTCTACCTATTTTATACGGCAGGAAGACTGGCCTATGAGACATTGCATACAAATTTAAAAAGCAGTTTGCCTTCGATCTCAACTTTAAATAGGTTTGTTGAAAGTAGCAGGCCTCGTTTAGAGGAAGGTAACTTTGACTTTGAAGGTTTATTAAGTTTTTTGGAAAAAAGAAACCTTCCAAAACACGTTTGGATATCTGAGGATGGTACCCGTGTGAGTGTAAAAATTGAGTATGATCCTATTTCGAATAAAGTTATAGGGTTCGTTTTACCACTAGAAGATGGTTTACCAGTTCAAAACACATTTATTGCGTCTTCATCTGCATCGATAAAGCAATACTTTGAAACTGAAACTAAAGCGTCATATGCCTATGTTATAGTTGCCCAACCACTTATCCCAGATTCACCAGCATACTGTCTTAGTATATATGGAACTGCCAACAAGTTTACGCACAAAGATGTATTAAAACGATGGGAGTACCTGAAGATGGAAGCCCAAAAATTTGGAATTAATATAGTTGGATTTGCTTCAGATGGCGATACTCGCTTATTAAAAGCAATGAGGTTAGCTTCTGGTTTGGGCACTCTAAAAAGCATGCCAAGATCTGAAAATGTTGCAGATACCTCTTGGGAAAGGTATGATATGAATGTTAATGACACAAATTACTGCTATTTCCAGGATTTTGTACATATCTTGAAAAAAACTGAGAGTACGACTTTTAAACGGTAATGTTACATTGACAATAGGAGATAAAATAGCCACTCCAGCCCACCTTATTAATATGATAAACGAAATTTCAAAAGAAAGATAAACATTTACTTACCATGACAGATCTTAAAGGAGAGGACAAAATGAATTTTTTATCTGCGAAAAAAATGTGTTCACCAAAAGTAATTGAACTTTTAAGAAACAAATCTGATACGCAAGGAACAATTCTCTATCTTACAATAATGAACTATCTTCTATCTGCTTTTTTAGATAACACAATTTCCCTTTCTGACAGAATTTATAAAGTTTGGTATGTTGTTTTTTTTTCTACGAATTTGGAGATCATCAATAAAAAGAAATCCAAATCAGACTCCGCAAAAAAACTTTATGTCCACCAATTGTTATACCTGCGTGGAGCTAAATGCGCATACACTAATAAAAGTTATATTACTTTTTAAATTTAGGCAAATGGGCCACCTTAACAGTAATATGCTATACTTGCCTAACATGAGCAGTCAACCTTGTGAGCAATTTTTTTAGAACAGCAAGGTCAATGGCTTCGACCTATTCTACTATGATCAACTTTAGCATAAAGGACTTAACATATAGAATCGGTCGAATTCATACCATAAACAATATTATCAGTGAGATAAAAGATGATTTTTCATTTCCACGAGAAGAAAAAAAAGAAACTAGAACACAGAACCTATTAACAGATGAAGAAATCATAAATACTGATATAGAAGCAATCGTACAAAAAGCTTTAAATGACGTTAAAGACGAGGCCACAAAAATAGGTATTATTGCGGAAGAGAATGACTATATGAATGTAGACTTACAATTACTCCATGATGAAAATGAACAAGATGTAGAATGCGAAGATACGGAAACTGCCGATATACCACAAGAAGATATTATCGGGATAGTAGTAGAAGACAATAATATAATGGAAGATACAGCAGATACACCTGCAGAAAGTTCTCTGGATTTAAAAGATTATTCAGAAAAAGTACAAGCAGAAACTATTTCTCAAAATTCTGTCTATGTTCAATTCGAATTAAAAGATAGACTTGCTGTTATCAAAAAGTCTTCTCTTTGTTGGTTATTAAATGAATCAAATGGCCATATAAGCAATGATCGCCTAAGAAGGTTTATCACGGACAGTAATAATATTAATTCCCAGAGAAGGACCAAAAAACAAAAAATAAAGAGTAGAAAAAAAAAGTAAAAACCGCAAATACACTACTCTCATTGACGCTAGTACATCGGAATCAGACATTTCCCCCTCAGATATCGATGACGATATCGACGTAGAGTCGGGAAGTGACAATGATGAAAATGACAATATTAATCTTGAGTCTGCATCTAAAACAGAAATGTCAGAACCTAATATTTTACTAGAGAAATATTACGCAGTGACTTATGAAAAGCAATGGTATATTGGAAGAATCACCGAATGTGTTGACTCGGAAAACTATAATATTAAATTTTTAAAATCGGAATTGGACAAATTTGTATGGCCACGGTCAGATGACACTGATGTTGTTAATAGAAAGTACATTTTTTTCGGTCCTATAGATTTGTTAGGGGCTGGACCTTTTAAATTAAAACGACATGACTATCTTAATATAGTTAAAAAGTATAAAGTGGCTAAAAAAGCATAATTTAATAAGTCTAAGAATTTAACATAGGTACTGTATAATTCTAGTTTCAATATTTGTAACCTCGCTTATAATGTCATACAGGGTGATTCGGGAGGAGGGTGTAATCTATATGCATCAAAATAATAATAAAAAACTTAAATGTTGTTATCCAATATTCATTTGCTTCCAAGTTATAACGCAAAAACAAAATATTGCATTAATTTAGCTATTCTGTCTCGTATTCTGTAATATTATATGGTATTATTTTTCGCTTTTGAGTAATAAATTGTTGTGCTGTCACTAATTTTGTAAAACTCTTGACTAGTGATGCCCTGTACATTACACAAACTTGCAAACAAATAAATATTGGATAACAACATTATTTGAGTTTTTTTATTATTATTTTGATGCATAGATTACACCCTTAGAGTAAGGCTCATTCAGTGAGTCGGGAGCTCACTGTATGGCCCTGTATTTATACAAATTTAATTATCTCTATTAGCTTAGGCTATGCTTTTTAGGTAAAAATATTTATAAGAAAATTGCTCGGAATATCGTAATATTTTCTCTAATAGATATATATAGGTACATATTAGTATGTTAATAATTACCTACCTCACAAGATTTTGTGTACCTGATCACTTCGTTTTGAATAGCTTATTTCGTTCCTAATATGTTTAACCTCCTGTTTAAGTTAATAAAACTGTTATTACATCGATTGCGTTTTCATTTCCTGTATATTATACAGGGTGGCCCATTATTGTGAGAACCTACAATAGCTCCGTGACTATTTAAAATACATGATAATTTTTTTTTTATAAAAGTTAAAGGACAGTAAGTGAGTTATAACGTAAAATTTTTAACTCTCTAGGGTGGCAAAAAGCGGAACAGGAAAGTATGGTATTATTTTAAATGGAACACCCTGTATATTTTTAAATTTTCAGATTGTACCTAATATTGCAAAATTTTTTTTATTAAATGCATTATTAGTCTACACTTAAGAGATATTGACTTTTGAAAAATTACATGTTTGTACTTTGACATCTTATAGCTTATAGTTTAATCTCGAGTTTAATCTAAGCATTATTGTCAATTCTGACATTTTTGACAGAATCGTATCAAAATATAGACGCATAATGTGGAATGTAAGAGCTTTCAAATAATGTTACACAAGCCATATTATGTTGCCAAAAAAAAATTGTCGATGACGTCACATCTTTGACAACTAACAATAAAAAAACAAATGAATTAAATCAAAAAGTAGACGAATAAAAAACCAAATTGACGTGTTCGAGCGTTTCTCATAAAAACAAAAGATAACGTAAATATTACCGGTAGGTAGTACATACTTTTTTCCACACTTAACCAGTGAAATTAGTAGAGGAATTAGTGGAATTAGTAGAGGAATTAGTGGAATTAGTAGAGGAATTAGTGGAATTAGTGGAGGAATTAGTAGAGGAATTAGTGGAATTAGTTCTGGAATTAGTGGTATTACTTGGAATTAGTGTACAAGATTTGGGACTGCGGTTTACCCCTCGTTTACACCCTTGCAAAATGCATCAGAGCTGGAAGCCATTCTGATATGATCAGGTAAAGAGTTAAATGCGGTTACTGCTACATAACTAAATGATCGCTGAAAAAATGCATGGGAATGTCTAGGCACACTATATAAGTCTCCATGACGCGTTAGAAGATTATGTAATTCAGATCGCTTAACAAGTTTATCAAATAGATATTTGGGAAGTTTATTAAGCCCAACCTTGTAGACAAGGTGCACAAGATGGAGTTCAAACCTTTCCTTGAGACTAAGCCATCCTGATTCAGTTAAAGAAGGAGTAATATGATCAAACTTGCGAATATTAAAACTAAATCTAAGACACGCATTCTGGAGTTTCTGTAAGCTGTCTCTATCTCTCTGTAGGAGAGCAGGCCAGTAGACAATATCACAGTAGCTCAACGGTGATAAAACTAAGGAATCGGTAAGTCGTAATTTAGTAGATGTATTAAAAATTTCGCGGTGCATATATAAAAGTTTTAATTTGGCATACGTTTTTTGAATAAGAGAGGAGACATGAGCCGAGAATCTTAGCTCTGAATCAATGCTCAATCCCAAGTTTTTACAGTTGTTTGTAGGTTTTATCACGGTGCCATTAACCGAAATACTAAATAGTGGATTATCAGCTATAGATGATTTGAAGTTACCAAACAATATTAACTGCGTCTTTCGCTTGTTTAAAACTAAATTATGGGATATGGAAGTATTTGCAATATTGTTAAGGTCTTGATTAATTTTATCAACGGATGTTGCCACATCAGACGGCGAAAAAGAAAAGTAAATTTGAGTATCGTCTGCGTATTGATGAAAATGACAAAACTTAAGAGAATTTAAAAAATCGGAAGTGTAAATAGAAAATAATAACGGACCGAGAATACTACCTTGAGTGTCCTTGAGCTACACCGCTGCTGATGATGATCTTAATCATGTGAAGGTACACATTCCATCAATCTTTTTGCGGATGACACTCTAGTTTATTGTTCAAGTGATAACTTGGATAATGCTGTTTTGAATATGAATAACTTATTGCATAGTATTGATAAATATTTATTCAAGAACAAACTTAAATTAAATGTTAGCAAAACTAAAAGTATGATTTTAACATCTTCACATAAGTATGACCAGATTGTTTGGAATGATATTGAAATCAGAATTGATGACAGTACAATTGAATTTGTTAATGGGATTAAATACTTAGGGTACATAATTGACAGATGCCTAAAATTGAATAGTCATGCTGAATATGTTTATAGAAAGATTGATAGATAGATAGATAGATAGATAGATACTTTATTCATGTCACGATACAATATAGTATTTACACAAGTCACAAGAGTATACAATAAACATACATCAGTATAAATAAAAATTATAATAATTACAACTACCTACATCTAGTCAAGACATAATACAATTTAAAACAGTTTAAAACCATCATCAATCCCTAAAAGTGTAATTAAAAAATTCTTCAAATGAATAAAAAGAGTTATTTAGGAGAATATTTTTAATTTTATCTTTAAAATGGGCAAGGGCCTAGCGACACCTAAAGCACCGGTTCCCGTCAAATCACCGAAGTTAAGTGGTGTCGAGCGCGGCTAGTACTTGGATGGGTGACCGCTTGGGAAACACCGCGTGCTGTTGTCTTAGGGAAGAGTGTAAAATGAATCGACATCAAAACCATACTGTTCACGCCGGACAGGCCGGATGAGATCGGATATCTCGTAGGATGAAGGTGCCGTTTCACACTCCCCAGTCGGTAGACCGCACGATTAAAAACCGTACGGTCGATGACCGGTTCTAGATGGCCTCAGATACGCCGACAAACCGTAAAAAAGTAAAAAAAAAAAAAAAAAAAAATCTTTAAAATGTGTGTCTGGTAGTTCCCGTAGTGAAGGTGGGATTTTATTAAACATTTTAACAGCCAGGTACCCAGGGCCATTTTGACACCTCTTCAATCGACAATATGGTGTGACAAAGTTATCTCGATGTCTCGTATCGTAGTCATGCATGTCACGGTGGGTTCTAAATTGGTCTCCATTTCGCTTAATGAACACAAGATTCTCCAGAATGTAAGCACATGGCAAAGTCAATATGCCCAAGCGCTTGAACGCTGACCTGCAGCAGTCCCTGTACCCCAGTTCAGCAACGATCCGCACTGCCCTACGCTGCAGCGCAAAGACTCTTTGGCTCTGGGCAGCATGACCCCATATGAAAATAGCGTATGTCATCTTTGAGTGGAAGATGCCAAAATACGACATCCTCAGGACCTTCTCTGAAACGCAACTAGCGAGGCCGCGGAGCGCGAACACGCTACTTCCCAAAGTTTTTGCAAGACAGTCGATATGCGCGTCCCACAGTAATCTGGGATCCAGGTGTACTCCCAAAAATTTGACAGATGTGATATTTTCATTAATATTTTCGGTGTTTCTCATGGAGAAGACAACTTTTTGGGTTTTATCTGTATTTGGAAGCAGCATGTTCGCATTGAACCATTTCTCCACCCCCTCCTGCATACTCGTCAGTCCCACCACAGCCTCCCCAAGAGAAGGTGCAGTAGCCGATATCGTAGTATCATCCGCGAAAAGCGTATATTTTACATTATTATCGCCACTTAGTGGCAGATCATTAATATAGATTAAAAATAGGATCGGCCCTAAAACAGATCCCTGTGGCACACCAGTTAGTACTTTACTTTCCGCGGATGACACCCCGGCAGCCCTCACCACCTGACTCCTATCAGAGAGATATGACCTCAGCATTTCAATACTGGAGGAACCGAAATGGTATGCTTTAAGCTTTTTTAGAAGAATCTCGTGGGACACACAATCGAATGCCTTGCTTAAGTCGCAGAACAGCGCAGCATTAAATTCCAGGTCATCAAATGATCATAGTATACGTCCCACAAGGTCTACAATGCCCATGACCGTCCCCCTACCTTTCCGGAAACCAAACTGAGACTCTGTAAAGTATTTATTTTCTTCAAAGTAATGGGCTATCCTGGTGCACATACATTTTTCAAAAATCTTGGATATAACTGGTAAAAGTGAGATAGGTCTATAGTTTTCAGGCAATGATAAATCCCCTTTCTTGTAAATCGGGGTTATTAGAGCAGCCTTTAATGTACGAGGGAAGGTATTTTCCCTGAGGCAGATATTAATAAGTTTTGCAAGAGGGTAAATGATAATATTCTTTATAGTTTTTATTAATTTAACATTGAGTCCATATATTTTTTTTATTTGGTAAACTATCAATGATTTCCCTTATTTCATTGAATGTTACCTCAACAAAGAAAAAAGGTTTTTTAGGGATTGGAACATTACCCACTAGTGCAGTAGGATCCATTTGATTTAGAGGTATTTTATTTATGACATCTTGAGCGATGTCTGAAAAATAAGTATTAAATTCATCTGCTCCAATTTCACAAACATTTTGATTTTTTTTACTAGAGTCTCGGTGTTGATTTATGATCTGCCATATGCATTTTGTTGGATTATTTGAATTTTTTATTAAGTTGTCGTTGTACTTTTTTTTAGCATCACAGATATGTAGCTTTTTTATAGGTTCGCTTGTAATTTTTATATTCTATTGCATAGCCTGGCTCCCTATATTGTCTACTTAGTTCACCCAGCAAGTTTAGATGTTCACGCATATGTCTTAAGGTGTCATTAAACCAACCAATTTTATCACCCTGATCTGCTCTAACTAAATATGTTTTTTCCGGGAATGACTCATTATACGCTTCTCCAATCACGCCCATAAATCTACCTAGTTACCTCATTTATTGTCTTATGCAGACCAAAACTGTTCATCATATCGCAGAGTCTCAGTGAATCCTCCTGGTTTGTCTCGAAATGGACATTGAAGTCGCCAGCTATAATAATATTTTCTTTAATATTAATTCTGTTAAGAACAGATTCAAGATTGGTCAAAAAGGTGTCAAAGTGTCCCTGAGGTGGCCTGTAAATTACTAATATATACAAATTAAACTTTTTTATAAAGATACCACACAGCTCACAGCATTTTTCTACATTAAAATTATTTACAAAATCCAGAATAGTTACATGTAAATTCTTATTAACAAAAATTGCAGACCCTCCACCAGTGCTCTGTGATCTGGCAGAGTAGCTCCCCAAGTTGTGTTCTCCCAGTTTAAGAGTCATAATTTCCTGCTGTAAAAGCCAATGCTCACTCACACAAACTATGTCTATGTCATTATCGATGGTATATGCTTCCATTTCCTGGATTTTATTTCTTAGGGATCTAACATTTGCATGCAGAATTTTTAAGGTGCTCTTGCCGCTCGGTTGGGCGCCTTGTTGGAGTGTTGTTGATTTACATATACCATTGGCTGGCGCTGAAGATTCCGAAAATGGTTTACTGAGAAACCTCTCGGCCAGAGGTCAGACGTCATATATTCTTCTCTTTTATTGTAGGGAACTGCCCTTTTAAAAGAACTATATTGTTTTTCTTTTAAAGTCTTAATTTTTTCGCAAGTGCGGACTTCTTGGAAATGTTTGCCTTTTAGGTAATCTATAACTTCTGCTTTCAACCTCTGGTGCAAAACCAGAAACAAATATGCAAGCCATTTTTTGCGCCACTTTTAGAGTAGTTGCTTCTTCATTGGAGCCCTGTATAGGTCTAGGACGATTATTTGTTGTTTGTTTACGTTTTCGGGGATTTCTACCTCCGTCCAGTTTTCTTCTTCTCTTTCTTTGTTGTCGGTTACTGGGGCAAGTGGGGCATGAGTCATTAGATCTTGGTCATGCGTGTTCGATTTGTCGGGTTGTTGGTTGTTGCGGCCACGCTGTGGGTTTGATGTAGCTGGCGCCAGATTCTTTTTAGGTATGTTGCTATTCAAGGTTGCTGCTTGGGAACGTTCGTGAACTTGTTCCGGTGCATTTGAATTACCTGTGTTCTTTTCGGCAGTGGAGCAGCTCGGTGTTTGATTAGACTGCGCTGTTTTCAATCACATCTGCTTAGGCTGTATTAATTGTCCGTCAGATGGCTCAGTTTCCACTGCGATACCTTGACTTTCAACTTCTAGGGATTTTTGCGAAAAAAACGAAGTCATTTTTTCCATCAATGTTTTTTCCATGAATTCCATTTTTTTGATGACATCCGAAAAATTTTCCTCCATGGTCCGACTCTCTAATTCCAATACTTTCTGCCTTAGGCTCTTTATTTCATCGTCCTTTTTAGCAACTGCCTCACTTACTTGTTTGTTTACATCTTTTTGGCGGGAAACTTTTTCACACGTTGGACACAAAGTTATATTTTTTCTCTAGAATGTGCAAGAAAATATCAATGTATGCAAGGTTGACTGTTTATAATAGTCTCATACAACCACATTTTGACTATTGTCCAACATTGTTCTTTCTGCTTCGCAAGAATAAAATTTCAGTTGCAAAAACTACAGAACAGGGGGATGAGACTGGTATTGGGAGTTAATCAATCTACACCAATTAGATTTATGATGAATTGTTTGAATTGGTTTTTGGTGGATAACAGGACTTTTTTTGTTGGGTATGGTTTTTATTTATAGGCTGAGTAAGGGATTTCTGCCCAATTATTTTGGAGATTTTGTAGTAAGAAATCATGATATACACAATTATAATGTTAGAGAAGACATGTGAATTTTCATATAACAAGAACAAATACAAGGTTTAGAATGAATAGTTTATTCCACAAGGGCTTGAATGAATTTAGTAAGCTGTCTCATTTTATTAAAGAGTCGATTAACGTTGGTCAATTTAAGCAGACTTAAAAAACACATCAGGGATCGAGTGCGATTGGTTCTGAATGGATGGTAATTCCTGTGAATATAGTGATTTTCTTTGAGGTTTATAAATGTTGTGCCCTGTTGTATTGTGATATTGATAGTAAATTATGATGATATAAGGCAATTTGTAACTTAACCTAATGTTGTGTTTATGGTAATTGTTTTAATTAGTGTGCACTTATGCCGTTTGTTGTAATGTTGGCAGATATTTATATTAAGATTAATGTTTTGTATATTAGGCTTGTCCTACAATAAAGAAAAAAAAAAAAAAAATTTAACCTGTTGCGAACAAAAATATGATCTAGACATGTTGCATTGTCCGCAGAGATACGGGTAGGTCCGTTTATAGTGGACTCAAATCCGTGTGACTTTAACATTCACAAATATAAATTTACATCAATATCAGTAGTGTTCAATAAATCAATGTTAACATCACCGATCAGCAGATTAATTTGTATGTCTCTTTGATTTTAATTTTGGCAACATTAATATGCAATAATTTTGCTACTACTTATTAATTTGTTTAAAATATATAAAAAGAAGACTGTCCCAGTATGCAAATGCCTATGTTCCTTTAACCAACATATGGGGTGGTTGCATATTGGGAAAAAGGCTCAGAAAATAATCTATAGTGGGACATACATGCAATAATTTTCTCATATTGTGTAATACTTTGTAAATATTATTTAATTTATTAATTAACAAGTTTACTTAAATCATTAAAAACAATTCAGAATAGACCAAAAAAATTAAACAAACCAATTAGAAAATTATTGTCCCAGTATATAACAGTTTCATCTATACTTAACCTTAAGCAAAGTAATTACCCGTTTTCATTTGTTTCAGATTTATCTATCTTAATATCTAGTTCTTCGTTTTTCAATTTCCACTCTGTATAGTTCAAATTATACATTTCATCGCATCCATTTACTGCTTCACTCTCCTCAACTTTAACCAATGGTTTTGTTTGATCAGGAAATATTTGTTTGCCCCTGAAAAACATGAAATGGTAATTGTGTGGATTACCCTATAGGTACAGCAAATTTTTTGCTAATTTTTTTTTACAGCCTAATCTGAGGTTGTCGATCCTGAATCTCAAGTTTCTCTTTTTTTAATGTTACAGCCGACTTCCTGAAGGCTTAAAAAGCATACATACCTAGCTTTAGATTGTTTGTAATAGAATAAAAACTTCACTTAGGCCCAACAACATTAATTAGTTTGCAAGTAATCCACTCTACTGATCGCGGTGATAACTGTGCAATTACTCTGTGCTGTAAACTGTGCTTGTTATAACTCTCGGGACCAGAGTTACAAGCGAGTTACAACAAGCACAGTTTACAGAGAGTTTACGATTTAAAAATTTAAATTACGTAGGTACTTAAGTATTATTTAAAAAAAAAATAGTTTTCAAAAAACAAAATTAAAAGGCCCTAATTATGAAGGTACCTACCTACTTTTATGGAAACACAAATAAATATAATTCCGAGATGAGCAAACTTACCTAATTTGCCCCGTTTCCTCATCGTCACTGTTCTCAGTTTTTATTTTTTGTTGCGTAAAAAACTCTGTTGGATCGCTGCATTGATAATTTTTTTCGTCCTCTAAATCACACATGTTTATAAACAATTTAATTCAGGAGAACCGCGACCTTATTGCTTAATCACAGACCTCAAAAAATATCAAAAGTGAAAATCCTGTTAATTTGACAAAAAGTTTGTTGTGGGATTTGAAAACATCAAAGTTAGGTTACTTTGTACTTTGTCATGCTTTGGGCATTCTGGCATCAGTGTATCCGAGCAAACACCCATCTTACCGCGGACCAAGATGAAACCTATGCTAACTTGCACCACTGCTTTTAAGGAAAACTTAAGGCTAAGCTAGTTTCAAAGCTAATTTTCGTTTGCACATATTGCAATAAACATTAAGTGCGTGTCTTATTTTGTAATCGCGATTTTCTTGTTTTAAGAATACTTAACCCTGGAACTGCACAGTTGGGTCTCACAGATCCAACGGGTCAATTAAGCTAAGCGCACATGCCCTACACACGTTTTATTTTAGCGTCGGTTGACGGATTTTAGTCGAAAAGAAGTTTCGGATCTCGTGTTGAAATAATTGTAAATGGGTATGTTGGACCCAAGTGTGAAGTTTATGGTATTTACCTGAGAGGCGAGTCGGCAATGTAAACTTGCAAACGAGGGTCACATGTAATTTTTGCGATAAAGGCAAGGACAGAAAAAGAAACTTCGCCTGCTCCGCTGCCATAAGCGAGATATTGTACGGAGCATAGAGCCGAACTCTGTTGTGAGTGTGCGACCAAACATAATATGCAGAAAAAAATTAAAATTATTAAAGCTGTATTTTTTTATTGGATTGACATATCTAATCTAACATGTATCATCTGTGTCAAATGAGCGAGGATTTTCGTGTCTAAAGAGCGTTAAAACTTATTCTTGTAATTCATTTAACCAGGAACGACTGTCAAGTTTGTCACAATAATTATTGGTAAGTGGTAAGTACTTCAAAAAAATCTGCAAAAAACATTTTTTCAATTTTGTGCCGCAATTCACCATTTTGCAATAAACTCACCGTACACAATTAATTTAGCACGTTTGGAAAACTCAAAATTTTTTTAATGGTAGTTAATTTCTAGTTAGCGAGTGGTTAGAAGGAAAAGTGTATGTTAAAAAAACAAAAATTAAAAAAAAAAATACAATTCTTTTCTCAAAAATTATCTAAAAGAAATTCTGGTATAAATTACAAAGCTCTATTTTTATTTTCTTAACAGTTATATATTATGTTATCTAAAAAAATTAAAGTTTCTCGGGATAAGAATATACAGTAAATTGACGTTTAGGACCCACATTGTAAATATGTGCAATAAATTGGCATCGGGGTGCCTTGCTTTAAGGGTTGTTTCGAGGGAACTTGTAGAGGGAACTAGGCATGAACATCGCTCGATTTGTATACTCAGCCCTTATAGAATCCCATTTAAGATATGGAATCTGCTTCTGGGGTAACTCCAGTCAATACTTGATACGCTCAGTTTTTATCTTACAAAAACGAGCCGTGAGATATATGTGCGGAGCAGGTGCTAGGATTCCTGTAAATTGTTACTTACACAATATAGAATATTAACTTTAAGTAGCATATATATATTAGGAACAGCCAACCTGATGTATAAAAAGCTACGACATCAACCTAAGGAAAATAGTTACAACACAAGACAAGTTGCTGTTGTGCCTTCGCCTATACCTTATTCGGCACTAACAAAGAATCCGATATTTTATAATGGGAGGAAATGTTTAATCATCTGCCAGTTCGTGTAAGATCGTTAGATACGCTAGAGAAGTTTAAATCAGCAGTACATTGTACGGACTAGTACGGAGCATAGAGCCGAACTCTGTTGCGAGTGTGCGACCGAACATATACAGAACTAAATTATCTGACTAAGGTTGCTAAAAAGCAATTGTCCAAGAAAACTGTGTTTTTTTTATTGAATTGACATCTAATCTAACATGTATCATTATAATATTTAGAATTTTGTGCTTATTTTTTTGATAATTGATTTTGAATTTTCTTATGTACTTGTCCTATTATTTTGTTTTTGATTCATGAAGGTTTAAATTGAAAATTTGTTTCCAAAATGTGCACGTTTTAATTTATATGCAGTCTATTATGACTAAATAATAAATTTAATACCAAATACTTTCACATTTTAAAGTTTTTAATAAAAATATAATAATAACAAAATATGGGTACCTATCATACCCAAGTGTGAAGTTTATGTTAAAATATATAAGTGTGACGTTTCAGGGTTAAAAGTGGGTAGAATTCCTTCTTTTCTACGCATGTGCTAAAACGCTTTAATATGCCGGGCAAGTAATAATTTTGCTTTCATAAATTGGATTCAATATAAGATCCCGAGATGTGAGAATTAATAATGCAAGTTTAAAAAGTTTTAGAACAACTAAAATACAACTTTTTAAGTGCACATTTTCGACTCAATTATTAAAGATGGCCACAAGAAAAGAACCAATAACTTCGCACCTACTGTAGGATATAGTTGTTGGGAGAACACATAATATATGTCTTCATATGACATATAAATATGTATATGTAAGAACTTTGTTCTCTAGCTACTTGCTGAGACCTCATATAATAAGGATTAACCAAATCATGCTAAAACAGCTACTCTCTGGGCTATATGCCACAACGAGCGCTGAATTATGAAGCAAAATTTGGTGTATTTTGACTAACGCTGTTAGTACTAGAATACAAACTAAGATTGCAGAAACTACCGGAAAAGAAAGAAATCTCTGCATAGATTCAATCAGAACCAACCAGAAAATAAGTGCAGGGGGGGGCCGGAAAAGAATGGCGCCGCAGGCGAAAAATGTTTGTGTGCCACGCCCTTTTTTCATTGATGGTGCTTGGTTTTCAAGTAAGAAAAATAAAAAAAACACCAGAAAATCACGAAAACAGCCAGTGTCGTTTCAATTTTTGTGTATTTTTAACCATCTTAGGTAGTGATGAATTTATTTTTCTTGTAAATAGGTAGTTAGGCGACCCGAGCTAAGTCCGCTCGGGGGGGCTGCAACCCGGTAGCTCCCCCGCCTTGGTTGCGTCACTGGATTTAATTAAACTGAGGATTACAAAAAATAACATCTATTTGCAAAATATAACACGGCACTTGTAAACTTTATACAACTTAACTTATGCCTGTAGGTAGGTACACTTGATGAATAAAGCATAATCTCTAACTTTTGTAATAATTAATAAAAAAATAAAAAATTATAAAAAAAAAGATTTATTACTTTATCTTATTCAACTTATTTTTCTTGATCTCAAAATGTTGTTCTTGTTAATATTTTTAATAATTAATTACTTGGGTCACCACGGCTACTCAGTTTTTTAATTCGCTTGAGAGCTAAGGTCGTAGATTTAATTCAGATAAGATTTTTGGGCGCCATCAACCAAAGGGGTTGAAAAAGATTATAAAGAAAAAAGTAAATAGAATATTTAGTTCCCTAGCCCTGAAAGAAAAAGCAGTATGAATAAAACAATTATTTTAATTAATTCCTATTTTATTAATAAAAGAATAATATTTTCCAACAAACACCCATTTTATTCATATAGGAAGAAATAAACATAACATGGAAAAAGGATTTGAATAAAAGGCTAAGCAACTAAATCAGAGAAAGGCGATAAAAAAATAACATAGAAAAAGTTATGAAATGAGCTAGTCAGCTCCACTAAAAGATAGATTAGATCGTAGGAAATTAAACAGATTAAGAAGTGAGGATTCTTTCTAAACACCCAATATAAAAGGGGTCAAATACTAACTAAAAGCTTTGAACATAATTAAAGTGTAATTACTTTAAAGGTAGTGACCAAAATAAAACAGAATTTAAATTTAAGTTAAACTAAATCAAATTATAGCATTCATTATGCCAAAATTGAAAATAAAATATTATTTATAGTAAAGTCAATGCTAGGTCAATTGAAGCACTTACGATGCCCAAAATTTGGTTAAAATCCCTTGAGAATTTTATGGTAACTTCAAGGTTATATAATTAAAGGCATTTACCCTTTTGCCAAAATTTCAAAGTCAAACAGCATTTAGGGTAAAGTTAATATAAAGTCATATATATATATATATATAGCATTCACTACGCCAGAATTTAAAATGAGATATAGTTTAGAATCAAATTCATAAATCGTAATATCCCTTCCAGGTGATATTAATAAAGGCATTTACCCTGCCCTATCCCTAAATAGAATTGAGAAGCTAAAAACTTTAGTTATGTTCCCAACTAAATAGCTTAGGGGTGAAGATAAAGATTATCTAGCTAAGTCCAGCTAATAGAGATAGCCAAAACCTAGAATGACAAAAAATACATGCTGATAGTAGCTAAAATTTCTGGGTCAGTAAGGAATGTATTATATAGACATATCCATTACAAGATTAAGTCCAATGAAGAAGTTACCGATATAGGAATACCCCAACAACTTCATAGGGATATCTTAATAAAATTAAGTCAAAATAGAGAAAATTACAGCTATAAAAATATCTCAATACTCTATAGGGATATCTTAATAACATTAAGCAAAAATAAAGAAATTACAGATATAATATCTCAATAACTTTACAGGAGATGATAACTCCATTATAGCTTAGGGAAGATTTAAAATTCCTTACCCAAAATTAATTAGAGCGAAAATGCATACTTCCTGAGGAAGTTCTAGATTTATACCTAAAAAATCAGCATTCTCCAACTAGATGAGTATTAAACCTTTAACAGCTACTTCGGTTAGGAAGTAAGACTTACGTTTATAGTTTAATGTTAACCTCAATTTATGATAATTAAAATAACCATCTTATACCGCTTGACGGGTAAAATTTAGTTTCATAAATCAAAACTAGCATGTTCCAGCTAGATAATCATAAAACCTACTAGGGATTAATATACAAATGAATTTACAATAAATAGACCAACCACTCAAGCATTCCTTGACGAGGGAGGTTTCGGTTTTAAATTGAAAACTAATTTTTCGTATGATACTAGATAAGCAGTTTAGGTAATATATACATTACTGGAGTGACCCATCCACTTTAAGCGAAATCTACAGGAATTTACAACAGTCTTAAGCGAAACTAGGGTAATTATACAACTATACATAAAAATATACAGAGGGAAGAATATACAGATATAATACAGTCTACCAAATCACCACATAAAAGTTTATAACGTAGGAAATTAAGTTGAGGGGTAACAAATTGACTTTTAGTGGCTATCAGTGATCAAATAAAAAAGGTTAAGTCCGGTAAGTGTGGCATTGTGCCAGTGAAAACGTTACAGGTGATTAAAAAAGAGGTATTTTAGCAATCTTACCTAAAAAGGTGGCTCTTGGCCCATTAGTAGTACATTACGAGTGATTCAACTGAAGTATGGAGGTGAAATTATCCTGAATTATTAGACACATGAAATTTACTTATTCAAATTCAAAAGAAGATTTTTTGGTACTATATTTTATGAAATTTAATAAAAAATTAGCCGGAGGTGGTGTTAGTACAGTAACCAAGGAGAAAAAAGTGCTACTTAGCTCATGTAAGGCAGGAACTCTAGCAGACAGGCACGGCGGATTATGCGTCAATCTCCAGCATCAGATCAATGTGGACGGTTGACCATACAGCACGTCGGGGTGACCGGCACATGCACCGAAACAGGAACTTCTTCCAAACTGACACCCCCACTCGCCTTGGCCTCTCCAATAACATACATCCTCCATTCCAGACATGGGTTCCATAGCAGGGTAAAGAATTAAGAGGAAGACTCCAGGTTACGAGTACTGACTAAAGCACTTCCAACACATGGCTAAATCCATGTAGAAAATATGAGGGAAGGTAGTCAAGAACGTGGAAAAATAAAAAGTAGAAAATAGAAGTAGAAGGTAATAAAGGTAGAAGATAAAAGATGTAGGAGATAAAAGAACCAGAAGATAAGAGAAAAATAGACGGTAATCGAAGCAGAAGGTAAACGAAGCCTAAAATAAAACGTGAACATTAGGACGCCATTTTGTGAAACCAAGAAATATTACTCACCAGATGGTCGGGCTTCCATCGGTCTTAGGTGACGAACAATCCCATTTAAGGTTCCAAAGGACAGCTTCTATGTTAAATTCCGATCCGGCCCTGCCGACACATTTAAAAAATGCAAATTAATAACACAAAACCGCCATTTTATATCTTCATCACCTGCTGTTCAAGTCTTCTGGACCGGTATATAGAAAGAACAGACCGAAGCACAACGCCGTTAAGTCCTTAAATAGACTTTCTTATAAAAAAAAACAACTTCCTACTCGTGACTCGTACTGCTTCGAAAACCCATGTGACTTCCGGCAATTGACAAGCAAAACTGCAGGGCACTTTGAACTTTGAAAACGGGAATCTACTCATTTTAACCAAAAGAAGCCAGGAAAATAGATGCAAGTTTGACCCGAAACTAATTGCATCAAAAAAATAGGTTAGGTAACGTCAAAAAAAACGGCAGTCATCCCTGAAATGTAAAAGATCTCATAACACCATCTGGGTGTGCAAGTGATATTCCGACAGCTGGTCATACATATCGTCATTTAAGGGGTTGCCTATACGTAGGTTATTGTATTAAGAAAACCTGCCTGGACCTAGAACCTTTAGACAGGGGCGTTTTCAAAAATTTAAAAAAAAAATTTAATTATCTAAATTGGTCAAAATTTGATAAAAACTCGGACTATCTACTAACGTTGTAACAAGCACAAAAAGATTGTTACACTTTAGAACACACTTTACTTATCTTTAGGATTTACTTTCATAACGGAAAAACACATTTTCTGTTAGCAGCGGGGACTTTTGAGGGTCAGCAGTGCCGACCCAGTGTCAAGCAGACAGTATATAACATTATTTATCTACATAAATTTACATTGCAATGACTCTCAAACTGCCAGCGAGTCACGGTGCAAAATATAGACGGGCTGGAACGATTTGGTGAACCGATTTAGGTATCGAGTTAAATAATTATAACCAGGGTTGGGTCAGTAGAAAACTTTAGGTAGTTTACCTTGGTAGAATACAGTAGGAAACTGGTTTTCGACGTGCGTCGAAAACATAAAAGGTATTCTGCCTAGGTAAGTTACGTGTGAATCTCGTTGAAACTTAGATTAGAGATCGCTTGAAAGAACAAAATGACATAACAACAACGTCAAAACTGTCAACAACGACCACACATAAACTCGCATTTTTTGACATGTAGGTAGGTTCGTTTTTAAATGTCGCGCCAAATGTTAGGTTGGCAATATGTTTTGGGGAAAGTTGTCACTTGTCATGTACTTTTCATCGGTCGATAGAGAAAAATAAAGATGAAAGTTATATATATAACGAGTGATTTTTAATTATTTTGCTCAAGGGAGGCCATGCATTTTAAAAGCATCATGGCCGTACTGCGTAGATAAGATGACATGATTGTTTTATGACATTTACGTCTTATTTGAATTTGTGTATTTGTAAAGTTTAAAAATTGGAGAAATTTTGTAATTTTTGCAGTTATTTGAAGGTAGGTTACTATTGCTTTAACTAATATTTCTCCGGGGAGTCGTCTTTTGACTATTATAAAGTGCTATTTGCAGGATATGATTTAATTTTTTATTTTTCAGCGTATCAAGTTTTGGTGAAGCTTTGTTGCCGGATTGAAAGTTCTACAGTAAAAATGTTTAGTGAAGCACAAAAAATTTTTATTGTTGAAAGTTTTTTTAGAAATGGAAACAAAATAGGCGGTGTGTGGAATTACTCTATGCATGACTGCTTTGATGAATTTCGAACCGAGCTTCCTGATGTTGCGGTGACCTTTCATAATTTTCGTACTGGGTCACAATACCTAATTGATAAATTTTGTCAGACTGGTTCTGTTCAACATAAAAAAGGGGCTGGAAGACCAACGAAACGATCGAATGAGGTTATTGAAGAAGCGCGACAAATTATGGAAAATAATCCTTCAACTTCTATTAGGCATTTATCTCAACAAATTCAGCAAACGGATTTATGCTACAGTACATGTCAAACACTTTTGAAAAAGGATCTGCATCTATACCCTTATCGTGTTACGGCTATTCATGAACTCCTTCCCAATGACGTTCCCCAAAGACTTAATTTTTGTGAATGGTTTTTAAACAATTTTCAAGAAGAAAATAGTGGTGCTTTTGAAAAAACATTTTTTACCGATGAGGCTTATTTTTATTTATCAGGCTATGTTAATTCACAAAATATGCGAATGTGGAATACGCAAAATCCGCATGTTTTTGTAGAAAGACCTCTTCATCCTCAAAAAGTTGGTGTGTGGGCAGCAATTAGTTCTAGAAGAATAGTAGGCCCAATTTACTTTGATGGCACAATTACAGCTGAGAGATATCGGATCGAAATTCTGACAACATTTATTAATGAGCTTCACGATGATGAATTGCGGGAAGGTTACTTCCAACAAGATGGCGCTACACCTCATGTAACCAGAGAAAATTTAAATTTTTTAAGTGAATTTTTTGAAAACAGAGTTATAAGCCGAAATACGCAACAAATATGGCCACCTCGTTCCTGCGATTTCACACCCTGCGATTTCTTCTTGTGGCCTTTTATGAAAAACTCCATTTATCGAACACCAATTGAGGATATAAATGATCTTAAACGAAGGATTTCAGAAAAAATTGCCGAAATTAATAATTCTCCAAACGTATTGGTTAATGTGTCTCTGAGGGTAAGAAGAAACATCAGAAGGTGTCTAGAAGTAGGAGGCGGCCATATAAAGTAGGCTTTCAAAGTAAGATAGCTCAGGATTTTATATTACATACCGTCAAAAAACATTATTTTAGGTTTTCAACGTGACAACGCTGCTTTCTTGCAAATTCGCCCTATGATTTAATCTACGCGCTACTGCTACACTATGTATACTGGGTCACAGCCGCCCTTGAGCAAAATAATTAATAATCACGCGTTACATATATGTATCGGTTTATCGTTGTTTCCTCCATGATAAACACCAGGCGGACCAAATTGAGGATATAAATGACCTTAAACGAAGGATTTCAGAAAAAATTGCCGAAATTAATAATTCTCCAAACGTATTGGTTAATGTGTCTCTGAGGGTAAGAAGAAACATCAGAAGGTGTCTAGAAGTAGGAGGCGGTCATATAAAGTAGGCTTTCAAAGTAAGATAGCTCAGGATTTTATATTACATACCGTCAAAAAACATTATTTTAGGTTTTCAACGTGACAACGCTGCTTTCTTGCAAATTCGCCCTATGATTTAATCTACGCGCTACTGCTACACTATGTATACTGGGTCACAGCCGCCCTTGAGCAAAATAATTATTAATCACTCGTTACATATATGTATCGGTCCATCGTTGTTCCCTCCATGATAAACACCAGGCGGACCAACCTCTGGTATTTCTATTACAGTTACAACGTAATGTTTGTATATATAGATTTGGGGGAGGAGCCTTATTACGTCTTTCAAGAGAGGGGTAAAGAATTGTACCAAAAAAAATTATATATATTTCCAAGTTAAAATGTAGTATTAGTTCCCTCTGAATTTATATATTTTAATTATGGTAATTAGTTGTAGTTCCCTCCAGCGCAGTTGCCATTTTGTGGAGGGCGCTACGTGTTATTATTATTGTGTCCTTATATTCTTTAAAGGTGTAATGAAATAGGGTATTCGTGGAGGTTTAGCTGGCGCGAAAAAAAAAATAAAAGTGTTGAAGTTTCTAAGACAAACATATTTATTTATTCTTTTATCTTAATATTTATTGAATTTTTGACTTAACTGGACCATTTCGTTAAAGTTTTTGATTATAATAAACTCTTTTATCTATCACCTTTTATCACAATTCGCTAACGGGTTTAAGGCGGCCGATTTGTACCAATCCTGAATAATTAATTGTTGACAGTAAGCTTTATCATCTACCAAAATTTCAACTCGCCAACCCCTTAAATAAGGATACTTCACCTTTGACATTTTTTACATTACAGAAATAAGTATCCAACTTTTTGGCGCTATTTGGATTTTTCTACGCAGATTCAATTTTATTTTTAATCTGTACTCTGCAGGTAGAAAGGGTATAATAATTGTAGTGATGGTCTAGAATACTGATTTGCCCCATAGCTATGATTGCGGCAAATATATAGACGTACAAAACCCAGTCATAAGGGTTGTATTGTTTGTGTACCTCTTTTGGAATGTATAATTTTCAATCTTCAACGGTAAAGGTTTTTTTTATAAAAAATATTGTATGCCGTATAAACTGGAAATAAACAATACAATTTGATTTATTTTGAGGCACTATAGTAATGCTGTTCAGATATAATTTATTGCCTTCTTAATATAACACCACAGTCTTACAGTGGTTATGTTTTGTTATAGGACATAAATACTATATCGTTATATAACACTCTAATGAAAATATTGTTATGGATAAACGGAACCCATCCATGATAAGTAAGAGTAAAAAATATCAAAAACTGATTTGGATAGCTTGCCAGATTCAGCTAGTCGGCCAATTTGCTGTAGATTCATTTTCTGCTTCTATTCCGACAGTCGCCTAGCTGATGTATATTTCAACTGGTTCTATGCACAAAAATTTTAAGAAGAATAAATTATTTCCTCACATAATACAAATTTTACACGAACTCGACGAAGACGATTACGATAGAAGGACCAAATTTTGTGAATTAATATGCCAAAGGATTGACGAAGACCCCACCTTAATAAAACAATGTTTTGCTTAAGCAACGAGTCAACTTTCTTTTTGAATGGGTATGTTAACAAACACAATAATTAAAGGTATTAGGATAATAAAAAGTCAAGAATTTTTTCGGGAAGACCACACTAAATGTTATGATGACGGTTCCAAGACCAAAATGTTTCGGAGTTAAAATCGCCCCCCCGATCGATCTCAAGCGAAATTATCCAAACATCCACCATGTCCAATAGGCGGGTTCTTCGAACAGCATTCAAAATGAAAATAATGTGACAACTTAAGTTATTAAAAGACCTGAGATAACCAGCTTCCAAATTGACTTCTGCAAATTGGTTTATGATTTCGCGGCCAGTTGATGAACTGGTGTAGTCCTGTTTCGGGTCTAAAGGACGTCGTCGGTTGGAATTGCTTCCTAACGTTTCGCTAGCACGAGTGGCGAGCTTCTTCAGAGGTCCTTCCATCTCCGGTGCTGGAAGTAGACTGTACTCGCCACTCGTGCTAGCGAAACGTTAGGAAGCAATCCCAACCGACGACGGCCTTTAGACTCGAATCAGGACTACACCAGTGACTTCTGCAATTTAAGAGGACTGAACTCGAACATCAATGCAGTATATCAATATCAACAATCTAACAAACCTCATGTACTTGCACTAACCGAAACAAAGGTCAGATCATCATTTAGTACGGTTAGCTATTTATATCCTGGATACGACTTTTATCACCGATTTAGGCGCCATTTTGGCCTTTGTCTCTTTGTCCGCAGTGATATTTCTTGTTGACGGGAGAAGACACTCGACCCTAATGACTTTGATGTAATGTGCTTTAAAATATTAATGCAGGGAATTACTAAATTCATCTGCTGCCTTTACGGGCCGCCAAGCGATACCCATTACAGAGACTTGTTCTCCTCTCCTGCTAAGTCGACTTCTTGCAAACCCACCATCCCAATTCCGAAGTTGTCATCCTTGGCGACTTTAACGTTCGTAATATTAACTGGCTCAAATACTCAAACGCAACCGACAAGTAAGGTCACGAAGTCATCAGCTCTAACCTCATCCAACTCGTAAGTGAACCAACTCGGATTTCAGGCCGAGATGGCGATGTTGCCAGTTTGTTGGATCTTTTCTTAACTTTAAACCCCGAGTTTTACACTGCCACCGTGAGGCCTCCGCTAGGAATGTCTGACCACAACCTCATTTCGGCACTGAACAAACTACCAATTATTAGTGCCGAACAGCCTTCTAAACTACGCAAGATCTGGCATTATACATCAGCTATATAGGATGACCTAAAGGACCATTTTTAAACCTTTCCTTGGCAGAACGTTTGTTTTACCTATTACCTTAAGAAAGTGCCCTTTTAACAACAAGCCTTGGTTTACCCAAAATTGCGAACGAGCTGTTAAATTACCAAATTATTTCTACCGACAATGGCGTCAAAACCCTACCTCCGAAAATCGTACCATCTTTGTTAACGCTCAAAACTAATGCAAGCAAACGATAAACCAAAGCAAGAAAGCACACAACCAGAGAATCAAAGACAAACTTCTTAAAGGTCCTAACGGCTCAAGATCATTTTGGTCGGTAGCTAAGACCGTCAGTCAGAACTTTACCAAGTCAACCTTTCCACCTTTGACATGTTCTGATGGCACCATTGCGACCAAAGCACAGAAAAAAGCAAACTTACTGGCGGAACTATACTCTTCACATTCAACGGATAATTTTCAGGGAAAAGCTCTACCGAACACTCCCCCTGTAGAATCGGGAATGCCCTAAATTGTTTTCCTGCACCGCTATGTTAAGCGAATCTTGAGAAGTCTTGACACTAAAAAGGCTTCTGGTCCTAACGATATTCCAGTCATTGTAATTAAGACATGCGCTGACGAACTGACACCGGTATTTTGTAGACTTCTTAACTTATTTTACAAAAAAGGAATATTCCCTCTTGCTAAAAAACTGCGCGAGTCCAACCCATACCTAAAAAAGGCAAGAAGACCTTGCCAAACAACTATCGTCCAGTCGCATTGCTTTCGGTTATATCAAAAGTTATGGGGAAGGCTATCAACGAAAAACTATTAAAATACCTGGAAGGCTTCATAATTAGTGACCGCCAGTATGAATTCCGTAAGTCTATATCAACAGGAGACCTTCTCGCTTATGTTACTCGCGTTTGGAACAACGCAATAGAACATCATGGGGAGTCCCGGGCGGTAGCACTGGACATTTCCAAGGCCTTTGACCGAGTATGGCATGAGGGGCTTCTAACTAAAGTGAGAGCATACGGGATGCCGGTTCAGTTTTGTTAATGGCTGTCAAGCTTTCTTAAAGACCGTTCTCTGCGAGTGGCGATGGACGGATTTATTTCAGACACATTTAACATCAACGCCGGAGTCCCTCAAGGTTTTATATTGTCACCCACCCTCTTCTTACTTTACATTAACGATCTTTTTTTGAGTGTGGTTTAGTGGGTTTAGGACAGAAAAACAATTTCTTTTATTATGAAATTGCCGACGTTTCGACCTATATTGGGTCTTTTTCAAGGCTAAAAACAAACATACATTTCCAGTTAATCCTTAAGGAAGAACACTGTTATGGTAAAAATATGTTGACAATCAAAAAAAAACTATACAAATTTATACCCATTTTAGGGCATTCACAATACATTAATAACAGCAATTACTAGAGAAAACGAGAACAAAACACATTTATCAAAATATATGAAGTAAAAATAAAATTTGTAAATAAAATTGACACGCAAGACCACTATTCCATTAAAACAAACATTGTGTATAACAAGTAAATTCGCACCCCACATGACAGGTTAAGTTTTCACTTTAAAAAACAAAAGTATTAAATACTAATTTGAAGAATAAAAGAACTTACCTATTCAAAAAAAATTAGAATTATTGTCATTATAAATATAATTCATCTCCATAACAACATATGGAGATGAATTATATTTATAATGACAATAATTCTAATTTTTTTTGAATAGGTAAGTTCTTTTATTCTTCAAATTAGTATTTAATACTTTTGTTTTTTAAAGTGAAAACTTAACCTGTCATGTGGGGTGCGAATTTACTTGTTATACACAATGTTTGTTTTAATGGAATAGTGGTCTTGCGTGTCAATTTTATTTACAAATTTTATTTTTACTTCATATATTTTGATAAATGTGTTTTGTTCTCGTTTTCTCTAGTAATTGCTGTTATTAATGTATTGTGAATGCCCTAAAATGGGTATAAATTTGTATAGTTTTTTTTTGATTGTCAACATATTTTTACCATAACAGTGTTCTTCCTTAAGGATTAACTGGAAATGTATGTTTGTTTTTAGCCTTGAAAAAGACCCAATATAGGTCGAAACGTCGGCAATTTCATAATAAAAGGAATTGTTTTTCTGTCCTAAACCCACTAAACCACACTCAAAAAAAGTTGATATCAGGACGCGAATGATAACTATTAACGATCTTTTGGAAAAAACTAAAAATCCTATGTATCGCTTCGCCGATGACAGCACACTTGATTCGATTCATCTTTTACTTTGGATGCTCGGACATCGGCTGCCAATGCCAATCTCTATAGGCAGCAAGCGGTCTCACATCTCAGGAAAGACCTGAAATAAATTCTGTCTGAGGGTGACAGTGACCAAGTAGAACTTAACGCTAAAAAACCCAGGCGGTAGCTTTTTCTAAAAAAGATAATGTTGAAAAACCGGATATAGTCATGGCGGGACACTCGATTCCCTTGGCTTTATCAATTCATTTATTGGGCGTCAATTTGGATAGTCATATGTCTTGGCATAGTCACGTTGCGGCTATTGCTAGGGCAGCCTTGCTGACGCTTGGGATACTTTTCTGAACTAAGAACCTCTATACACTTCAACAACTATTGATACTCTATCAAGCCCAAGTTAGAGCATCGTTGGGTACTGTTCTCATATTTGGGGCTCTGCTCCTAAACGATCAAGCGTGCTATCTATAATAAATGTACCAAGTTTGGTTTGGATCGGCCGTTTTTATATCATTGGTCAATGGTTTTTTGTAAAAAGTATCATGGGTAACGTACTACTGTTTAAAGGGTTAGTGAGTTAAAACTATAGCAAACGATAAAGCGTATTATCTAGAATAAAAGTGCCAAGTTTGGTTAGGATCTGCCGTTTTTAAACCTTGTGTCAATGGTTTTTTGTAAAAAATATCAAACGTGAGGTTCCCTTATTTGAGAGGTTGGCAACCTAAAATTTTAGCAACCGATAAACCTCACTGTCTACAATAAATGTGTCAATTTTAGTTTGAATTGTTCCTTTTTAATTCCTTGATCAATGTTCTTTTGTGAAACATATCAAGGATAAAATACCCTGATATAAGGGTAGGCTTGTTGAAATTTTCTTAGATGATAAAGCTAAGTAGCTACAATAACTGTTTCGACTTTTGTTCAGATTGGCCGTTTTTCAACCCTAGGTCAATGTTTTTTTGTGAAAAATATTAAGGGTAAAGTAGCCTTATTTAAGGGGTTGAAGAGTTGAAATTTTAGCAAACCATAAAGCTTACTGCCTGCAATAAATGCGCCAAGATTGGTTCGGAGTGACCCTTTTTAAACTCTCGGTCAATAAATTTCTAGTCGATAAATAATTAGGTATTCCCCACTCGCATCTAATATTTGATCATCATTTTTGCGGAACAATGTTAAAAACACATGTAAAACATTGTTGTCGGATTTCGGAGGGAACTAAATCGACTAATTAAATTGAAATCATCTATAACATTCTGGAGAGAACTTAGAACGAAATATGTAACCTACAAACACGATTACAGCGCCGCCGGCAATACGTCGAACTAAACCATCCATTGTCAAGATAAATATGCACAAACTACCCTCCAGGCAATTTTTCGTCAGTTGCTAGGAGGAAGCTTGGACAATGGTTCAAAGTAACAATCGGAGGGAACTTGGTCATATATGAGGGAACTACGAATGATATATTTGTAGTTTGGAGGGAAGAACGTAGGGGTTATACATATATATATATCTCCCCCCCTAAATATTAAAACAATTCTGTCTAATTTAAACAATCAAAACATTAAAATTATCAAATATAATATACTAATTAGGAAAATATTTCCTAGCCATCTGATTTAAAAACCTTATACTATAAGGCCGTATTTGGCTAACACAGTTAGCGCTACAATACTAAATTGATTGCTTAAAACTACCAAGAAAGGAAGACCTTTCTGTTGGTAGGATGCTGCTACCTATGGACCGGTTTCAAACTTATTGGTTCTCGTCAGCATAGGGTAAGCGCAGACATACCTAACAACAGAAAGGCCTCAAGTCTTTATAACCAGTTTTATCGTCCTGCTCAGGCAGTAAACGACAAGTGGCGCCATCTCTTAGAAGTTTTAAGCAATCAGGAGAGAGGACTATACCTTTAAAGGTAAAGTTGGATTCTATGGGGTTCCTTGTGTTAGTGAGGTTAGAAAAAAACAACAGCAAGCATGGCAGAGCAACATAACTTTGATGCCCGGGAATTTGAAAACTTTGTACAACAAAGAAGTAATCGAGACACACCAGGCCGCGATAATGCACAGCATGATTTTGAGGATTTAAGAAACGACCAACCAAGACAAAATGATAGAGGCCCCAATTTAGATCAGTTTATGAACACTGTTACAGTGCTTTTACAACAAAATGCACAGATGCTACAGATGTTGCAGCAGCAGCAACAGCAACCAAGGCCAGCACAAGTATATCAGGAAGAGGCGACAAACGTTAAAAACTTTAATATTATGCCAGACCTATCGAAAACAATCGAAATTTTCAACGGTGAAGAACCAGGCAAAGCAAGAATCTGGTTACAGTAATTGGAAACAACAGCAACACTCCATAATTGGCCTGACTCATTTATATTCCAAACGGCTAAAAGTAACCTCACTGGAGCAGCAAAGTATTGGTTTACAGGTAGAAGTACTGAACTCCATGATTGGATAAGTTTTAGGCATGCTTTTGAAAAAACATTTATTTTTATTCGAAACAAGACAGACTTATGGAAACGTATGCAAGAAAGAATGCAAACGCCGAGCGAAAACATAAGTGTGTACTTTCATTCGAAGGCGGCATTATGCAAAGAACTAGGTCTATCAGTTGCTGAAGTAAAAGAACAGATTGCTATATATAGGACTCTGGTCTAGAGAATTAAGTAACTTTATCATGTCGAAACATCATAATGATGAGGACGATCTATATCAGGATATTATTGGCTACGAACGAATTGTTAGTGCACGTAAAAATAGAGTAACAGAAAAAAGGATTGTTAAGAAAGTAGTGATTCCCCCCTTCAAGAACAAAGCTTTGAAAGTGGAACAGCGTGAAGTTATTCGGTGTTTTAATTGTAACATCATCGGACATTATGCATCTAATTGTCTAAAACCACCCAGAGCTCGAGGTTCTTGTTTTGAGTGCGGGTCTATGGTTCACAAATTTAAAGATTGCCCAAAGAAGAAGGGCCAAGAAAGAAATAAAGCATTAGTAGTGGAAAATAACCCAACTGACAGATTTGTTTTGCCTTTGTGCCTTATCAAGGATAATGTTAAGGTATTTATTGAGGGTACCCTGGATTCAGGTAGTGTGATTTCTATTATTACTAAGAGCATTATAGATTCTTTCAATTTTGCTTTATCCGAGGCGCCCTGTAAAGATTTTGAGGGTGTCAATAAAGCAATTATGTCTAGTAAGAATTTATCTTTTACTTTTGAGGGTAATGAGGTTAGAGTCAGCACTCCTGATTTACACCCGTGACAAGATCTTTTGGATGATTTTAATGAGATTTTGCAAATTGAATATGTGAGTCAGGAAGAGCTAGATTTAAATATTAATCCTTTTTTAAGTCCCATTGATAGACAAAATTTTGTAAACGTATTTAACATGGAATATTTAAAGCCCGAAAGGCCTTTGGAACCTGAGACGAGATATAAAATGGAGATCAAATTAGAGCCTAATCATTCGCCATTTAATTTTAAGCCGCGAAGGTTATCTTTTGCAGAGAAAAATACTGTACAAGATTTGATATCCGAGATGTTAGGTGGTGGTGTCATTCGGAAAAGTGATTCCGAATATGCTTCACCTATAGTTTTAGTTAAGAAAAAAACTAATGATTTCAGATTATGTGTCGACTTTAGGGCTCTTAATAGGGTCACCTTAAGGGATAATTGGCCTATCCCCTTAATAGAGGACCAAATTGAACAACTTTAAAAGGGAAAAAATACTTTACTTGCCTAGACCTTAAAAGTGCTTTCTATCATATTGATGTAGAGGAGTCTTCTATTAAGTATACGTCTTTTGTCACACCTATTGCTCAGTATGAGTTTTTAAAAATGCCCTTTGGATTAAAAAATTCTCCAAGTGTTTTTATGCGATATATTTACTTGGTTTTTGGAAACCTTATCGAGTCCAATAAAGTTTTGATATATATTGATGATATACTTATACCTTCTGTTACAGTCCAAGAAAATATTGATATACTTAAGGAAGTTTTTAGGCGCTTAGTACAAAATAAATTGACTTTAAGGGTAGATAAATGTACTTTTTTATACACTGAAATAAAGCATCTAGGTTATATCATCAGTAATTCAGAAATTCGACCTAGCGATGATCACTTAAAAGCTATTAAGGAATATTCAATGCCAAGAAATATAAAGCAGGTGCAAAGTTTTATTGGTTTGACTTCATATTTCAGAAAATTTGTCCCCAACTTCTCAATTTTAGCTGGTCCACTCTATAACCTGCAGAAAAAAGATTCAAAGTTTTATTTTGGTCGTCAGCAGATTGACAGTTTTAATAACTTAAAAGATATTTTAGTGTCCAAGCCGGTCTTGGCTTTATACTCACCTAAAGCCGAAACCCAGTTGCATTGCGATGCAAGTTCCTATGGATATTCAGGTATCTTAATGCAGAAGCAGGACGATTTAAAATTTCACCCTGTTTTTTATTATAGTCAAAGGACTACCGAAGTTGAATCAAAACAACATAGTTTTATTTTAGAGTTACCTAGCTGCTATAATCAATAGTATTAATAGATTTCATGTTTATCTACAAGGTATTAAATTTAAAGTGTTCACAGATTGTAATAGTGTCACTTTAGCTCTTAAGAAAAAAGAGATTAACCCTAAAATAATGAGATGGAGTTTATTACTACAAAACTATGATTATATACTTGAACATAGAAGCGGTACTAATATGAGGCATGTAGATGCATTGAGTAGATGTTTTAAAAATGTTTTGGTTTTGGAGGAGACACCTTTTGAAACCAACCTTAGTATTAGGCAGTGCCAAGATTCAGAGATCAATAAAATTAGGGATTCATTAGATACATCTGAACATAAGGATTTTGAATTGAATAACGGTCTTGTTTACAAAAAAGACAAGGGGCAGTTACTTTTTTATGTACCATATAGTATGGAGTCTAATGTTATTCGTAGCTGTCACGATGACTTAGCCCATGTAGGATCAGAGAAGTGTTTACACGCTATAAAGCAGACTTATTGGTTCCCAAATATGCGTACCAAAGTTGAAGAATATATAAAGAATTGTTTAAAGTGTATTACTTATTCTCCAACTAGTGGTAAGCATGAAGGACTATTACATAATATTCCTAAAGGGAATAAACCATTTTTTACTTTACATTTAGACCATTGTGGCCCACTAGAAAAATCGAAGTCTCGGAAAAATAAATATATTTTGGTGGTCATTGACGGTTTTTCTAAATTTATTAAAATTTACCCCTGTAAAACGGCTAACTCTGAGGAAGTTATAAAATACCTTAGACAATATTTTGCAAATTTTAGCAAACCTATGAAAATAATAACCGACAGAGGCTCAGCTTTTACTTCTAAAAGTTTTTCTGACTTCCAAAAAAATTTTGAAATTTCTCATGTGCTTATTGCTACTGGAGTCCCAAGAGCTAACGGGCAAGTTGAACGGTTTAATCGAATTATAATTCCTATGATTGCAAAATTAACCGAGTCACCAGAAAGGTGGGATGAAGTGCTCACTGACGTAGAATTTGCAATAAATAATACTGTAAATCGCTCAACAGGTGAGACCCCTTCCAAGTTACTTTTTGGAATTGCTCAGGAAGGTCTTGTAAAAGATCATGTGAAACAGTTTCTTGCTCATCTTAATAATCAAGATTATAGTAATCTAAATCAATTGCGTGAAAGGGCTGCTAAGAATATTGAAAAAAGTCAGGAGTATAATAAAAACTATTATGATAAAAGACACAAAGTGGCAAAAACGTGTAAAGTTGGTGACTATGTTATGATCCCTAATATTGACGTCACTCCCGGCATTAACAAAAAAATATTACCAAAATTTAAAGGCCCATATGTTATTAGAAAATGCTTACCTAATGACCGGTATGTCATTGCGGATGTAGATGGCTTTCAGGTTATCCAAAGACCCTTCGAGGGAATTTTTGACGCGGATCACTTGAAATTATGGGCAAGTTTCTCTAATTATGATGATGAAAATTCTAATGATAATCTTGATCAGAACTAATAGTCAAAATTTCTAATATTTTACGTCACCAAATATTTTAAAGTAGGTACCTATACTGTTATTAGATAACGAATTATTCTTACCCTTATGTCAAAAACTTTTTATGTTAAGACTTATGAAAAAACTTATGTTTCTTATGATTTATGAGATCTTTTGTTACACTTAGATAACTTATGTTAATTTTAGAAACGTATGTCTTATGATTTTGCTCATTATAAGCGATTACTTATGTTTATGAAATTTATTATGTTTTCACCTTAGGAAAATAATTAGTATCCCAACAGTTAGTTGCATTTAGAAAATATTGTGACGATTATGTTATACTGTTATAGTATTAGATGTTGTGACTTAGTTTGTATGTTAATATTGTTTATTTGATAATGTAGAACGAGGTCGTTCTAGTTTGTTAGAATGGCCGAGTTGTAGGTTAGGTTCGTTTTTAAATGTCGCGCCAAATGTTAGGTTGGCAATATGTTTTGGGGAAAGTTGTCACTTGTCATGTACTTGTCATCGGTCGATAGAGAAAAATAAAGATGAAAGTTGCTCCTTTTTAAATAATCAAGTTTTATTCCATCAAATAAAACCCATCCTACAGACAGTTATAGTACCTATTCTACCTTTTCTACATTTTCTACCGTCGAAACGTAGAAAAAGGTTTTCTAGATGTAGAAAACAAAAAGGTAGGTAGATACCCAACTCTGATTATAACGTGAACATAACCTTATGTTTTCTCAAACATAACCTGTGTTTGTATTTTGTGTTTATAAAAGGCAGTGTGCAAGATTAAAAGGAAAACATGAGAGAAAATGAAAGTACAGTAGTAAGAGGTAAGTCGATAGGATTCTGCAGTGTTTATAACTAAAAACTAAAAAGATATTTTTCTAGTTACAAGTGTTAAAACACCTTTTTATATTTTCTCCTTCGTCACTCATAGTGAAAATAAACCAAAGCCAAATTAAGGCAGTATAAAACAGAAAAATACACAGTCGAACTAAATATCTCACGAACAAAAACCACCAATAAACAAATGGAAATGTCAAATGTCAGCCCCAGCTTACTAAAACCTTACTGCGCAGGTCATCCAAAACGATTCCAATGTATGGCCATCAGGGTTGGGTCAGTAGAAAACTTTAGGTAGTTTACCTTGGTAGAATACAGTAGAAAACTGGTTTCCGACGTACGTCGAAAACATAAGGTATTCTACCTAGGTAAGTTACGTGTGGCGTGTGAATCTCTTTGAAACTTAGATTAGAGAACGCTTGAAAAAACAAAATGACATAACAACAACGTCAAAACTGTCAACAACGACCACACATAACCTCACATTTTTTGACAGTTATAGTATTCTACCTTTCCTACATTTTCTACCGTCGAAACGTAGAAAAAGGTTTTCTACAAGTAGAAAACAAAAAGGTAGGTAGATACCCAACTCTGATGGCCATATGATGTGACTGATGATAATATGATCGATCACATTCAGAGTTGGGTATCTACCTACCTTTTTGTTTTCTACATGTAGAAAACCTTTTTCTACGTTTCGACGGTAGAAAAGGTAGAATACTATAACTGTCAAAAAATGTGAGGTTATGTGTGGTCGTTGTTGACAGTTTTGACGTTGTTGTTATGTCATTTTGTTTTTTCAAGCGTTCTCTAATCTAAGTTTCAAAGAGATTCACACGCCACACGTAACTTACGTAGGTAGAATACCTTAGGGGAAGTATGGATATGATGGCATACCTGATATGATGGCACCCTTACAATGTTGGCGGTATTTATTTAAATTAGACTGGTTCCAACCCTGTACACGCGATCAAGCAAACCGTCATAGAGCTGCTGTCGCAACTATGAGTAATTTTAGTGCGTCTAGCCGCCTGGAGAGGGTGATATAATTATTGGTACGTACGAAACATTTGTTTATCCTACAGATTTTGTTACTTTTTGGTTGCATGCATACATATTTTTTAGATATATTACGCTAATATGATAAGAATGGTATTAAGCTTCGTTTACATCACGGGCGTTTAAAATAATTTTAGGTTAGCTTGGTTAAATCAGTTAATGCTTACAGTGTTGCATTTTTGACATGATGGCACCCCAAAAGTTTATAATGATGGCGTAGGGTGCCATCAAGTCAAACGACTTAAAAATCAAGTTAATATTTTTAAGTTTTTTTTTGCAAGCCATACCTATGGTATAGGTAACACAAAAATGCCAGTAGTAATGGGTAAGTCTTTTATTTCTATTGCAAATTATATTTTCTTAAAATTATTGGGTGCCATCATATCAATTCGTTTGATATGATGGCATATTTACAAGTAATTAAAAAAAATAAATTATTTAAATAACCAAATGCCTTTTTCTTAATTTTTGGTAGACAATCTTCGAATTATAATACATTTCAACTGTATTCTTAATTTGAACTAAATTGAAAGCAGCCTAACCAATAAAATCTAATATTGAAAAAAAGGGTGCCATCATCTCCACACTTCCCCTATGTTTTCGACGCACGTCGAAAACCAGTTTCCTACTGTATTCTACCAAGGTAAACTACCTAAAGTTTTCTACTGACCCAACCCTGATCACATCACTGCCCTACTGCCAAAAGCTGTATTCTCGAACACGCGGTGTTGCCAAGCATTTTACCTGCAATTATACATACATTTGTGGTTGCATGCACCTTCTTAAATTAAAAAATTAAAATAAATAAGATTAAAAACGTATTTATTTCTATTTGTTTTGTGGTTGCTCGTATTTTGTAAAAGAACGATAGCGAAATAATATTATCATGAATAGAATCCGGGGATTCTCCGCCTACCACGACCAAAAAAATTTATTGATCGAGTTCGTGAAAAAGCATCCCGACCTCGTACAGGGTACATTTACTCCCCAGTTTACTTGCGTGATGGCTAAGAAGCTATGGGGCGAAATTTCGGGAGTCCTAAATACTGTTCCGAGTAGAGCTCAAAAAGACTGGAATAAGCAGTGGCGAAAGGTAAAAAATTGATTTTGACTTAGGCATGTTTGCAGACAAGCTTAGTTTTAGCTACCAGTTTTTTACCTCGGGTTTATGTTGTTGTTAAAAATCGGGAACAATAAAAAGACAACCGGTTTCTTTGAGTGAATTTATTAGTGAATAGAGGTAAAACAATTTAACGTAGAGGGCGTAAACATTAACAAGACCTGCCACTAGAGGGCGACACTAATACCTTTTAAGAATAAGCTTTTAATATTTCAACACCCCCACTTATTAAAAGTTATTAAACCAAACCCACTAAAGTAAAACTTATGGTATTAAAACTAAACCTAACTGCTTAACAAATTTACAATGCTTAACATTTAACAATCATTTTGTTAAAATGTCTGCAGTCATATCAGCGGTAGCTAGATAATTTAATCTAATCAAATTTTTGGCAACTATTTCTCTTGTGAAATGGTATCGCACATCTATATGCTTTGAGCGATCATGAAAGACTGGATTAGTTGCAAGTTTTTGAGCAGATTGATTATCAACATACAAGGTGACACAATTAAACTTTCCTATCAGCTCATGTAACAGATTTTGGAGATATATAGCTTCCTTTGACGCATCACTCATAGCCATATATTCCGCCTCCGTGCTACTAAGAGCTACACTTCTTTGTTTTGAACTTTTCCAAGATATGGCTCCTCCTGACAACTTAAAAACAAATCCAGTGTAGGATTTCCTATCTGTTTTATTTGATGCCCAATCTGCATCTGCATAACCCTCTAAGTTACAGCCATCTCTTAAGAAACTCAAACAGTTACCCTTTGTACCTTGTAGGTACCTCAATACCCTTTTTGCACACTTCCAGTGTGTCTCGTTATAACAGTGATTGAATTGACTCAAAAAACTAACGCTATATGCTATATCTGGCCTAGTTAGAACCGCCACATACATCAAACTACCAATTCATCTTTGATATGGAATATTTTTATCACAAAACATTTCAGAGTCACTTTTAATATCATCTAAACTAAAATTAGGATCGATAGGTGTAGATACACTCTGCCATACTAAATCTTTTTAGGATTTGCTCAATATAAGTTTCTTGGTCCAAAAGTATAACCCCCTTATTACTATCCTGCCTAATCCTAACACCAAGGCAATGTTTGGCTTCGCCAAGATCTTTAATTTTAAAATGAACATTTAATTGCGCCTTTAAAAAATGTGTCTCATTGATATCGTTTGAAAATAAGAAGAAATCATCAACGTACAGTGCAACAACTGTTAAAGAAACCTTATTTCTTTTAGTGTACAAACATGGTTCAAATTTTGACACTGTATAGCCTAAACTTATCAATTCTTCGTCTACTCGTTTGTTCCAGACCCTACTAGACTGTTTTAGACCATAAACATCCTTTTTTAATTTGCAAACTTGATTCTCTGTATTTTTGTTAACAAAACCGTCTGGCTGTCGCATATAAACATTCTCTTCAAGAATACCATTAAGAAAAGCTGTTTTTACGTCTAGATGGCTAATTTTAAGATCTAATTTAACTGACAGAGCTACTAATGTACGCAAACTGGAATGTCTCACTACTGGAGAAAATGTCTCGTCATAATCAACACCTTGTCCTTGAGTAAACCCCTTTGCTACTAACCTAGCCCTGTAGATATTTTTCTCACCATTAACATTATCTTTCTTAATTTTAAGAACCCACTTGCAATCAACTACTGTCCCTTCACTCGGTATTTCCACAAGATCCCATGTGTCGTTCTCTTTAAATGAGTCCATCTCCTCATTCATGGCTCGCATCCACTCCTCCTTATCTGGTCGGGGCAGTGCCTCCGCCACAGTCATAGGAACATCTTCTATGTCTGTCTCACTCGTACATATGTATGTTACATAGTCACTAGAGTCTTTTGCCACTTTCTGTCTCTCTGACCGCCGCACAACCTCAGGTGCTTCTGGTTGCTCCTCGAAGCTTGTCACAAAGTCACTGTCACTATTGTCAACTAGAGTATTGTCAGAACTGTCCAAGTCAAGAAATTTTTCTTCTGTCACAGAACTCACAGATTCCCCACTGAACTAGATTCTTCCAATTCAGATTGGTTTTCGACTTCACTAATGCCAACCTCTACTTCTTTTCTGAAATTTTCATTCACCCACCACATCTCGGCTTGTCACCACATTATTTTCCACAGGATCATACAACCTGTAACCTTTGACAGTTTCTCCAAAACCCACTAGAATCATCTTCTTGGCTTTCTTGTCAAATTTCTTGCGCCTTGCCTTGGGGATATGCACCATAGCTTCAATTCCAAAAATTCTTAGGTGTCTAATATCAGGTTTCTTATTAGACCACAGCTCATATGGTGTTTTATAGTTCAGGCCACTAGCAATGCATCTGTTTCTCAAATAAATTGCAGTGTTGACTGCTTCTGCCCAAAATTTCTTTTGTAAGCCATCCTCAAAAATCAAACATCTAGCTTTCTCAATTACAGTACGGTTATCCGTTCTGTCATACCGTTCTGCTCTGGGGTGTAGGGGTTCGTTTTCTGATGAATGATGCCACTGCTCTTCAGAAAATTCTCAAAAACATCTCCACAAAACTCTCCTCCATTATCAGAGCGGAAAACTTTGATTTTTCTGCCTTTTTGGTTTTCCACCATTGCTTTATATTCTTTAAAATAATTGAGAGCCTCATCTTTTGTTTTTAAAAAATATACACACGTATACCTGCTATAGTCATCCTCCAGGAGTAGAAAATACCTCGAACCAGCTATGGATTGTTCTTCCATTGGTCCACAAAGGTCACCATGCACAACTTCAAGTGAAGAACTAGCCCTTTCACCTTCATGCTTAAAAGGCAGTCTTGCCTGCTTACCTTCGCAACAAGTTACACAAAATTTACTTGCATGGTCAACTTTTCTTTTTGTGCCTAGTCCTGTTACTGAATCATGACTCTGCATAGCTTTAAGGTCAACATAGTTTATGTGTGCTAACCTTTTATGCCACACTTCCTCGGGAACTGCTAATCCAAGAAAAACACTGTTATCTTCCTGCTTTTCTGTCACTTGCTTGATATTCAGTTTATATAGACCGTCAACCAAACTTGCTGTAGCTAAAAGCTTGTTTTCCTTGCTACGAACAAAACAACTTTAACTTGTAAAATTAACTTGGTTTCCCTTTGCTATAAGTTCACTCACAGAAAGCAAATTTTTTGATAAATTTGGTACACACAAGATATCTTTAATCACTATTGAGTTGTCCTGCCCATCACAGCTTGTGATAATTTCAATGTCACCAGAACAATCTACAGACAATTTTTGCTTATTGGCTACCACAATATCTTGAACATTCGGCTTTAAATAATTCTTAATCCAGTTCTTATTAGGGGTTAAATGCCTACTTGCACCCGAATCTAAGTAGAAATCGTTTAGATTGTAACTACCACTCAAAAAGACAGCACTAAATGCATGTTTCTCGTCCTTATAGTTGCATTTTGACATATAGTGCCCAGGCTGTTTACATTTATAGCAGATGATCTGACGTTTGTCACTTTTGTTGTTTCTGTCATCTCCAGCTGATCCTGACTTTTGCTGCGTGTTTTGGTGGTTGCCGTGTCTCTTGTATCGTTCGTTGAAACCTCTGGTGCCCCCTCTTGACTGGTTTATGAAGTTACCGTTATTTGCTATAAAGGCACCCGACTTCGAACATCCGCCATCTGGTTGCATGTCTAACAACTTACTTTTTATGCTGTCAGTTGTTATGGCGATTCCCGCATGTTCGATGGCCATCAACATGGGAGCATACTTGTCAGGTAATCCCGCCAAAAGTAAAGACCCCACCCACTCTTCACCGATTGTAAATCCAGTTTTTCGAAGTTTCTGGGCGGTTTCTATAATTTTATTTATGTAATTTTCCATAGAGTCTGAAGTGTCCAACCTCAGGGAAATTAGGGTTCGCAGCAGGCCAATTTTTCTGGTGAAACCAACATCTTCGTATAACTTTTTAATCTTGTCCCACACATCCATGCAAGTCCCAGCATCTTTAACGTGCACGTACAAGGTCGGATCAACAGTTAAAATAAGTTTTGCTTTCGCTTTCGCTACCAACGTTGTATCAGTTTCTTGACCATCAAGGCATTTGGATAGCCCCTCTAGGATGAAAACATTCTCGATGGCGAAACTCCACTCATCGTAGTTTTCTCGTCCTAACAATCTAGGGATGTTGTTTAAATAGTTCACGACCATTTTCACTCAAACTAACGCAACTCACCGACACCTGAGAATAAACACTCGGCCGATACTACTGTCCGTACAATCACTCAGGCACTTTTCTTGGGTCCTGTACGCGCATTCCGTGTACTGTCGAATTCTACATGTCCAATTCAAGTGTTGATTTCCACATGTAGAGACAAGGCGCCACACAAATATGATTCCGTGTACCCCTTGATACCGCTTCGGCCGAAGTCGGGTTATGTCAACATGTCGCATTTCGAGTACTACTAATTCTAAAAATGTTATGAGAAATTTTAGGAACTTTGCGAATTTCCCCTAAATGTTTTAGGGATTTTTTATTTGTGTTTGTTTACATTTTATTGTTTTGTGCGTAATTTCTATCCTTCTCCATTCCACAATCGCCTTTTCACCCAGCCCCAACACAATTAATTTTGTGGCAACATTTGCCCATAAAATATTGCCTTCGGCCTTTCCTTGGGCCCCATTAAATTTGCCAGTAATAAGGTTGGGATTTTTTTCACACATATTTAAAAAAAAACTCCCAGTGTTGGGGCGTCACCCTCATTGTTATTTAAAAAAATTTAAAAGTACAGAAAAATAAAACTCGTTAAGCGGGAGTAGCAGATTATAGATAAAAGCTTTAAAGTGGGGTTAGATCACCACAGAAATTTCTCGTCGTGTAGAAAACACGAAATCGACACCACTTGACTTGTCGTCTTTGTTACTGGGCGGGGAAAGGGGGAAGTTGTGTATAAAACGGTACACGGAATACCATATAATCGAAAGCGACATGTCTCTATAGAATTCGACAGTACACGGAATGCGCGTCCTGGGCCCATAACCTGTTGTTAAAAATCGGGAACAATAAAAAGGCAACCGGTTTCTTTGAGAACTTGAAAATGACTAATCTTTATTAGTGAATAGAGGTACAACAATTTAACGTAGAGGGCGTAAACATTAACAAGACCTGCCACTAGAGGGCGACACTAATACCTTTTAAGAATAAGCTTTTAATATTTCAACATATCTCACCTTTGCAATAAACAACATTTTCTCGTCGAGGTCCATTTTCGACCAGACTCTTGAATCCACGCTTTAATCTTATTATTTATTAAGTACACAAAAAACAATAAATATAACCAAAGATAAACTATTTTTTATGTTTACGTTACGATACGAAAGTACGAAACTGCCAACTCTCCGATTGCACATAAATTGCTATATTTGCGCATGTGTAACAGTGTAACAGTGACCGATCACACTTCACCTGCTTTTGACCATGCGAATCCTTGCTTGGAGAATACGCAAATCATGAAATTTCACGTGATGTGATTGTTCACCGATTCGAGGATAAGGGTCCAGGGATCGAAAGGACGGTTCGAGAACTAGTTCTAGAACGGTAACAAGGTTGGTTGGAACACTTAAAGAATCGTCCTATGAATCGTCAATTCAGTTGAAACGCATTTCATTTAATACGCATGCGCAGGACCGTTCAAGAACGGTTTTTGCTGCGGTTGGAACAAACCTTATGATTTAGGAGTTTCGCGACCATCTGTTCAAAGAATTTTAGCAGAACATGGTATGCATCCCTATAAGTTCAACCTTCTTCATTCTCTTTAAACCGGGACGCACCACAAGGTGAAGAGTTATGAGAAATGATTTTGGTAAGAACACAAGAAGATTTTTACGTAAAATTATATGGGCAGACGAATCAAAATTCACAAAAAAAGGTATTTTTAATAGGCATAATTCTCATTTCTGGGGCACTGAAAATCCTCATGTCATTCAAAAAAGAAATTTTCAAAATAAATTCAGTGTAATAAATATATTTGCTTTAATTATATGCATGATCAAGTACGCTATCATATTTACGAGGGAGTGTTGAATAGCGAAAGATACATGGCCATTTTGCAAACAGTTGTGACAGACTTTGTTGAAAATGTGTCTTTAAATAGAAGAGATTGTTCATATCAACTGGATGGAGCTCCGCCACATTGCGGAAATGTGGTTAGCCAGAAAGTGTATGAGATGTTTGAAAACAGATGGATTACGCGCCTAGGACCGTGGAATTGGCTACCAAAGAGTCCAGACCTAACATCATTAGATTTCTATCTTTGGGGAACACTAAAACAAAAAGTTTACTCTACTTCCGTCGATTTAATTGAAGAACTAGTAGCCCGAATTAGAAGAGTCTTCGACCAACTTGATCCAACCGAAATAGCAAGCGCTTCTACAGAAGCCGTTATGTCTAAGAATCAAAAGTGTTTAAGAGTCAGTGGGGTCATATTGAACATTTATAATAAATTATTTACCTATGACCACTACTGTAAATAGTAATAAGCTCACTACCTGACTTATGTACTCTATGTAAGTTCGACATTACGCCCCAGGTAGCAGGATGACGTCTTTATGACGTCGAATATTGGGGATTTTTAGTCACTTCGTCGTCTTTTGGTCGCGAAATAACATAGTTTTTAAGACGTGTATTATAAGTCATAAGTTTACGTCATAAACACATCGATTTTTAGTCATTTATTGATTTATACGTATCATTAAAAAGCACTACAAATGTATCAATTTCGTTATCCAAGTTTTTTGAAAATATAGTGGGACAGAGTTTTAAAGTGAAACGCCTGAGAAAAGTTTTTTTTTTCTTATAGTTAAAGGCACGTCTCATAAAACTTTTAATATAATTATATAAGATCCTATACTATATTATTTTTTTACATTTTTATGTTTATACCAATGCTAAAAACTTTAAAAATGTTACCATTTTAAATTAACCATTTATGTATGTAAAATGTGCAAAAGCGAATATATATTGTTATTGTAAGTCTGCTGTTGTAGGACATTTCTTTGCTCTGATTGTGGCAGTCTGGCAGAACGCATTGGTGTTCTGTTGTTAACGCTGACAGTCGACCATTCGGCAAAAGTGAGAAGTTTATAGTGATTTAGTTTTTATATATTTTGTGTTATAAAGGAATATGTATCAGGTTATCGAGTTCGAGGAAAATGACGGCGGTAGGGTAGCCATTGTACACTCAAACTGGGTGACGCCCCGAAGAAAAGAGGTATTTTGGCCGCCCTTAAAGGATAATTGAAAAACAATTTCGTGTTTATAAATCATTATATTTATATCCAATCCAAAGTCATTGAACATTTATTTTATTGAAAATATATCAGAATATGTAAAATATTGGTTACATAGATGATATTGTAGCAAAAATGATGACATGATGATACTTCCTACAACTGATGATAAGTGTGTTGTAGGAAGTATCATCATGTCATCATTTTTGCTACAATATCATCTATGTGACCAATATTTTACATATTCTGATATATTTTCAATAAAATAAATGTTCAATGACTTTGGATAATTTTGTACAGGGTCTTCCAACGAGGACTGAACAGGGGCTCATTTTTGAGCTTCCTTGTATTTAAAGAAAAATCCAAAATAGCCAATCGATGTACTTTTTCCTGCAGAATTCAAAAATGAAACCAAAAATTTATTTGAACCAGAAACAAAAGAGTTACGCTATGGATAAGGTGTTTTTTAAATGGAACATAGCTTTTTTTATACGATTTTTGGAACTAGTGATTTTTTTTTGTCCGTTCTGATTAAAATATTTAATATTGTGACAGCTATTTTTATTAAATTTTAATGTTTTATCCAGTATAATTTAACTTTAACCTGTTTGAAACATACACTAGGTAATAAAGGTATAATCACCTTTGAATCCTTCAAAGTCAAAAAATTTGACAAATTTACTATATTGCCGAAATGAAATATTCATTAGATGAGAGATTGCATTTGTAGAACAAGATAACAATCTGCAATCTCTCATCTAATGAATATTTCATTTCGGCAATATTATAGTAAATTTGTCAAATTTTTTGACTTTGAAGGATTCAAAGGTGATTATACCTTTATTACCTAGTGTATGTTTCAAACAGGTTAAAGTTAAATTATACTGGATAAAACATTAAAATTTAATAAAAATAGCTGTCACAATATTAAATATTTTAATCAGAACGGACAAAAAAAAATCACTAGTTCCAAAAATCGTATAAAAAAAGCTATGTTCCATTTAAAAAACACCTTATCCATAGCGTAACTCTTTTGTTTCTGGTTCAAATAAATTTTTGGTTTCATTTTTGAATTCTGCAGGAAAAAGTACATCGATTGGCTATTTTGGATTTTTCTTTAAATACAAGGAAGCTCAAAAATGAGCCCCTGTTCAGTCCTCGTTGGAAGACCCTGTACATAAAATATACATACAGAGTCGTTGGTATGTATGGAAACGGTCGATTATTTCTTAAAGTATAACAGTTAGCAAAAATATTTTAGATAAAAGTTTTAGGGTTTTTTTAAGGTGTATTAGAATTTAAAAAAAATAAGTATACAGGATGAGTCAGAAAACCGTAGGGAAGAAAGTTACCTTTTTTTAAATGGAACACCCTATATCTTCGAATATTTTTGGATTTAACATGAAATAGCAATTATTTTTTAATAAGTGCATTATAAGTCTAAACCTAATAGTTTTCGAGATATCGACTTTTGAAAAATGATATTTTTGAACTTTGGCAGCTTTTAGCTTTCTAACGGTACGTTTTAGAGTAAACCGGCTTACATGTCCCTATCTTACTTTTTTATGATCTTCCCAAACACTTCAACTTTCGGTTAAACCGGAAGTACTGTATTTCCGGCTTTTAAGTTACATTGAATATATGTTACAATGTATATTTGTAAACTATAACACGACACTCCTAAACTTTATACAACTTAACTTACGCCTGTAGGTAGGTACACTTGGTCAATAAAGCATAATCTCTAACTTCAGAATACACTGCACTTTAGTTATCTGTAGGATTTACTTTCATACCGGAGAAAGACACATTTTGTGTTACCAGCGGCGGCTTTTTAGGGTCGGCAGTGCCGACCCAGTGTCAAACAGACAGGATATTACATTATTTATTTACATCAATTTATATTGTAATGACTCAAACTGTCAGCGAATAATTGCTTCACTTCTGAAATCGCCCGGCATGCCTGCCCTGTCGTAAGAACATATATCAGTAACGAAGACTAAAATTTCAGAGTTGAAGATAGGCAACCAAACAAACACCATGTATCAAAGTTAAAACTCAACGGCAAAATTTTCAGTTTGGTTTTTTTAAGATTAGGGCCTCAGGTACCTAAGTGTTTTAATGAAATATCCGGTTTAGACATTTCGAAAAATTGAGAGCAACGCACGTAACGACATGGAACACCAAGTTGAAACTGAGGTAAAAAGTGGTCTTATTCAATATATTGAAGTTTAAAAGGTGGACCCTTAAAATCATGAATTTAATTAACACGGTAGAGAGGCCAAGGGGAGTAATATGTCATTTTCAGAAAAATGGTATCAAGAATATGCATGGCTTACGGGAGTAAAACGATACGCAGATCTCTATGTATATTGATCTGTGGTGAAACCAAAATTAAACTGTTTAGTTGGGACTGTTGGCCAAGCAGTTTATTTCAAATTAAAAATACGATCAAATCTGTAGTGCGAACTGATTTGGAGCATGATATTTCCAAGAAGCATATGTCTCAGTCAACTAAAACTTGATTTATTTTATTTGGTAAACGAAACATTTACCTATTCGACTTGACTCGATCGTCACCCACATCTGTGTCAAACGAGCGAGGATTTTCGTGTCTAAAGAGCGTTAAAACCTATTTTTGTAATACAATTAACCAGGATCGACTGTCAAGTTTGTCACAATAATTATTGGTAAATACTTACTTAATAGAGAACAAAAAAGTCAGCAAAAACATCTGAATTTTGTGCTGTAATTCACCATTTTGCAATAAACGCACCGTACAGAATCGATTTAACAGGTTTGGAAAACTGCAGATTCTTTTGATGCTAGTTAAATTTCTAGTTGTTGACGCGTGGTTGGAAGGAAAAATATATTTTAAAAAAACACAATTTCTTTTTCAGATCTTTTATCTAAATAAAAATAATATACCAAACCAGGCGCGGATTCAGGGCGGAGGAGGAATCATGACCAAAAATGAGAAAAAAAAAATGTGATGTGCCTTCAAAAATTTTCGCCTGCGCCACTGTGTGTTAAAAGACACGAATTATAGTAAACCGACAGAAAAATGAGTGTACAATACTTCTTGCAAGGTGATGACTTGATGAGTGTATTTTCTTGGTCCTACCTCAAAGTTCACTGGTGACAGACCGATTAAACAAGACTAAGGGTGTGACATACAGCGTATGATGCGTCGCTATGACAACGTCCAGCAATATTTTTGACATTATCAATTAGAAATTAGCACATTTGACATCACACTTGTCATTTTTTGACGTGATATAACATTTTTATTCTCATTTTTTGTATTGAATCTAGAGGGCCATTAATCAATTAAATAAGTTAATTTATAGTCAAGTACTTTACGAAAAATAAAATTATGTCATATTAATTTACTTTCTAAGTTTCACAAGCGTTTAAAAAATGAAATGACGTTTACTCCATTTTTCCAAATGGAACGATAGTGGTTCACTAGGATATTTGAAACGAGCATTTTCTTCCCAACAATTTGATACCATACACTCCTATATGCTATTTTGAAACTTACGCAGGTGTTAAGAAATTGATCTAGGCAACTAGACTTAATTAAAACTAAACTAAAAGAACTAAACAGTTAACTAATTTATTCTCAACAAACAAAACTAATAGTAGATAGTAATTGTTTATCATTATTAATAAATCAATCTAGGACTTTAATTATAATACTAATTATCATCGCTCTAAATGTTCGAAATGTCCTCCCTGTTGATGAAAACAATTTTCCACTTTTTCGACAGTTCGCCTCATTACATTTCTCAACTGGTTTACATTCATTTCTTGAATTGCTGCTCTCACTTTATTTTCAAGTTCTGCACGGGTGACTGGTGGAACGTTGTAGACTTTGTTTTTGAAGGTTCCCCATGCAGAAAAGTCCAACGGAGTTAGGTCGGGGGAGCTAATTTAGAAAATAAAAATGTTAAAGGATGAAAAGACATACCTACCAAAAAGCTTAATACCTTGCTGGCCATCTTATCGGTCGTTAGTGCCAATCCAATTTTCCCCATACGTGTTATGAAGGTATTCCCTAACATCGCGAGAATTATGTGGTGGAGCCCCGTCTTGTTGAAAAATAATAGCCATTTGTTCAACTACGGGCAAATTTTCAAGAAATTGTTCTATTTCTACTTGCAAGAAACCTAAGTACCTATCTTTCGCCGGTAAGGTGACCATCAAAAATAATTGGTCCCACAATTCTATCTCCAATGATACCTAACCAGCAATTGAATCCAAATCGCTCTTGAAAATTGCCTTCTTCCATTAAATGCAGGTTATCTTGTGACCAATAACGCTTATTGTTGTTTCTATTAAACATTCCCAAATTTGTGAATCGACTCTCATCCGAATAAAGAATTTTCGACGGAAATGTTGGATCTTGTTGATGTCTTTGTAAAAACCAGTTACAGTATTCAAGCCTTCTGGCATGGTCATTTTGATAAAGATGTTGATGAATCTGGTATTTGTATGAATGACATTTATTTTGTACTTATGTAAGATCCTCTATACTGACGAGCTACTAATATCACATTCAACAGCAATTTCTCCGACTGAGGCAGTAATATTTATGTTAACTAATGATAGTACGTTAATTTCTTTCTCTTCACTTACAACATAGTTATTGACCGCATCCTACAGATCTTGCGGCCTCAGAAGAAGTTTTTCTGGTCTCTCCAAAAATTAAGAGCATATCAATTTGTTCATTTCTTTTAAAACTAACCATTTTATCTGATTTACAATCTAAGTTTTATAAACGAATGGCATTTGAACAACTTTTAATTAGAGCGATATTGGTTTTGATATTCAATTCAATTGTTTTTCAAAGCCGCCTTTATATTTCTTTTCTTTGAAAAGGACAGGGCGGCAATAATAATACATAACGCTTTTAAATATGTGATTGGGATTTAAGGCAAATTTTTTCGTGTTAATTTTAAAATAGCATAGGAGTGTATGGTATCAAATTGTTGGGAAAAAAATGCTCGTTTCAAGTATCCTAGTGAACCACTATCGTTCCATTTGGAAAAATGGAGTAAACGTCATTTCATTTTTTAAGCGCTTGTGAAACTTAGAAAGTAAATTAATATGACATAATTTTATTTTTCGTAAACTACTTGACTATAAATTAACCTATTTAATTGATTCATGGCCCTCTAGACTCAATACAAAAAATGAGAATAGAAATGTTATAACACGTCAAAAAATGACAAGTGGGATGTCATTTTACTCAGAATATCATGCTGAATCCAAATAAGTAAAAATATGCAGGATTTCCCATTTAAAATACCAAAGTCAAGGTCACTTCCGGTTAAACCGGAAGTGCTAACAAATCAAAAATTATGCCAATAAATGCAGACTCATCTCTTATGCACAATTCCAAAATTTCATTTTAATATCTATAAATACAAAAAAGTTATAGGAAGTTATAGATTAGATTAGATTAGATTACTTTTTATTGACCACATTCTGTACAAAAAATACAATTGTAGCAAGTCACAAGTACACTATAAAATAATAAAATACAATAACTTTCTAATATATGGACATATATCACACAAAAAATACTTATATAATATAAATATAGGGGTGAGCGTCTTTTGAGAAACACCCGGTATTATAAAAAAAAAGCGTTAACAAAAAAAAACGAAAAAAAATAAACTACAAAAATAACTTAGACGTAAAAGAAATGTTTACATCTTATGTGAAGCACAGAAGTTTTTAACCTATAGAATCAAAATTGAGATCTTCTCGGAACTGGAAGCGATTTCTTCTTAAGGCAAGGGGATTTCCTAATATCTTGATATCTTCGCTGGAAACTATTGATTTATCGGGAACATCTGAGTAAACAAAGTAGTAAGTACCCCTAACTACTCCTACTACCCCGGAAAATTTGTTCCTTAAGAAGTTTACAGTAAAACTGTCTAAAGATGTTTTCGATTTTTCCTACAAAGTTTAAATTTCTTTTACTAGGCTCAAACTTCACAACAACAAACTGATTATTTTCAAACACAGTATTAGAAGTAGGAATCACAGGTTCCACAGCCATATTTTCATTGAAAGCATCACAGCTATTTTCGCTATCTCCACCACTTTCATTGTTTGCTGAAACTTGATCTGAGACGCCGTCTGATTCATAGTTGAATGATTCAGCTTCTTCACCAGATTCGTCATCTTTATCATTTTCAGGAAATGATACACTTCTATACCTGGTAGAATGGAAAGCCTTTTGTCCCTCGGTTTTCTTGTTGCACTCGTCGGAGTAAGAGTATCTTTGAAGAAAGAAGTAAAACTATCAGTCCAATTGTCTTCTACATTATCATTGTTTACTGGTGTATAGTCTGCTAGTTCTTTTAAAACTCTCTCTGGATTGGGTGGTATTATTCCGCATGCTGCAAATCCAGCCTTAACGTTATCGGCAGAGCGTAGACTAATTTTTTGGAATGTCTGGACCAGCAGAGAGGGAAATCTTTTAGGAAAAACGCCTCTGTTAGGGCACAAAAAATTTTAATTTAAAATTTACGAAATGCGATTTTTAACTCCAAGGTTATGCTGATGCAGACTGGGCGAACGATAAAAAGGATAGGAGATCCTATATCGGCTTTGTAATTTTGTTATGTGGTACAGCTATTAGCTGGGAAAAGCTATTAGCTGTCACTCTAATTCCTTTTTTTTTTCCATAGCCTACTTAAAAAATTCGAAATTGCCTTGATATTTTATTGTGGATAACAAGAAAATGCGTTTAAATTGTGAATTAATCTGATATCTGCGAATTATTATTATAAGTTTTTTTTAACTTTGTACGTGTATTTACTATAAGAAAAAATGGAACATCTGACGTCTATCTGTTAAAATTGTTAAATTATGATAACTTTGCACCACCAGTGTCAAATTTTTTTGCCTCTAATTTTATATTTCGAAAAAAAAATGGCATTCTAGTAAAAAAATAAGCATACAACCTAAATAAAATATTGAGTATGGTATAAGCAAATAGTTTAATATTCATTAAGTCAACTTACATTATAAAAAAAAACATGTTAATTCGAAAAAATGGCAAAAAATTCAACTTTGACCTAGACATCTGAAACTTTGTACAGGGTGGTCAACTAAGAAAGTATCGTATCTGGGAAACTATCCATCGTAGAGGCTTGCGGCAAAAAAAAAATTACTAAAACGGCCAAGAGAAAAACCTGGAAAATATTTTCAAGTTCTGAAATGGCCGCTAGGGGGCGTAACTGCAACCTTGAATCTAAAAAAGTGATGTTTCTGTAAAACTCTGCTATATTAACATAATAAAAAAAATCCTGATAGGATAATCTGAACCTTTTTTGTTTGACACTTTCTCTAAAAATAAAGTGGTGGGGGGTATTCAAACGTTTCCGTAAATAACATCCTGTATCTTCGAAACGGCTAAGCCGATTTGAACAAACTTGGACTCGTTAAAAGAAGCTATTATTGGACTACAAACATCATTATATTTGAAGTTTTGAAAGTTTCACATATCGCCGCTAGAGGGGTTTTTTCGACATTCCAACAGAAATGGTTAATTTTCTCAACAAAATAAAATGCATTGCTATTATTTTTTTTTTCATGAAAAAGTAGCTAAATGATGCCTAAACTAGCTCGCGAAAACCGCATCTCGATATCTTGTTCCTAACCCAAAATATCGGCAATAGAAAATTTTATATGAAAATCCCTTAAATTTTCATTTTATTGTAACTATATTTTTCTGGAATTCTTTCTATTATGTAAGTTGTGGCCCTAAAAAGGACCGATTTATAAAAGAAAGATTTTTAATGCCCTCGCAAATGCTCGAAATGCTGACCATCACGTTCTATGCATTGCTGAAGCCAGTGGCGTGCGGTGAAATCTGGGAGAACGGAAGCAATTTTTTAAAACTTACCTATTTATAGTGTAATTGGATTCTTCTATCATTTTTCGCAAACTCGTCTATAACTTCGGTATAGATCCTTTTCAATTCCTAATAGGGATGCATTGGAAAGTCGGTCCTGCCCTGTCGAATTTCGCAAATAGGTCTTTATGCCTCGACCTCGAAATCGGCTGATGTTGCCATCCTAAACTAAATTAGACCGTAATAACCAATAAAGACGGTTAAAACCAAACAACAAACAACCAATAAAACTAATAATCAGCCGAATAACTGCTTATTCCGCAAGAAAACCGCCCGCCTGCAAACATAGACAAGGGAGATGCGCTTATGGTAGCCTGCAAAGCAAAACATAATCAGCTGATACTTAAAACACCCAATAAAACTATAATAATGGATCCGAGCAACTGCTTATTCGGTAGGAAAGCGCCCGCAACTTGAACTCTCAGCGTTTGCATTTTGACCCCGAAATTATTATATGGAAACCAGTAAGCACTCCATCGGAGTGCATCTGCATCGCAGCCGCCCGGCACACGGCGCCGGTGGGCGCGAAGAGCTCCGATGAGCGGGAGAGAGAGACAGGAGATATACTAAGGCCAACTTTTTTTGGAGGCTTGCCCCCGAAGTATATTATTTATTTCATTTATTTAGGATGAAATTAATTTATGAATTTGTTAGGAATAAAGATGACGATTTGGGGTTTTGGTTTTAGGGGAAGCAATGCTTCCCTTGCTTCCATGGACCGCACGCCCCTGGCTGAAGCCTCTCATGGGTAGACAAAACTGCACTTTCAATTTCGGCTTTCGGTATGTTACGTATTGCATTACGAATCCGGTTTTGCAAATCTTCTCTGGTCGTAGGTTGAGTCTGAAACACGATGTCCTTTAACCGCCCCCATAAATAAAAATCCAGGCAAGTTAGGTCTGTTGATCGCGGAGGCCATGGAAACAGACTTCCTCTTCCAATCCACCGCTGTTGAAATACTGCATTAATATGCTCTCGCACATTAACGGCAAAATGTGCTGGGCAACCATCCAACTGCAAAAACAAGTTTTGCCTTGTTTCCAAAGGCACATCTTCCAACAACAACGGTAATTGATTGGCCAAAAAGTCAAGAAAGACATTGCCATTTAGGGATTGCTCAAAAAAATATGGCCCAATAATTCTGCCTTCCAGTATGCCACACCACACATTTAAACTCCAACGTCCTAGGTGCTGAACTTCACGCAACCAATGCGGATTTACTGCAGACCAATAGTGCATATTATGTAGATTGACTCTCCCGTCACTACTAAAGGTGGCTTCATCGGTCCAAAGAATTTGAAATAAAAATTCTCTATTTTGGCGTATCATACCTAACATCCAAAGGCAATAGTCCAACCTACGATCAAAATCTTCCCCTTTCAAGGCTAATGCAAAACGACATGATATAAGTGCATTCTAAAAGTAATTAAAAAAAGTTTAAACGAATACCTAACTTTGATGGCCATTAGAACTTACCTATGGTCCTTCAAAATATTTTGAACCGTTGTTCGTGATATGTCCAACTTAAGGGATAATGCTCTTGTGCCAACATGAGGATTTCCTTCAATATACCCCAGTACGTAGTTAATATTTTCTTGTGTTCTTTCAATTCTTTGCCGTTGAATCTTAGGCCGAAAAACATTGGCTCGTAAACTCGCCACTAATCGGGGAAAAACGCTCACATCGCAAGGACGCCGATTTGGATATCGAGCAGCGTAAACTCTTTTAGCTACTGCGGCATTCTGAAGGCATTCAAAATAAACCGCAAGCATATCAACAGCTTTATCATTCGTAAAATGCATTTTGTAAACACAAAAATTCTCAAAGTAACGCAAAACTTGACAACTATTGACAATTTGGATTATTTATGTTTTGATTGTCTTTTTTGTGCATATAACGTGATGGTCAGCATTTCGAGCATTTGCGGGGGCATTAAACATCTTTCTTTTATAAATGGGTCCTTTTTAGGGCCACAACTTACATAATAGAAAGAATTCCAGAAAAATATAGTTACAATAAAATGAAAATTTAAGGGATTTTCGTATAAAATTTTCTATTGCCGATATTTTGGGTTAGGAACAAGATATCGAGATGCTATGCTGCATTTAGCTACTTTTTCATGAAATAAAATCATACCAATGCATTTTATTTTGTTGAGAAAATTAACCATTTCTGTTGGAATGTCGAAAAAAGCCCTCTAGCGGCGATATGTGAAACTTTCAAAACTTCAAATATAATGATGTGTGTAGCCCAAGAATAGTTCCTTTTAACGAGCCCAAGTTTGTTCAAATCGGCTTAGCCGTTTCGAAGATACAGGATGTTATTAACGGAAACGTTTGAATACCCCCCACCACTTTATTTTCAGAGAAAGTGTCAAACAAAAAAGGTTCAGATTATCCTCGACTTTAAAGATCAGGATTTTTTTTATTAGGTTAATATAGCGGAATTTACAGAAACATCTCTTTTTTAGATTTAAGATTGCAGTTACTAGCGGCAATTTCAGAAACTTGAAAATATTTTCCAGGTTTTTCTCTTAGCCGTTTTAGTAATAACTTTTTTTGCCGCAAGCTTCTACGATGGATAGTTTCCCAGATACAAAACCTCGCATTCTTAGTTGGCCACCCTGTATATAATTTCTAATTAGGCACTTAAGGCGTGTAATATACTTTGGTGTTATATTGTGTTGGTGAAACAATTGTCATATTTTAAATAAAAGTTAGTGAAAATTTGGAAGTGTTTCAGTCTATAAATTTTACATATTATTTTCCTCTGGATCTCTATGTCCGAGAAGGTGCCTCTTTATATCACCTTTCCAAATGCTTTGAAAATCACACTGCATGATTACATTTAAACATATTAATTTCCTCTGGATCCCCATGTCGGAGTAGGTGCACCTTTAAATTATCTTTCAGAATGCTTTGATAATAACACTGACTACATTTAAACATATTAACTTCCTCTGGCTCCTTATGTCGGAGAAGATGCGTCTTTAGATGACTTTTCTGAAAGCCTTGATAATCACACTGACTACATTTTAACATATTAACTTCCTCTGGATCCTTATGTCGCAGAAGGTGCCTCTTTATATCACCTTTCCAAATGCTTTAAAAATCACAATGCATGATTACATTTAAACATATTAATTTCCTCTGGATCCTCATGTCGGAGAAGGTGCACCTTTAAATTATCTTTCCGAATGCTTTGATAATCACACTGACTACATTTAAACATATTTACTTCCTCTGGATTCTTATGTCGGAGAAGGTGCCTTTTTAAATGACTTTTCCGAATGCCTTGATAATCACACTGACTACATTTTAACATATTAACTTCCTCTGGATTCTTATGTCGGAGAAGGTGCCTTTTTAAACTACCTTTGTGAATTAACTTCCTCTGGATCCTTATGTCGGAGAAGATGCGTCTTTAAATGACTTTTCCGAATGCTTTGATAATCACACTGATTACATTTAAACATAACAACTTCGTTTGGATCCTTATGTCGGAGAAGATGCGTCTTTAGATGACTTTTCTGAAAGCCTTGATAATCACACTGACTACATTTTAACATATTTACTTCCTCTGGCTCCTTATGTCGTAGAAGGTGCGCCTTTAAATTACCTTTGCGAATGCTTTGATAATCACACTGACTACATTTAAAGATGTTAACTTCCTCTGGCTCCTTATGTCGGAGAAGATGCGTCTTTAAATGACTTTTCCAAATGCTTTGATAATCACACTGACTACATTTTAACATATTAACTTCCTCTGGATTCTTATGTCGGAGAAGGTGCCTTTTTAAACTACCTTTGTGAATTAACTTCCTCTGGATCCTTATGTCGGAGAAGATGCGTCTTTAAATGACTTTTCCGAATGCTTTGATAATCACACTGATTACATTTAAACATAGCAACTTCGTTTGGATCCTTATGTCGGAGAAGATGCGTCGTTAAATGACTTTTCCAAATGCTTTGATAATCACACTGACTACATTTTAACATATTAACTTCCTCTGGCTCCTTATGTCGTAGAAGGTGCGCCTTTAAATTACCTTTGCGAATGCTTTGATAATCACACTGACTACATTTAAACATGTTAACTTCCTCTGGATCCTTATGTCGGAGAAGGTGCCTCTTTAAGTCACCTCTCCGAATAATTCGATAATCACACTGACTACATTTAAACATATTAATTTCCTCTGGATCCTTATGTCGGAGAAGGTGCTTCTTTAAATCACCTTTCCGAATGCTTTGATAATCACACTGACTACATTTTAACATATTAATTTCCTCTTGATCCTTATGTCGGAGAAGGTGCGTCTTTAAATTATCTTTCCGAATGCTTTGATAATCACATTGACTACATTTAAACATATTAATTTCCTCTGGATCCTTGTGTCGGAGAAGGTGCTGCTTTAAATCACCTTTCCGAATGCTTTGATAATCACACTGACTACATTTAAACATATTAACTTCCTCTGGATCCTTATGCCGGAGAAGGTGCGTCTTTAAACTACATTTGTGAATGCTTTGAAAATCACACTGACTACATTTAAACACATTGGCTTCCTCCGGATCCTTGTGTCGGAGAAGGTGCCTCTTTAAATTATCTTTCCGAATGCTTTGATAATCACATTGACTACATTTAAACATACTAATTTCCTCTGGATCCTTGTGTCGGAGAAGGTGCTGCTTTAAATCATCTTTCCGAATGCTTTGATAATCACACTCACTACATTTAAACATATTAACTTCCTCTGGATCCTTATGCCGGAGAAGGTGCCTTCTAAAATTACCTTTGTCAATGCTTTGATAATCACACTGACTACATTTTAACACATTAACTTCCTCTGGCTCCTTATGTCGTAGAAGGTGCGCCTTTAAATTACCTTTGCGAATGCTTTGATAATCACACTGACTACATTTTAACATATTAACTTCCTCTGGCTCCTTATGTCGTAGAAGGTGCGCCTTTAAATTACCTTTGCGAATGCTTTGATAATCACACTGACTACATTTAAACATGTTAACTTCCTCTGGATCCTTATGTCGGAGAAGGTGCCTCTTTAAGTCACCTCTCCGAATGCTTCGATAATCACACTGACTACATTTAAACATATTAATTTCCTCTGGATCCTTGTGTCGGAGAAGGTGCTGCTTTAAATCACCTTTCCGAATGCTTTGATAATCACACTGATCACATTTAAACTTAACTTTCCGTGAATCCTTACTAAGGCGGTGTTTGTATACATTTCTTTCCCGAAATACCCTTAAGTCATTCTCAACTTTCTGTTTCTCAAGTTTCTGACTAACCCCATCATCCCGCTGCTGTTGGATCTGGATTATGCAATCTTGATTTTCGTCAATGCTGCAACAGAGAAAAACATTGTTAAGTTATATTAATCGTACCAGTTAATTTATCAGCAATATTACCATATATATACAGGAACGTTTCTTTAAAATGTCTAACCGAATAAGTGATTTTTCTCGAATCAGCTACATAACTAAAAATTAAACATTCAGAATGAACGCCAAGAAATACCTGATTTTTAATCGTAAGTTCCTTGGGCAGACGACACGCGATTTACGAATAGTAGAATATTCAATAAACTATCACTACTACTGAATAGAGAAAATCCGCATAATTTAGGAAAAAGGCGATCGCAAACAAAATGTAGATCCAATATGAGGTGTGTTATATAGGTAATTTGGAATAGATCCTCAGATTACTAGTCTCACAAATGAATAAAACTTCATCAGAGTGGTGATGGAGACTCTTAGAAACACTGTAAAAGGATCTATTATGTGTAGTGGGTGTCAGGGTGACGTCCGTTATATGGCGCTTAAGACGGTTTTTAATTGTCTCGGGCGCCACCGTAAGATATTTTGAGTGGTTCCGGGTCCACCATTGCCTGTCGGGTAAGCCTTTATACAGTAGAGAAAATCATTCCAGGTATTCAGGTCGGTGGGCACATAGTCCAAATAAAACAAAGGAATATTGTAAAAAAACAGGCAATTGGTCGTGTTTATCAAAACTAGTTTAAATTCAAAGTATACATAAGGGTATTAAATCCTAAAACTATAAGATACTAGACCAAACCTTCCATATCAACGGAGCTGTGGCTGTGATTCGGCGCTATCGTCAGAAACATATTTTTTCTTTTTAATAGTTCTACGTACCAGACTCGGAAAAATTATTGTACGGTCTCGGTAGTAGCAACGGTAACGGGATTGTTGCACTTCCTAGTTACAGCGGTGAGCATATACAAGTAATGTGTGTGAGTGGGAGAGGCTGTTAGGCAGATCCCATGGTACAAATAGACAAGGTATGATATCTAGCAGTTTAAATTTCGTACGGCGCACGCAGTGATGTCATCGCGTGAGAGATATATATATTAGCTTTTGGACGTTATTTTTACCAAGTAAAAATATGCTATACATAGTACAACTTGCTGTTAAAACGACTTGTTAAGTACCTCCTAATTTCTGGGGAGCATACAGAGGAGGTCAAAATAATCCTAATTTGGATTAACGGAGATACAGAGCTCCAAAGGTGTACCCAGTGATCTACTTTTTTTTACCTTTTGAACCGACTAGTATAACCTAATGAAACTTTAATATTTTATAGAGGCCATCAAGAGTCATTAAACCATACTACAGTAAATGATTTACATCCCCAGGAAAGTCAGGAACGGACTGGCCACCACACTCGCTAGTCCAAAACTTTGAGGTGTCATTTGACAGAGCTGAAAACTGATTTTTTAAATACTCTAGTATATCCCCTTTAAATAAGGCACCCTTAATTTATTTCGATAAAACTGGCGGTTTTCGATATAAATCGGTTTTTATGCGAAACACTCGACAGTTACTAATGCTAAACACAACCAGGTAAAAATAAAATGCGCAGGGTATGCTGAGGTGCATTTAATTTTTTGGAAACGCTTTCAAGCTCTTCGAAGGCAAGAAGACTTTATGCTAAAAGATTTCCAGCTTAGACATTGTCAAGTCCAAAAACCTTTTAAAGAGTTGATCGGAGCTTAATTAATTTACAATGTTATTAAAATACAAAAATAATGAAAACGTTTAAATGTTATTTTGGCAAATGTTCAATATGTGCTCCACGTACCTCAATACATTTTCTTAGTCTTCGAATATTTTCCCGCCGCGCTGCAAATAATATTCCGCATTATTACGGACTTTATTAGAATGCTTTTATTTTCGCTAGTAGTTCTTCTTTAGTATTTACTGGCGTTGAATAAACTAAATCTTTTAGCTGTCCCCAGACGTTAAAGTCTAAGGGATGTAGGTCTGGAGACCTTGGTGGCCATAAAATGGACCCACCTCGACCTATCTATCCATCGAGTGCCAAAAACGCTTGTTAAGGGTTGACGTACCATGCGGTTATAATGAGGTGGCGCATCATCATGCATGTATCACATTTGCATTCTTGTATCAAGAGCAGTGGCGTAGCCACAGGGTGGCGATCGCCCCCCTTGGCCCGGCGCCCCTTCACCACTTAAGATCGGTCTTATTTTATTTTTAGTAAAGAGCGATGGGAATAACCTTAATAAAACCGGTTTCGAGAGCGTCCAACCACATTATAATAATTTTTTTTATATAGCGAATTTTCACTTCATTTGGGGCCAGACCACTGTTCCCTAGGGAGCATAAAGAAGGTGAGTTCCTACGAAATGTGGTCTCAAAAATTTTAGCTCCACGATCTGCGCCCCCCCAATATGTTGGCTACACCACTGATCAAGAGGCACATCTTCTAATAAATTATTCAAATTCTTCTGCAAAAATTGTAAATAGGTCTTTCTTCCACAACAAATGGACCTATAAGGGTATTTTCGCGATAATGCCAGCCCACACATTTATAATAAACCTTTGTTGGTGTTTGTTTTGAATTATGGCGTGCGGATTTTCATCAACCCAAAAATGTAAATTGAGCGAGTTTATTAATGCCATCTCTTGTAAAACCGGCTTCATCGGTAAACAAAGTCAAGTTAGAACAATTTAGATTTACGTTATGTTGCTGTATAAACCAGTTGGAGTATTGAAGTTTTGCTGGATAAACATCCGGAGACATAGCGTGTACTTTTTGAACATGGTACGGGTAGAGTAACTCCTCCTTTATTAGAGTCTCATGTACAACCCATTTTATAACATTGTTTTGTGTCGCGGTCTTTCTTATGCTGTTTAAAGGGTTTTTTAGAAATATCTTGCAAAATTTGTTCCTCTACTTGAGGGTCTCGTGCTCTGGAGCTCCCTGACCGCCACGTCGCGGCAAAAGTGACCCTGAATAAAAAATTTCAAAAATTAATTCGTTAGCTCCAATAATTACTTTCTAATAATCTTCTACCTGCTTTCATTAGGCTCCGATCAACCCTTTAAAAAGCTTCTTGACTGGCCAATTTTCAGGCTGGAATCTTTCAGAACAAAGTTTTCTTGCCTTTAAAGAGTTGAAAAGTGCTTTCCAAAAATTAAATGTATATCAGCATACCCTGCGTATTTTATTTTTACCTGTTTGTGTTTAGCATTAGTAACTTTTGAGTGTTTTGCATAAAAACCGATTTATCTCGAAAACCGCCAGTTTTATCGAAATAAATTAAGAGTACTTTTTTAAAGAGGAATGGCCAGAGTATTTAAAAAATCAGTTTGCAGCTCTGTAAAATGACACCGGTAAAAATTTGAGACTAACAAGTGTGGTGGCAAGTCCGTTCCTGACTTCTCTGGCGATGTAAAACATCTACTCTAGTATGGTTTAAGGACTTTTTATGGCCTCTATAAAATATTAAAGTTTCATTAGGTTATACTAGTCGGTTCAAAAGGTAAAAAAAGTATATCACTGGGTACCCCTTTGGAGCTCTGTATCTCCGTTAATCCAAATTAGGGTTATTTTGACCTCCTCTGTATGCTCCCCAGAAATAAGGAAGTGCTTACCGGACACCCTGTATAGGGTGTTCAAAACTTGTTTTTATTAATTATCTTATTTGTTATTAAAAATAACTAGGTGAAATTTGGTGCAAGTAACGATTTTTGTAGTTCCCGTAGAACCAATTTTATATTAACTTTAATGCTTAAATTATCTGACGATTAATCCCCTTTAAAAGTTTTTGTAGGTACTATATGAAAATAAATTTACCTTTTTGTAATTATTTTTGATATTAACCTTCTCTCTCCAAGTAACTCGTGTTTTAAATTTCACACATAAGCATCTGTATTAAAATGTTTGAAACACATTCGTGCGGAAGTTACATTAAATATATAACTTTACGTTCAGACGAACGTTTTCATTCTTGTGAAAAACTGTTGCAATCGGAGTCCTATAGTCTTGTGATTTTTAGAATTCCACTCCTTAACACTTTGATAACAATTTCTGAAAGACATCACCTGTATTAAGTTCTTTGACCGGTATTCTGTACTGGTAGGTGATGCCTATAAGTTAAGGCACTCCACGTATATTTTTTTTAAACATAAGTGCTTGGTAAGTACTCCTACTTAGCGGTTAGTATTTCCTATGTATCTGCTTCAATGCTTTCATATTAACAATGCTTTTCTAAAAATGACTGGTCTTGCTGCTGCTTTGTCTTACAAAAATTTAGCTGCAAGGATCCCTTGTGTCAAAGTTTTTATTAAGTAGAAGCGAAAAACAAGAAATTTCATGTTTTCCTTGAAGATCTTGTCACATTACCTGCTTGGAAATCTGCATGCACAATAAGTGAGAGCAAAAATTGTACCAATCAATTTTGCGAGGATTTTTTCTGTACTTAGGATTTAACATAATATGCCCCTTCCTTATTAAAATTTTGTTCTTTCCCTAAGTCATCCGTTAAATGTCAACTTGAGACAGAACACAACCATGCAGGTATTAACAAACCTCGCATGTTATTCCCTTTTTTTTTGTTTAAGGCACATCACTACAGGATTAATCATTTATAGCGCTCTGCGAGCGGTGCGTGTGCGAAGCAAACGATTCACGTTGTTCTTGAATCTTTGCAGACTATACTCGTTGGGAACACGGCATCAGGGAGGTCTCTCCAGAGTGATGACGTTCTTCAGATGAAATAATTTTTAAACAGTGTCGTTCAAGGGACACTAAGCTGAATCACGTACGGGAGGGCTGCAGTGGCTCGTCGTGTATTTCAACCATGCACCGCTCTGGGTGGAATCAAGCGGGAAACCTCAGTTGAACACCTGCCATGAAAATAATTGTAAAATAGACTCAAGTCGCCAACCTGCTTTTGATGTTCAAGGCTTTTCACGTTGTTTGTGAGATCATGATCAGCGATCAAGCAAATGGCCCTTCTTTGAATGGAATCTAACAATCTCAGGGTATGTTTAGGAGCAGAGACCCAAATATGCGAACAGTATTCCAGCGATGGTCGAAATTGGGCTTTATAGAGCATCAAAAGTTGTTGGGGTGTATAGAGGTTCTTACTTCGGAAAAGTATTCCAAGCTTCTGCGAGGCTGCCTTAGCAATGGCCGCAACGTGACTGCCACTAAATGAAATTGACGCCCAATAAATGAATTGATGAAGCCAAGGGAATCGAGTGTCCCGCCATGACTATATCCAGTTTTTCAACATTAACTTTTTTAAAAAAATTTTGTGGGGATTCTCAAGCTCGTGCTAGTACTTGGCTGGTCATTTTCATTTTTGTTTTTTATATTGATACTTAGGACTGCATTTCTATCTTCCTCGACACATTCTCTTATACGGTCATCCCTCAGATTATCATCATTAGAAGGAGTTACTTGAGACGTGAGTGATCTAACTAGATTATTCCCATTCATAAGATCTTCATTTAGTAATTTTGAATTGATCTAGGGTTTTAGTGTTGCTCTATACGTTAATATTACAAGTGTTCACATCTTCATTATTTATTGCACCCAAATAAACCTTATTAAATGGCCATAAGTGGATTAGATGGTGGTGATAATGGCCACTACACTGGCTATTTGTAGAAACTTATTAACTTAATGTATAAGTGGTGCCTCTGCCCTACTTACGCTTATTTTATTTTGTTTGCCTTAACTCATAAAATTTTTAGGTTTCAGTAGCCAAAAAAAAAGGGCGTGGCACCCAACAATTTTTTACCTCCGGCGCATTTTTTATAACTGGGGTGTAATCTCCGGTTTTTAATTGAACCAAAGGTGGTCATCCTGGTTCCAATGAGAAATTATTGTCTCAGAAGACAACAGTTTCCCCTATACCTAAGCTTAAGCAAAGTATACCTGTTTTCATTTGTTTCAGATTCCTCCATCTTGATGTCTACTTCTTCGTTTTTCAATTTCCACTCTGTATAGTTCAAATTGTTAATTTCATCGCATCCATTTACTGCTTCACTCTTTTTAACTTTAACCTCTGGCTCTGTTTGATCAGGAAATACTTGTTTCCCCCTGCAAAACATAAAATAGTAATTGTTTGGATTACCGTATACAGCGAATTTTTTGCTAATTTTTGTCTTAATACCTAATTTGAGGTCACTGCTCACAAATCCGAAGTTTATTTTTATGTTACAACCGACTTCCTGAAAGCTTAAAAAGCATAATAACCTTAGTTTGTTTGTAACATAATGAAAACCTAGGCATTCATTAATTAGTTTGTAAGTAATCCACTCTAGGTACTGAAAACGGTGGTAACTGTGCAATTAGTCTTAATGCCAGGGTTATAACAACCACAGCTTAGAATTTATAATTTAAAAATTGCAATTACTTATTTAAAAAGAAATAGTTTAAAAAAAAATTAAAAGACACCCTCCATACCCCTTGTGAGTGTACCTACCACGAACTTAGAAACTTGGAACTAGGTAGAACTATCGTGATACTGAACAATACTAAAAAATTATACCTAATGAAGGTCAAGATGCACATCTTACCAATTTTTGCACAGCTTACTCTGTGCTAAAACTAAGGTCCACACTACATTCATAAATTATTATTGTATAAACTATTTTAAAATATTTATTTTGGGTGTATTTTTATTTATAACAATTTATTTATTATGCTATTATATCAGTAAGTTTTATAGATTTTTATATTATGTTTCATTATTTAATTTTTAGTATTTCAGACATTTTTACCCTCCTCAGGACGCATTTTAATTCATTTTTCTTGATACAATCAGCAAAAATTTAATTAAATGTTTTTTTCTGGTAGAAATAACGATAATTCTAAAAATTAGGGAATTCCAAATTTCCTGCTATGCGTTTACCCTCCTCCCCCACTTCCGTCCACAAAAATTTAGTTCAGCAGCCACCAGCAATTGGAGCGCTGGCATCGAAACCGATGGTTTGAAATGTATCTCTCTTTATATCGAAACCGCTCTTCTCTGATTTTCGAGTTGTGTCCCCTCCAGACTGCTGCGGCGGCGTCGGTGGGGCGTCGCGCGCGCTCGTGCAGCGTTGAAGGTTTTGCGCGATGCTTGCGGCTGGCCGTACTACGGTCGCGGTGAATAATTACGCTGACAGTCAATGACAATGTGAAAAACCTTTATCCTAGTTTTCGCGGCGGAAATGACTAACGATTCAGAATAAACGGGTTAAGCTATGTAGATACGAAAAAGAGCCAAATTCCTAGCGCCGAAAATAAGAGAGTTGTAAAAATAATAGTAACTTCGTTAGAAAACTTTTGGTTATAAAATAATTTCTAATAATGATACTTTTGCTTGGCCGGCAAGGTCACCAGACCTTACACCTTCAAATTTTTATTCATGAGGATATGCAAAAAAGAGGTACATGAATTTTTTCCTCTAGAAAATCGAGAAGTTCTTACCAGAATCAACACCTTAAAAAGAGTAACCTATCAAGTCATAACGCAGTGTAAAAAATGTGTGATAAATGGAGGGAGGTATGTGCAGTACGATGTTTGCGTCTTTATTGATTGTATTACTAAGGAAGCGAAATAAAATACAAAATTTTTGATTTAGACCCCCAGATAACACTTACCCATTTGAAGCTGTACATAGAATTTGATGTAGATTATTCGCGATGATAAGTTCTCCATTTTTTTCGAATATATTCAGCCTATTTACCACAACAATTAATTTAGGTCCCTGTTTAATTAAATCTTTATCAGAAGAATATTCAGGAACTTCAAGTGGAACGTTTTTAATCTCAACGTCAGCTATTATTAAATTACCAGTAGCTTTAACATTGATTAACCCAGCATTTAAAAGGTTTTTATGTTTTCCCTTTACTTGCAATGTGGAAGAAGGACTTTGATTATTGCAACCTCCTAAATTTTCTTCAACAGCAGATAGTCCTGACAAATCCTTGGATATATCAATGTTGGTGGTATTCGTTTCTTGAAGTAAATTATTTAACATTGTCTTGATAATTTCCGGGCATATGGAAGTATGCGATTCTTGGTTATAGTCGGTTATTGCTGAATTCCACGTTATGGGTCGAGTGTTACTTTCCCTAGAAAAAAAATTGGTATTAATTAAAAATATTATTATTAAATTAAATAATAATTATAATTTCAGGTGGCATAAATTGGTGGCTCCAACGATTTAATACTGATGGACAAAGACAGTTACTCAAAAAAAGTCTATCATATGTTGCCTACATCGAGCGGGCCTGCAGGGGTGATCTAAACTGCGTAATGAGACAACACAAAAGGTTGAAAGGAATAGGTTGTTCAAAGAGTGAGACAAATAGAAAAAGTTAAAGGATAGATAAATCTCCTTCAGTTAAAAGCTCACAATATTTATTGACTATGCTGATAACACAAACTTAATAACAGGAGGCCAAAATGTGTGTCAGCTTGTGGTGAAAATAGTTTGATCCTAAAAGCAGATAAAACTAACGTTTTCAAAACTAAACAATCCACTGTGCAAAACATCAAGGAACCAAAAACATCTAACAAGAAATTGTTAAATATTTGGAAGTTAATAAAAACATGGTATGGTCTTTTCATAATCAGCTTTTGACAATACAAAGTCTCGGTCTCAAATAATTTTAGACTAATTATTTGAGACCGAGACTTTGTATTGTCAAAAGCTGATTATAACCTATTCAGGTCTCTTTGGGAAAGATGGACAATTTCTTCGAATGATCTTTTCATATAAACCAAGTTGTAAAAAGTTGAACTATGTATGTAGTGGAAATGTAAGGATATTCAACAACACATTGTTAAAGTGGATTGTGGGTTAACGAGGATTTGGAAGTAAAAACTAATTTGTTCTTGAGTCTCTTGACTGGCTCTATGGCGTTGGCATTTCCTGAGCGACTAATGCGTAAACCAAATAATCTAAACTATAATATAAACTGGTTTAACAATTCGCTACGCCCTAAAAGAGATCTTCCAAAATGAATATCGTGCCGAAATCGATAAAGCAAAAATTAGAGCAAATGATTCTCTCATAAGACATTCTGGTAATCCTTCTAAAGCTTCATGGCAGATTATTAATAAATACCGTGCCGGAAAATCGCGTCAATTCGCTGAGGCTGGGCTAAGTTCGGATCAGTTCAACGATTTTTTTGTGAACATTGCACAAAACTTGGCTGATGAACTGCCTGTCTCCAATAACAATAGCGATTATTATTTAAAAAAGTTAGAAATTAACAATGTTCCTGTGCTCAACTTTCGTGACGTGTCGTTTAATGAAACCAGAGACATCGTTATTAATTTAAAAAATAAGCTAAGCAAGGATTACTACGGTATCAATACTAAAATTATCAAATCAATTGTAAATATAATAGTGTACCCTCTTACTAAATTAATGAATCAGTGTTTAAGATCCGGAACATTTCCCTCTGCCTTTAAAAAATCGCGTGTGGTCCCCGTATTCAAGAAGGGAAATCGAACGGAAGTATCAAATTATCGACCTATTTCCATAATGCCCCTCCTCTCAAAAATTTTTGAGAAAGCCATCAAAACAAGAATAGCTGACCATTTTGAGGTCAACAATCTTTTTAATAAGAGCCAATTTGGTTTTCGGAATGGTATGTCTACTGGTACAGCAATTAATAGCTTAATCTCTAAAATAACAAGTGTTTTTGATGTGGGGGACCATACTGCAGCCCTATTCTGTGACCTGACAAAGGCATTCGACTGTGTGTCGCCAGCGATACTTCTGGATAAGCTAAAATATTATAACCTCTCAACAACAGCCCTTAAACTATTGGCCTTCCGTGGGGACTCAGAATCCTTCTTCTCTGCGGTTTCTCGGTATCCGGTTGGATCAGAAGCTCTCGTGGCAGCCACATGTTGACTCTCTAGCGAATAAACTCTCCACCAATGTTTTCGTGTTGCGCAGCCTCGTGCGTAATGTCACCAGGGATGTGCTGGTACTGACGTATTACGCTCTCATCCAGGCGAATATATCCTATGGTCTTCTGGCTTGGGGACACGCCGCGGGAGTCGATCGAATATTTGGCCTGCAGCGTAGAGCCGTGAGAGTGACAATGGGCATTAACTATAAAGTGGATTGCAGAGGGGCATTCAGGGAGGTAAACATAATGACCGTGTCTTTATATATTTTTCAGTGCCTCAGGTTCCTTAAGCAAAACCTTGACGAATACCCGAGAGTTGGTGACACCCATTCTTATAACACCAGAAATCAAGACAATGTCTTCCTGGACTTTCATAGAATTGCTAGATCTAGATTTGCTCTTAACTGTCATGCACCAAAAATGTTTAATAAGCTTCCGATCCTTGTGAAGGAGCTACCATCAAGAGTATTCCTCACAAAAATAAAACGTTTCCTTAGTAAAAAATGCATTCTACTCGGTTAATGTATATTATGGTTTTAATTTCAACAGTATTGAATTTTAATTGTGGTTATTATAATAGTCTGTTACACCCTTAGAGATAGATTTAGATAAAGTTTTAAAATTTCCAATGTTCCTTTGTATCGATCTGTGCATTGTCGCATATGTCAGCTGTAGTATAATTAGTGTTTCTGTTTTATTGTTGTATGTATAGGTATAAGTAATAGCGCTGTTTAATTGTCTTCATCTGGTGTATGTTTGACTTGTGTAAGCATCCTTGCGATAGCACCAATAAATACTTTGACTTTGACTTTGACTTTGAAGATGGAGAGGGGGACAATATAATAATGTGAAAATTTTATATTCTGCTACTTTTGAGTTATTTTAAATGTATGGAATTATCGTTTGGTGTCACACAACACAGATTTAGTAGCCAAAAACGGGCCATAAAGAATTTGGAATTTAAACAGACATGCAAAAGCATTTTTAAATCTATGAGGATAATAATTGTATATGCCAAAAATATATTTGAATTAAGCAGTACCTACTAATAACTAGTGTTCTAAGAGATCAGATCATCTCGATTACTTAATATCACTTATTAATGCACTTTGTAGTATTACTTACATAAAACCGCTAGAAAATCTACAAAAAAGAATCTTAAAAATTATTTTTAATAAGAAAAAAATGTTTTCAACCAAACTTTTATTTAAAGAAGCCAATTTATTCTCAATAAGACAACTATATTGCTATAATTTGTTAATTCACCAACATAAAAACAGGGGTTCTCAACCTAAAATCACTCATAATTATAACACAAGAAATAAACAATTAGGGCATTTTAAAATTAACTTTAAATCAAAAACAGTAGGTCAAAGACACTTTCTGTACACTGCACCAAAGCTCTACAATTCTCTTTCCAAGGAAATTAAGCAGGAGATCTTCATTAAAAAATATAAAAAATTAATAAAAACATGTATTTTGGAACTTATTAATACTACATGTTTAATTATATTTAACTACGTTTATCATTAAACTGTTAACATGTTTTTATATCTCTTTTGACTGTTTCTACATAATGACATCTGACCTCCTGATAGTGACTAACTGTATACAATACGCACCTATAACTAATACTTAATATTATATCTTCCCCTTAACAGAGAAGCTTTATTAATACACAATATATTCTGACAACTTGGAAGGTTTCTTTATAGTTCGTGTTGGTCTTATACTATTCCGAGCACCACACTCATTGCTGTTAACAAAGGGACTATCGTTTATACTCGTACAAGGCTCAGGACTATCACTGTTAAAACTACACCTAGGCTTATCCCTAGACTCTTCATAATTATTCGACAACTCGGTAATATTACTATCATATTCATCATTGTCCCTTATGTTATGCTTAACTACTGATTTACGTAAATGGTTACCATTACGTCTTAATATATTAATACCATTATCGATTAGATATGACCATGTTTTGCTGTAACAATTGCGGGACGCCACTTATTGTTATCTCTGTATACAATGTTATCACCATCCTAAAAACTTTGTCTTGACTTAGTGTGCATATCGTAGTATTCCTTATAACTTTTATTTCTGTTTTCTAAACTTTGCTTAAATTCTTTATTTTTAGTTTTTTGTTTTTCAACAACTGGTAATTTTGTTTTTAATTTTCTAAAAAACAAGAGTTCTGCCGGCGATCTCTTAAGACTTGTTATAGGAGTACTGCGATACTCCATGAGTGCAACCCACATATCATCAGACTTACCTTTTTATGCTAGCAATTCAACACAGGGAAGCATTCATTTTGATTTCGAAGAAATAATTTATGATTTTGCCAATTTGAGGGCTTACAAAATGTACTTATAAGCTGTTATTTATTTATGTCGATTATTTCTAATTTTTTTCTATAAATATTCTAATTTCAAGTTCTTTGTTTCCTATCAATAAAAAAATTAATATCCATTTTAAAATCATATTCTTACTTTGTTATATTATGTTTACTTTTTGAAGCTATTTAATTTCATATTTGGAAAATATTAAAAAAGTTATAGGCGCCATGGTGACTCCTGTCTTATATTTTAGCTTAACCTATCTCAGGAAACCAATATTTTAAAAACTTACAAGGAGTTAAAGACCAAAGGGGAGAAAACACCGGAACACGAGTTAAAAAAATACAAAGGAGAAATGAAGATTTAAAAAAACAAAATAACGATTTGATAATTAAAAACAAGCCACTATTGGCGTTGAATATACAACGTCAAAAAACAGTAATAGGTAAGGGTTTCATCACTTTTGGTACATTTTTAAGGAATATAATGCATTTGTTTTGTGGAGAGAATGACTAATTTAATAAAATTATTGAAAATGTTGACAATCATTGGAATTCATTAAAAACACTATTGATTATAGGTAGAAATAAAAATTACTTGTTATGTTTCACTGTTTTAATATTCAGTTACCTGACACGCGTGTTTCGGCCCTATCGGGTCATTTTCAAAGGAGTACAAAGATATAAACATTATTGAGGTACTGAGGGAATAAAATTGCTTTTGAATTGAGTATTCCTTTACTTTTTAAGTATGTATGTACCTGAGAAATATTTTTTTTTCTTAAGAATTAAAAAATCCTCCTTTCACCCAGAATGATACCTAATATAATAAACGTCTTTTATTTCAAAAAATAAAGGAAATAAAATAATAAATGAGTGGTTCAGAAAAAAATGATTTTCATACCAGTAGTTAAAATGACTTTTATAGCAGTAATGTTAGAATGCCTCGAGTAAATTGAATTTGGGTGATAATTTTTTAAATATGGCTCTTTGTAGATTTTCTTGACAAAATGTCTTTAGACAATAAATTCATTGAAAAGACAGAAGCAACAATAATTATCGATGTTGGAGAAATAAAGAATCATCAGGTATTATACTATTATCAAATAAGTCATTAAAAAAGCTTAATTTTTTATATTTTGCTTCTACTGACATTTGTGTAATGTAGAAAAGTATCCTTATTCCACTATTTTTACAAAAAGTAGGTAAGTAGAAGGTAAAAAGTAGACACTAATAGTAAAATATGTAGATAATCGGCAACTACACCAGAAACAAGAGTATGTATATATTTTTAAATTTGCAGCGTTTTATAGAAATATATTTAATTACTTATTTAAACCTATGTGTCATATGTGTGTACTAGAAACCATAGTTTTGTTAAGGTCAATTTAGGTGAAACGAACTTTATATAGGTACATTTTTATTGTATTGTGTTCTTATCAGCATTGGGTATCTGGGCATGGAATTTCAATAGAATTCAGTTATTGGAAACGGTCTTTTATTTCACATGGCGCTACGAAATTAAAGAAAAATAAATTCGAACGTAATAATTACAGTAAGAAGTGTTCATTTCGCGATGGCGGAATTTAGGGGTATTGCACCTCTTGATATGTCTGGTGATGTACCAAAAAATTGGAAATTTTGGATACAAAAGTTTAAAAATTATTTAAAGGCCTCACACCTAAATAAAAAATCGGAAGACATACAGGCAGTGTGATCAGTTATTGCAATTTATTGGTGATAAAGGTATTCGCATTTTTAATACGTTTAAAATTAAAGATGAAGACAAGGATAAAATTGATGTCCTTATAAGTAATTTTGACAACTTTTTTCAACCAAAAGTTAACGTAATTTATGAAAGACACTGATTTCTAACCAGGAAGCAGTTACCGGGTGAGAACATTCAACAATTTTTAACTGATTTGAAAAATTAAGCTAAAGTGTGTAATTTCGATAAGTTGGAAGACTCTTTGGTATGTAGTGTGTTAATAATCGGCTTAAATAACGAGTATCCCTACTTTGAAAAAAAGCTGAGCGTATTTGTTTAGCAGTAGAAGAATCCAGAAAGCGGGGTCAAGAAATTAGTGATAGTAAAGAGGTGAATATAGTGAGACAAAAAAATATCTCCAGTAAACCTAGTTTGGCGAGGCGAGATTTTAATAATACCAGAAGCTTTGGGGGTCCTTACAACAATAATATTACGGGTGCAAATTCTGTGGATTGGAGCTCTCGTTTCAACTGCTTCAAATATGGGACAAGTCATCAAGTAAGGAAATGTCCGGCATTTGGTAAGCAATGTGGTTTGTGTGGTGGCATGAATCATTTTCAAAAGGTATGTTTCAAAAATAATTTAATTCATCCGGTTCAAGATCCTATTGACAGTAATCCAGAGAAATATGAACCAAATAATGATTCAGATCTTTTTATTGGCATGATCACAGATAATGATGGACTAAATAAAGTTAGAGAGTGGAGCATTACACTTTTGATAAACAATAAAAAATATGAACAATTTAAAATGGATTCAGGTGCAATGACCAATACTATCAGTTATAAAACATTTTTAAGTTTAGGATACCATAATATTTGTATCAAAAAGTCTACTGTAAAGCTAACTAACTATTCTAACGATATTATACCGGTTGTTGGCGAATGTAAACTAAATTGTAAAGTTAAAAATCGAGAATATTGTTTAGATTTCGTAGTTGTATCTACAGATTCTCCTGCCTTTATCGGTTTAAATAGTTGTATTATGCTTAACCTTATCAAGAAGATTGATGTTGTTAGTGAAAATGTTTTGGTTAACCAATTTTCTGGTGTATTTAAAGGGATAGGTTGCATTTCAGGTCAATATCACATTAAATTAAAGGAAAATTCACAACCTGTTATACACTCCGCAAGAAAAATTCCATTTCCTTTAATTGAAAAATTTAAAAATACATTAAATACTTTAGAGAATGATAAAATTATTTGTAAGGTTAGTTATGCAACGGAATGGGTTAATCCCATTGTTTTGGTTGTTAAAAAGGATCAATCATTAAGAATATGTCTAGACCCTAGCGATTTGACTAAAAGTATTCGCAGAGAACATTTTCCCCTGCCAACTTTCGATGAAATAAGTGCTAAACTTAGTGGAGCAAAAATGTTTTCCACACTTATAGCAATGTCAGGGTTTTGGCAGGTTGAGCTTGATAAATATAGTTCGGATCTGTGTACTTTTGCGACGCCGTTCGAACGCTATAAGTTTTTAAGACTTCCATTCGGTTTAAGCTGTGCTCCACAAGTTTTTCATAAAAAATTTAAAGAAATATTCGATATACCCGGGGTAGAGATTTATCTAGATATTTTAATTTTGGGTACCTACTACTAAGGCTGAACATGATGAGCCCTTAAATAATGTTCTTGAGATTGCCCTAAAAAATAACATAGAATTTAACCAAAGTAAGTGTAAAACAGAACTTAATAATATTGTTTAGATTGGTCATAAAATTTCAGAGTCCGGTTTTAGAGCGGATGATTCTAAAGTAAAAGCCATAACAAACATGCAAATTCCAAAAAATAAGGAAGATTTACAGCGGTTTTTGGGGATGGTGACTTATGTAGGAAAATTCATAAGTAGTCACCTTTCTGCAATTACTGCAGCCCTACGGGAATTACTAAAGAAGAATATTGCGTGGGTATGGGAAAAATGTCATGAAGATGCTTTTAATGTTCTAAAACAGCAACTAATTAAGCATCCCATATTGCAGTTCTATAATCCTTCGTTGCCAATAATAATTTTGGCGGATTCGTCAAAAAATGGCGTAGGCGCTATACTGCTGCAAAATGGGTTCCCCTGTATGTATGCATCAAAATATTTATGTGATTTTCAATTAAACTGGGCTCAAATAGAAAAAGAGCTAAATATTTAGTTTAGTATTTGCCTGTGAGAGATTTCATCAGTATAGTTTTGGTAAGCAATTTACTATGGAAAAAAGATCAGAAAGCTTTAACACAGCTTTTTAAAAAACCCTTGCATAAGTGCCCTCCGCATTTACAAAGAATATTTATTAGATTGCAAAGATATGACATAAAGCTGGTTTATAAACCAGGAAAAGAGTTAATTTTTGCGGATACTTTATCACGAGCCCATCTCTCTGACGATTCAAAAAGCAATGACTGCATTGAAGATGAAATTGAAACACATATTTGTTTATTACGCTACAGTTTAAATGCCACTGATGAAAAAAATTTCAGAAATAAATTTTTAAACAGCTCACGATAAAGAATCAGCAATTTTGTTAGATTATACAAAAAATGGTTGGCCAAAAACATATACACAGGTAAATCCGTTGATTAAATTATATTTCAAATTTAAAAACGATATAACTGAAGCTAATAATGGTCTATTATATAAAAGTAGAAAATTAATTGTTCCACCAAGTTTACGCAAGAACATATTAGTTAAAATACACTATAGTCACTTGGGAATAACAAAATGTAAAAATCAGGCCCGTGAATGTTTTTTTTTTGCCAAATATGACGCGTGATATAGAAAATTTAATTTCCGGTTGTGTAACGTGTCGAACTTTTGAGAAAAATAAACCAAATGAACCTATGTTGCCTCATGAAGTACCTACTTTGCCATGGGAAAAAGTTACCTGCGATTTATTTTATTTTGATACTGAGGTATTTTTACTGGTTGTAGATTATTTTTCTAAATACATTGAACTAGCTAAACTAGTAGAGGTCAGTCATCTAATGAAGTAATTTTGCATCTTAAATCTATATTTGCTAGGCATGGTATACCAAAATGTGTCATTACGGATGGGGTCCACAGTTTAATTGTATATATTTTAAGCAATTCTCAAAATCATGGAATTTTAATCATACTATGTCAAGTCCTTTGTACCCTCAATCGAATGGCTTACTAGAGAGGTACGTTCAAACAGTAAAAAATATGTTATATAAGACAAAACATAAAAGCAAAGATTTGTATCTTACACTATTATCTTATAGAAATACTCCTATTTATTTTAATCTAGAATCTCCAGCTCAAATTTTCATAAATAGGAGATTAAGAGGTACTTTGCCTATCGAAAAAGCTCTGGTTGAACCGATAAAGTGTGGTAACTCGCGGATAAAAGAGTTGTTAAAACAAAGACAATTGATACAAAAACAAAACTATGATAGAAAGTGTAGTGTGCAAAATAATAGGTTTAGCAAGAACCAACAGATTCTATACAAAGCAAGATTAAGTGATAAAAAATGGCAAAAGGGTTACATAAAAAATAAAAATAAATTTAAACCAAGGTCGTTTGATATAAAAACGGAAAATGATAGAGTATTTGGTAGAAATACAAAATTTATTAAAAGGTATCCTGTAAATTATGGTTCTTCTTATGTTGATTCGGAAAACGAAAGTATATTAGGATTAGATGATGAAAGCGGAAATGATCAAGGCTCAAGATTGGACGACGACATTATTTTTGTACCTACAACCACCAGATCGGGAAGAGTAATTAATCCTCCTCAAAGATTACGTTATAATTCCTAATGTCTGTGGTCCAGAGTTTAGTTCTGAATAATTTGGTGTTTAGCGTTAATTTAGACTAATTATAGAGTATTCTGTTTCTTTTGTTTTTCAGGGGAATGTCATATATGTGTACTGTAACCATAGTTTTGTTAAGGTCAATTTAGGTGAAACGAACTTTATACAGGTACATTTTTTATTGTATTGTGTTCTTATCAGCATTGGGTATCTGGGCATGGAATTTCAATAGAATTCAGTTTATTGGAAACGGTCTTTTATTTCACACTATGCACCTATAGCGGATTATTATAGGTTTTGTTCTAACCCGACCAATTACCGCCCCAGAACAGCGAACAAAAATGTGTACAGGTGTTGTACGATTTTTTTTACCATCGAGAGTAGAGTAGACATAAAAATGAAAATTGCGCCTATTTTTTTAATGCAGTTAAAGAGGATTATACGGGTGTTCCTAAAATAATATTCGTGAGCTATGTTTTCATTTGTTACTAAGTTATAAATGAAAGTATAGTATTTTATGAAAATGTAATTAGGTATACTGTATAATTTATAGGTCCATTTAGGACGGGGAATTTATTTGCCCGAAACCATATACAATGATGTATGGTTTCGGTCAACAACTAGCCCACAGTTCATAAAGAACATCAGCGTAGCCGTATTTGCCACCGAGGCAGCCGAGGCTCTTATGAGCAGCTCCGTAACTGGAAAACAGTCAAACCGGGTGAAGTGATTAAACCGGTGTTGGATAGGACGAGGCTTATGGCTATAGAAGGTAAGATATATTTATTTTACACTACATCTTAAATGACTTCTTAAAATCATTCCAGGTTTTCTGTAATTGTAGTAAAATTTGATCAAAATTATGGTTGTTACGAATTTAAAGTTTGTGTGGGTGTATTTCGGACTGTTTTGAAAAAAAAAATTGCGGGGAAACTAAGCACTGATACAAACAAACACTTTGTGTTGGTAAAATGAACAGTTATTTTTTTTAAAATATTTTTAGACATCCACCGTTGCTTCCTAGCAAACAAAGATCCAACAAAAGATACCGAGAAGGAGGTGCGATGCATAGGTACTTATATTCGCAGTAAAATAAGTGACTTAGTCCGGAATAGTAAAAGGCATCAAAAGGGAAAGATGGAAGATAACGGAAAAGGTAAGCTAACGTGAATTAAAAACTGTAACAGCAGATTAACTTGTGTCTCTTTGATTTTAATTTTGGCAACATTAATATGCAATAATGCATTTTGCTACTATTAATTTGTTTAAAGTATGCAAATCCCTATGTCCCACTAAACAACATGGCGTGGTTGCATACTGAGAAAAAGGCTGAGAAAATGATCTATAATGCAATCATTTCCTTTTATTGTGTAAGACTTTGTAAATAATATTTATCAAATCAAAAATCAAAAAGTGCTTTATTGTAGAAGAATAAAAATTCTTATTTACAAAGCTTCAGAGTAACATAATAATAATAATAACAATAACAGTTTAAAACCATGTGTAATATGTATAAAACAAGCTTATAAACAAAATTAAAACAATAACAAACCATGCTCAAATCAAAGCAATTATTATGAGCAATAAGTTGACAAATATAAAATAAACAATTACAGTTTAAAAGTACAGAAAACCATAAATTCAGCAAATTCAGCAAACACCCACTCACTCTCAATACTTGTGTCCATACAAGAAAAACAAATATATAAAAAAAAACAAAAAAAAAAATTTTTGACAACAGTCAAAAATAACGTTCATAAAACGTCCCTGTAAAATTCTTCCAAATTTTAATAAGCCCTAGGTATCAGCAATTTTCTCACCAATCTTCTAAACATTCCAACCTCACCAATGTTTCTTATATTTATAGGCAAGCAATTATAAATCTTAATACTCTCGTAAATGAGGGAATTCTTGGTCAGGGATGTTTTTGGAATAGGTAATGGTAATTGTAAGTCATTGGTTCTACGTGTATTGTGAATGTGAGCGTGAGTAAAATCCCTAAATTTCTTATGGACGAGAGTAACTGTCTCCAAAATAAATAAGCATGTTAAAGTTAGAATTTTTTCTCGAATAAATAAAGGTTTGCAATGATCTTTTACTTTCGCCTTGCAGATATATCTAATTGCTCTTTTTTGTAGAATAAATATCGAGTTAAAAAGTTGTTGGGTACAAAAACCCCAAAATGCAACCCCGTACCTCAGGTGAGACTCTATAAGGGCATAATAAGTTGATTTAGCCATGGATGACCCCAGTTCGTTCGAAACTACTCTAACCGCATAGCATCCCGACGCCAGTCGTTTGCTAAGTATAAGAATATGATCATAATACTTCAGCCTTTCGTCGATGTAGAGACCCAGGAACTTGGTGCTACTTTTTCTATCTATAATATCATTACCCAGATTAACATGATTCAGAGAAAACTTGAATGTAAGGACGCTGGTTTTATTTGCATTAAAGCATAGCATATTAGCGTCACACCATTCTTTCACTCTCTGCAAGTCAGCAGCAATCACGTCTTCCAATGCGCACGGATCCTTGTCAAGCCATAAAATAGTGGTGTCATCCGCGAATAACGTAAACTTGCCACTAATGTTGATTGTTGCCAGATGGTTCAAATAAATCAAAAACAGCAATGGGCCAAGAACAGATCCCTGAGGCACCCCGCGGTCAATATTTAATACTCTTGAGATTCGCTCATTAGATTTAACAACCTGTTTTCTTTCGGAAAGATAAGAAGCGAACCAATCCAGGGCCACACCCCTAAAGCCGTAATGGTAAAGTTTCTGAAGCAATATCCCATGACTCACGCAATCAAACGCTTTCGAGAAGTCACAGAAAACCGCCGCAGCCACACCACCATCATTCAAGCCAATATAAAGGTTTTCCAAAAGACTAAAAATTGCATCCCCTGTACTTTTGGAATTCTGAAAGCCAAACTGACATTTATGGATTATGTTATGGTGTGTCAAAAACCCCAACATTCTTTTTTTAACTAGTCTTTCAATTATCTTAGATAGTGTTGCAAGGAGGGATATCGGACGAAAACTTGAAGGGTCAGCAGGATCTCCTCCCTTATACAGTGGTGTAATAACAGCTGTTTTAAGGCCAGTTGGAAATGTACCTAGATCGAATTTAATTTATTAATTAACAAGTTTACTTCAAACATTAAAAATGATTCATAATACACAAAAGAAATTAAACAAACTTCTTGTACCAATTAGAAAAGTATTGTCCCAGTATACAGGGTGTCTCTAAAAGGTCTGTACAAAATCTGTGCACATATTCCTGAGGCCAAAATAAGGCGATTTAAAGCAACTTACCTTAGTCCGAAATTGCTCCGTTTCCGAGATACAGGGTGGTAAAGTTAAAAAATAAAAATCGAATTTTTTAAAATTAATGAACATTCTTTAACGTACTACTTTAAAACTTGGTATCCGGGGGTTTTTCGGGATGCGAAACCCGAATACGGACACCTTCTCACTGTGGCCATTAGAGGGCGCTTCACAATGCACTTCTTATATGGTTTAAAATGGCGATAACTTTTTTATCAGTGTAGTTTTTTCCTTTTTTTGTTAAGGAACTAATTTTTTCAATATTTTGAAACAAAAAAGACACTTTTGTGAAAATCCGCTAAAGTAAGCCGTTTTTGAGATATTTCGGTTTTTAGTGTTCAATGCCGCACCGGAATATTTAAACTATTTTGAATAAAAAATTCCGCTATCAGTAAATTTTCGGCAAGAAAAAATGTTTCACTGGGGTTAGTTACAGCAAGTTTTGCAGGAAGAATTTGAGTATGGATTTTTTTTTAATTAAATGAGGAACAATTTTATTTTACAAGTAAATTTACTTAGCATAAACTTTTAGTAATTGTTTAAAATGACCTGCGTTAACATAAGTACAAAGATTAATACGACGTAAAAAGTTTAAATTTACTCTTTGCATCAATTCCGCATCGTTCTTTAATATGTTGACTGCATTTTGAATTCCTTCCCACAATTCCTCTTCATTATTAATCGGTCTGGAGTACACCATCGTTTTTAAAGACCCCCAATAAAAAATAATCCAATGGAGTTCTATCCGGTGAGCGTGGCGGCCACTTTACAGGAGCGTAATTTCCTCTACCGATCCATCTGTTTGGATACTGTCGATGCAAATAATTGCGGACATTTAAACTAAAATGTGGTGGAACACCGTCATGCATAAACCACATATCTTGTCGAAGTTATAATGGCAAATCTTCTAATAAATCTGGCAGCGTATTTTCTATATGTTCTAAATAATCCACACCATTTAGTCGTGGCGGTAAAATGACAGGACCAATAATAAAATTGCCAATGATTCGTGCCCACAAATTAATTCTAAAATCATGTTGATAATGAGTTACTTTCGTGGCATAGGTACGGGTTTTTATCAGCATAATGATGTTCGTTATGTAAGCTGGTTACACCACTTTTTGTAAAACATGCTTCGTCAGTAAATAAAATGTGCTTAGCAAAATTTACATCCTGTTGCCTTTGTTCAGTAATGAATCGACAGAAGTCCAATCGTTGATCGAGATCCGGAGCCAAAAGGTCTTGTAGCTTTTGGATATGGTATGAATGAAGCTGCTGTTTTTTTAATGTTCTATAAACTACATCCTTGGATACTCCTACCTCTAAACCTAAGCGTCTGGTTCTTAATTTTGGATCTTCAGCAATTCTTTCCAAAATTTCTTCCTCAACCTCAGGAGTCCTTATTGCACGTTGCCGTCCATAATTGGCAGTGTAAGGAGTGAAGCTACCGGTTTCGCGAAGGCGTCTCTCAATAGCAGCAAATGATTGAAGGTTTGGTATGCGCCGATTTGGATATCTTTTCCTGTATACCCTAACACTTTCGCGGCCATTTTCTTCACAATACCCAATAGCATATCCGTCATTTCTGCAGAACTGTATCCTTCAGCCATCTTTACAGTCAATTTAAAATTTAACTAACACGTTTCAATCACCTTATTTATTCTTGCATTGGCAAATTCTTACTGAAACACTTACTGTAAACAACATAGACTGCCAGCGAAAATTCTCAAAATTCGAAAAATGTTTACATTTAAATAGTCTGTTGCAAAAAAAATTTCAAAGGTGTTCATCAAATAAGTAAAAAATCCGAGGATTTCTTGATGTGACACTTCAAAAAAGTATCTAAAAAAAATACATTTCCCACTGCTAATTCACTGACCGCATTTCATCCTCAAAGATAACAGCAAACATTTTTTATTCAGAATAATTTAAATATTCCGGTGCGACACCGAACACTAAAAACCGAAATATCTCAAAAACGGCTTACTTTAGTGGATTTTCACAAGAGTAGTGTTGGTGCCTCAACAAAAAAAAAGAAAAAACTACACTGATAAAAAAGTTATGGCCATTCTAAATCATAAGAAGTGCATTGTGAAGCGCCCTCTATTGGCCACAGTGAAAAGGTGTCCGTATTTGGGTTTCGCATCCCAAAAAACCCCCGGGTACAAAGTTTTAAAGTGATACGTTAAAAAATGTTAAAAAATTTGATTTTTATTTCTTAACTTTACCTTATCTTATTTCGGAAACGGAGCAATTTCGGACTAAGGTAAGTTGCTTTAAATCGCCTTATTTTGCATCAGGAATATGTCCTCAGATTTTGTACAGACCTTTTAGAGACAACCTGTATAACAGTTTCATCTATACCTAAGCTTAAGCAAAGTAAGTACCTACCTGTTTTCATTTGTTTCGGATTCGTCCATTTTAATGTCTAGTTCTTCGTTTTTCAATTTCCACTCTGTATAGTTCAAATTATACATTTCATCGCATCCACTTACTGCTTCACTCTCCTCAACTTTGACCTCTGGTTTTGTTTGATCAGGGAATATTTGTTTGCCCCTGCAAAACATAAAATGGTAATTGTGTGGTTTACAGCAAATTTTTTCCTAGTTTTTTTTTATAGCTTAAGTAATTTGAGGTTGTAAATCATGAATCCGAAGTTTTTTTTTTCAAATGTTACAACAGACTTCCCTCGCGACTTCCTGAATGCTCAAGAAGCATACATACCTAGCTTAAGATTGTTTATAATACAATGAAAACTTTACTTAGGCCTACCTACATTAATTACATACCTAGTTTGTAAGTAATCCACTCTACTGATCACGGTGATAACTGCGCAATTACTCTCGAGATCAGAGTTATAACAAGCACAGTTTATAGAGTTTACAATTTAAAAATTAGAATTACCTCGAGAATTACCTACTTAGGTATTTAAAAAAAAAAATAAAAGACCCCCTTAATTATGTTGGTACTTACCACGAACACTGGTACCTACTTTTAATGAAACACAAATAAACAGAATTCTAAAATCAGCAAACTTACCTAATTTGCCCCGTTTCCTCATCGTCACTGTTCTCAGTTTTTATTTTTTGTTTTTGTTGCGTAAAAAAGTCGCTGAATTGAAAATTTTTTTTCTCTTCCAGATCACACATGTTTATAAACTATTAAATTCGGGAGAACCGCGACCTTATTAGTTAATCACAGACTGCAAAAAATTACAAAAGTGAAAATCGTCTTAATTTAATAAAAAGTTTGTTGTGGTATTTTATGTTGTAATGTCAGTGGGTATTTAAGAACATCAAAGTTAGGTTATTTTGTACTTTGTCATGCTTTTGGCATTCTGGCATCAATGTATCAGAGCAAATAGCCAGCTTAGCGCGGACCCAGATGAAACCTATGGTAACTTGCACCATTACTTTTAAGGAAGACTTAAAGCTAAGCTAGTTTCAAAATTAATTTTCGTTTGAACACATTGCAATAAACATTAAGTGCGTGTCTTATTAGAGACATATCGGTATATTCAATAACACGTACTAGCGTAAATTACTCCTGGCGCTATTTGAATAACGTAGTGCGGTATTATGTTTTATTTTCGAGATATCGGAACCAGCGATAGCGCCACGCGTGTTCAGTAAGAAACGTTTATGCACCTAAAATTTAGATTTTCAATATTTTATGAAAAACATGCATGAAATTTTGGGTCTATACCTTTTAATAGAGTTTAATTGCAAATATAAGTTTAGTTCAGGTTCGTTTTTTGAATTCCTTAAGAAGCACTAAATCATCGTCTGCTGTAAATCTTGAGGTGTACTGTTAGGGTTCTTTTATAGACACACTTGACTATATATTTATTATAACCCTTTATTCAAATGTACATACCTTATTCAGACAAATCTTTCAGTCCATCAAACATGCCCACTCATTAGCGAGCCAGGTATATCCTTAGATCCCTAGTCTAGGCAACCGGACATTACCTAGAGGACAAAATGTATTACTATTATACACCTTTATTCTGTACTCTTAAATTAAAAGCTAAAGTTGCAACTGATTCGTGCTTTTATTATTATTGAATAGGTAAATAGGTACATTACAAAACAAACATGTATATAATAATATATATTTATGTTGAAAAAGTAGTCCATACTTTCAGTGGAGTCAATGTAATATAAAATAAAACAATGCAGTCTTCCTCCACAGTTTAATTGTTAACATAAAAAAAATATTTTTAAGCTTCCGACATGTTTCGAGTACTTAAGTACTCATCTTCAGGGGATACCAACATCGAGTTTAACATGGAAATAAGTTGTCTCAAATAAATGAGTACAACAGAAAGGCTGGAGACTTGGTGTATTAGATGTATAATTATATGGAATGAGAAGTAAAGTTAAGATTGAGTTTTGTAATTTAGAAGTGAAATATATTTTTTAAGTAGGATAATAAAAGATTAAGACCTCTGAAGGAGAGAAGTTTCTTTTAATTTTGTTAAGCATTTGAAGTATAGATTGTGTTTATTGAAATATAGGAAAAGTTTAAAGTAAGGTTTTTTAAAAATTAAGAATCATGAGCTTGTATGATTAAGTTTCGATGAGTAAAACATATATTAAGTTCAAATAAAGAAAGATTGTGACATCTGGAGGAGAGAAGTTTTCTTTTAACTTGTTTTTAAATCATAGGTTTTATTTAATAAAAAAAAACACTCTATTTTTAAACACTTTTCAATATTTTTTATATAAAATTTTTTTATTAAATTACCTTACTTTAAACTTTTCCTATATTTCGATAAACACAATCTATACTTCAACTGCTTAACAAAATTAAGAGAAACTTCTCTCCTTCAGAGGTCATAATCTTTTATTATTATACTTAAATATGTTTCACTTATCTAAATTACAAAACTCAATCTTAACTTTACTTCTCATTCCATATATTTAACCATCTAATACACCAAGTCTCCAGCCTTTCTGTTGTACTCCTTTATTTGAGACAACTTATTTCGATGTTAAACTCGATGTTGGTATCCCCTGAAGATGAGTAATTAAGTACTCGAAACATGTCGGGAGCTTAAAAACCTTTTTTTATGTTAATAATAAGACTGCATTGTTTTATTTTATATATTTATGTTCTGCAATTACATTTATACAATAAAAAAAGGTTTTCAAGAAGACTTGCCTAAAAAATCAAAGCACATAAGAAAATAAACACTGTGAGTGATGTTGACCAAGCTATATTACTTTAGCCAGAGAAAATAAATAAGTGTAATAGAAGTGATATTTTAAATCCAACTTGTTATTCACAAAATTATGGGTCGAAATTAGCAAACTGGGCAGTCTCGTATAATATTTCTCATACTGCACTTAACAGCTTATTAAAAATTAATCAAAATCATGAATGCTTTTCTAACCTTCCAATTGATAGCAGAACACTACTTCATACAGCTAAAAAATGTCCACTTAAAACAGTATCTCCAGGAGAGTATTGTCATTTTGGCCTTAAAGATACTTTACTGGAAAATATTGTTTTAAGTAACTGATTTAACCAATTTTGAAGGTATTGAATTAATAATAAACATTGATGGTTTACCTATTAGTAGATCATCGACTAATGCTCTATAGCCTATATTAGGAAAATTTTTGGATTTCCAAATGTTTTCATTATAGGTGTATATTTTGGACCCCAAAAACCCCCTATATTTATCAGAATTTGTTGCAGAATGTGTAGATTTAGTAACTAATGGCTTACATATAAATAAAAAAATTATTCCCTTCTCTTTAAAGGGAATCACTTGTGATGCTCGTGCCAAGTCATTTGAGCTAGGCATCAAAGAGTATTCTGGGTAGGTACTCGAGCCCTCGAGCTGTACAAAATGTTTGATAGAAGGTGATTTTTTAAATATTGTATGCTTTCCTGGCAGTACCCTTTTTAAACGAACAGATACAAGCTTTAGAAACAATAGTGATCAAGAATACCATGTTCGTGAAACTATTCTAAACAATATTCCCAATTTTGATTTAGTAAAAGGTGTCTTATTAGATTACATGCACCTTGTGTGCCTTAGAGTAGCTAAAAGACTATTGCTTTTGTGGATAGGGGGTTCAGATTAAGAAATTCTGATGTTAAAGCTATATCACAAAAAACTGAAAATATAAAGCATCATATACCAAAAGAATTTGTTAGAAAGCCCCGTTCCCTGGATTACTTAAAATTATTTAAAGCAACAGAGTTTCGTATGCTATTGCTCTATACAGGTCCAGTTTGTTTTTCAGGCATTTTAAAAAGTAAGATTTATGAGAATTTTCTTGTACTGCATGTGGCCATTAGAATGCTTTGTACTGAAAATGCATCTGTTAAAACTGTTGAATATGCAAACAAACTACTGCATATTTTTGTTTCTACATATGAAAAAATGTATAAAAAATATACCTAATGTTTCACATAATGTACATAATTTATTACATATTGCTGAGGATGTAAAAAATTTTGGTACGGTAGATGCTTTCAGTGCTTTTAAATTTTAAAATTTTATGTCTTCAATAAAAAAAATTATTAAAATCCGAACATCCGCTTCAACAGTTATTTTTTCGTACTGCTGAATTAAAAGCAGTAGGTATTCAGAATTATAAGGCTTTACCTAGACAGGACAGTTCAGAATTTTCAGTTTCGAATAATACCTACTACACATACTTGTGGTCCCCTTAATAATGGATGTTTAAATCCTCAGTATGATGCAATACAAAGTGATCTGTTTATTTTGAAAGCTTCTTCTGCTTCAGATAATTGTTTTTTAAGCAAAAATGGTAGTATTGTTGTCTTAGAAAATATTGCCTATTCTAATGCAAATCAGTGTATGTTGTTAATAGGGCGGGAATTTAAAAAGAAAGAAAACTTGCATGAAAAACCTTGTGCTTCTTCCAAACTTGACATTTATGTAGTTTCTCACTTATCTGTACTCAAAACTTGGCCTTTAAATGTTGTAGAACAGAAGTATCTGCCATTCGAAAATAATTAATTTGTTGTTATTCCCTACATAGCGAGGTAAGTGCATTTTTCTTTTTATATAAGTTACAATAATTATATTTACAAAATAGAATACCTAACGTAAGTATATGGTTGTACACTGTTTTTTTTTGTTGTAGATTAAAAAATGAATAAGAAATATTGTGCGGTAGAATTTGATGATGGCCTGCAGCTGATTCCCACACTCTAGCTTAAAGGCAACAATGAAGCTTTTTGGCCAAATTTCAAAACAACAAACAAATACAATGCCGCTGTTAAAAGTATCGTGCACCTAGTTCAGATTGGCAGAAATGTCAAATTCTTAGGATTTTGTATTCTACCGGTGAGACCTTTTTATCATACCTAAATAAAAACAACTTTAACACAAAACACATTTAACAATGTCAGTATTAGTAAGTAGTAAAATAAGAAATTATTATCAACATTTTTTTAAATCTCATTTTAATTCCTGTGAAAAAATTTTTAACGAGAATTAATTACAATGTTAAAAATGGTTTCAAATAAAACTATAATGGTATATTATTATGTTGTTCCAGATAATTACGAGTATGGGCTAAAAAAGGCAAGAGATGCTGAGATAGACAGTGATGTAGGTACAACCGATCCAAAGGAGGACAAAAAAAAAGAAAGTACAAAGCAATCAGAGTGGTATCCAGCTCGGATGATGAAAACAGTTCCACAGAAACCAAAAAAAAAAAAATCGCTGCAGCAGACTCTGATGAAGGCGATGAAGTTATTGAATACCCAAAATTTCCAGGAAACCTTGCAAAAAACAAAACGAGTAAGTCATTATTACATTCGGGATTGATTTTCATGAACCTATACCAAACTAATATGTTGTAGATATGAGAGTGGTACATGTTGAAGTTTTGTAATATATTGTGTGATGGCCATAAATTTAGTTCTTTCTGTTTCAGGTAATTGTTTGTCTTTGACAAACTGTTTTATTTAACAATTTTTATTGGACAAAATATCCAAAAGGCTATCGACCGAAGTCTTTCAGCTTTGTCTTTGACATTAAATGATAATATGTCAAGAGAGGATAATATATCAAAAGAAGATGAACAAATAAGTAAATATATTTTTTGTGTTAAGATTATTTTGTCAGAAAATCCAAGTTTAAGACCTTTAAAATAATAAGTTAATTTTTTAGGGTTTCAGCAGGAATGCCTTAAGCTTCTACAAATACAAATACAAATACAAATAATTTATTGGTGTTATCATACAATATATGCATTTACACAAGTAATAAATAAAACATAATAATAATAATAAATTATGATTACCACAAAGTATTAAAATAAATAAACAGAACAAGTTTATATTAAAAGTCCTATAACATGATAATTGATACAATAAGACAAACTAAAATACTACAAATAAGATAAAATAAAATAAAACAAGATAAAATCAAATGGGTCAACATCTTTAAAATTCAAAATTCAAAAACTCAGAACTACTATAAAATCCCTGTCTACACAAAAAGCCCTTTATCGTGTGCTTAAACTGCTTCTCAGGTAATTCCCTGTAGGAGGCAGGCAACTTGTTAAAAAAGTGAATTGAGAAGCAGCTCGGACCATCTCTGCATCTGTCAAGTCGATGGTAATTAGGAACAAGATGATATCTATTACGAGTCTCATAACTATGAGTGTCAACGTGAGACCGACAACTATCCAGGTTACTCCTCAGATACACAAGGCTTTCATAAATTAACAGGCATGGAACAGTCAGTATGTTATTTTCTATAAAAGCCTGCCTGCAGTCTTCCCTATAGGACAGTCCCGCCAGCACACGAACAGCCCTCCTCTGAAGACCAAAGACCCTTGCTGCTCCCACACTATGTCCGCACACAATGATAGCATAGGAAATATGACTGTGTATCAAAGAAAAATATGCTTGCCTAAGCACGGTATGTGATACAGAACCAGTTAAGCCACGCAGCAAAAATACATTTGAGGCAAGTTTGGAGCAAAGGGCATCAGTATGGGCATCCCAGCGCAGTCCAGGATCTAGATTGACACCCAAGAACTTAAAACTGGAAACATCATTAACATTCTGTAGTGTACGGGTAGAAAAGACAAGGGCTTGGGTTTTAGAAGCATTGAGAAGTAGGCGGTTAGTGGAGAACCACTCTCCAGCAGTAGAAAGTGCCACTTGAGCGCGCTCCTTAGCCTGATCCAGCTCATCTGCATAACAGGCAATTGTGGTGTCGTCAGCAAAAAGAGTGTAATGTGCCTCTCGATCTATTAGAGGAAGATCATTTATGTAAATTAAAAACAACAGAGGACCCAGGACAGACCCCTGAGGTACTCCGATCCGGACTTCTCTTTCTGCTGACTTCACCCCTCCAACCTGCACCACCTGGCGTCGTCCCGACAAATAACTTCTGATTAGAGAGATGCTGGGTTGGTCAAAACTATACTTTTCCAGCTTGGAGAGAAGTATCTCATGATCGACGCAATCAAATGCTTTACTCAAATCACAGAAGCTGCCCGCTAAATACCCTCTTCCCTCAAAGGCCTCATGGATACTTGTTACTAGATCCAGCACTCCCATGGCAGTATTGCGTCCCCTTCGGAAGCCGAATTGCTGATTACAGAAAAGGTCATGAGTCTCAAAAAATTGTGTGATTCGTGAGGACAAACATTTTTCATATATTTTTGAGAAAATAGGAAGCAGCGAGATAGGTCTGTAATTTAGTATGTCGCTGGTGTCGCCCTTCTTAAATATTGGGATTACTATTGCCTGTTTTAAAATATGAGGGAAGGTGTTTTCATTGATGCAATGGTTAATAAGCCTGGTAAGAGGAGAGACTATAATGTTCTTGATGACCCCCACCAACTCAACAGAAAGTCCAAAGGGATCCTTACTTTTTTTCTTTTTAAGCTGATCTATAACATCCCTAACCTCAACAAAAGTGACCTGACTCAAAGAAAACTGTCCCTGCAAAAAGGCAGGAACATTCTCCATGGGGTCATCCACCACATGCTGAATTTGGCTCTGCAAGTTCAAGGCAATGTCTACAAAAAAATCATTAAATTCGTTAGGAGGAATGGATGATGTGGTCATTTTTTTCCCTGTAACACCCCTTGCTTCATTTATTATTTGCCACATTGTTTTGGTTGGATTAGGAGAGTTTGAGATGAGACGATCATTAGAAGCTTTTTTGGCGGACCTTATTGCCTTTTTATAGGAGCATCTATGTGTTTTAATAAGATTTGCAAGTAGGGTACCAGGGTTTTGATTGTATAACTCTCTCAGAAACTGCAAGGTATCTCGTATCTGGCGAAGATCTTCATTAAACCAATTCGTTAAGTGACTTTGATCCTTGCGTTTGTGGTATTTTTTAATTGGAAATGAAGTATTGAATGCAGTGGAAACAAATTCAATAAACAAGGGGTAAACTTCTCGTCTGCCGAAATATCCACATCATCAACAAAGTCCCAAGAGATTTGCTCAACCAATGTATAAAAAATAGCCTTACCCTGTTGAGTTATCGGTCTACACGTGACACTCTCTGTTGCTGACAAAACCG